>JABFEB020000020.1:5956132-5966135 GCA_019775895.2 Stomatorhinus ivindoensis | reverse complement strand
CGGGTGCTCAGCTGGGTAGGTACCGGGGTTATGGAGAACGCGGGGCGGGTGCTCAGCTGGGTAGGTACCGGGGTTATAGAGAACGCGGGGCGGGTGCTCAGCTGGGTAGGTACCGGGGTTATGGAGAACGCGGGGCGGGTGCTCAGCTGGGTAGGTACTGCGGTTATGGAGAACGCGGGGCGGGTGCTCAGCTGGGTAGGTACCGGGGTTATGGAGAACGCGGGGCGGGTGCTCAGCTGGGTAGGTACCGGGGTTATGTACACAGAGTGCAGGGTGCCTCACACAGCCGCTGCATGGGCAGAATGAAGAACAGGGCATCCCCTATTGTTGTATAAGTGAATAACGCAAAACAAAATGAATGTTTAAAAGATGTATACATACTGAGTGAGTTCATGTTATAGACTTTGCCAGTGCTTGTCTCCAGTGTGAATCTTAATAAAACAGCCTTTTATACTTTACTTTTTCCAGTCTCTAGTCCATGGTCAAGAGAATTTGTTGTTCATGTTTAGGGAAACAATTTGCACTCATTTTACAGTGACTTTGGCCCCTTCTCTGTTCCTGACGCTCAAACTCTGAGCATTAAACCAGATACCCACATACTGTGTCGCTCAAATCCTCACAGGAGGGCATGAATTACGGGACTCGCCAGACACTCGGATTCTCTTTGCGTTTCCTAAATACGGCACCAGAATGTTCTCCTGTCTCAAAGACTTAATTAACGACTGGTGCGTGGCTGCCAGGCCTGTGTGTGAGTGGTAAACTTTACCTGATGGTTTACTTAGTGAATGTCCTGATTATGCATAAGCACAGCGGTCTAAGCTTAATTTTTACCTGAGGAGGCGGCTTCCGTGACTCAGAGTCTCTAGAACGTTACTACACTGCTTGAGGAACGCGAGGATGAGGCAATAGGCTGCGTCGCCAACAGAATTTCAGCCTTTGTTCATGTTCCGAAACCCTCAGGGGGGTCGGTCTGAGCCCCTTGCTCATGTCCATGTGTTAGGTAATGCCCCCCTCCCCTCACGTTTTGCTATGCTCAAGTTCACTCAGGAAGTCAGTCTCTCATCCCTGCTACACATTCTGAAACCAGCCCCCTTACGAACCGGCATCCCTGTACCTAATTGTGGAGACCACAGCACTGACCCTTACAGCCGTAACTTGGAACAGAGAGGATATATGTGCTGGTATAACAGTAGAGGGGGGAGTCTCTGCTTGGCCTGTGTCAGCCTGGTAACCGTGAGCGTCCCACGGCTAGGGGCAGCTGAGGCCGGCTGACCCTTCTCCTCTAATCTCTCAGCCAGGGCCGACCCTCCCAAATGCAGCCTGGGTCTGATTTTAGGTCACCCTCCCACACCTCCTCAGCAGGCGAGAAACCAGCCTGGGGTAACCCACCCAACCCCCCCAGACAGGTCGCCACAGACCTACAAAGACATGCTGGGCTTTGTTCCCCGTCACCCCTGCATGTGGATGCAGGGACACCACCCTCGTACCGCACCTTTAAATGTAAACTGGACACCCATTATACCTGGGGTAGAGTGCCACTGAAAGCACCTCAGACGTGCTGGCGTGCATCATTAAAGCCATGGGATTTATTGAAATACTTTACATTTAACTTATTTAGCAGATGCTTTTGTCCAAAGGTAAATAGCATATTGCAAACATAAGTGTCAGAGAGTCAACTAGCACAAGCTTCCAGTGAGCAGCCAGCTACAAGCATAAGCAGGGTTGGGTCAGGAACTACACAACGTCTAAAAGTAAGACCCTGGTAAGACTATTTAGTGGCCAGTAAGTGCAACATGAGAGCATTCACAGGACATCAAGAGGAGGACACGCTGTATTTTTAGTTTTTAAAATGTACTGCTAACAGGTTAATCTGGCATGGGAGTTTTCAGCAGGTCTCTGACTGACGGGGCCCCGAGGGCTGCAGGGGTCTCTGACTGATGGGGCCCCGAGGGCTGCAGGGGTCTCTGACTGACGGGGCCCCGAGGGCTGCGGGGGTCTCTGACTGACGGGGCCCCGAGGGCTGCAGGGGTCTCTGACTGACGGGGCCCCGATGGCTGCAGGGGTCTCTGACTGACGGGGCCCCGATGGCTGCAGGGGTCTCTGACTGACGGGGCCCCGAGGGCTGCAGGGGTCTCTTTTTCCATTACTGGTTAATCAGCGTAATCGTAACCCTGGATGTCAGCCTTCCTCACAGGTCAGCTCTCTCTCATTACTCCATGCTGACTCCTAGTTTGCGGTACTGACCCCCACCAGCCATTCCTTGCCTTTTCACATGCATTGCCAATTTCACCCCTCCCCCAGGCCCCACAGCTAACACCTCCACTCTCATCTCAATGGGAGTCTCACCCCAACTCCTACGTCACTGTCACCCCCAGAAGGACCCACCCTCTGTTAATCATTTCAGTCCTGGGGGGTAGTCGCTGTCTTTCTCTAGATGAGCAATTACATCATCACCCCAGAATTGGTGTCTGTCAGCATGCAGGCATTCCCGTCTTCTGTTTAAGTTTCTAATGAACGTGATGCAACATCACAGTAAATGCTTGTTACTGGGGCCTGAGATTGAGTGTTGCACCTGTACTCTGTGCCCGTGGGCCTCAAACAGGCCAAAATGCAGAAATCTGAGGCTCCGCCCATGAGTGGAAGGCAAGGTCTTCCTCTTTTTTTAGAAACCAACTAACCATCAGCCGTTGTTTTAGTCTGCCTGTGTTTACGGCGGAAGCAAACAGCTGAGAGAGCCTATGGCACGTGTGCCTTCCCTCAACATCTTATGGACGACCGCAGTGCAGTCAGAGTTTCATACACCTTTGCATACGCTGGCGCGGTTTCTGTGTTCCTCGTATTTTCTGCCTGCCAGGACTAATAACTTACTCCAAAGTTCCCTTTCCCAGGACAAATTCCAGTGGAAAAATGAGTAACTGACCAAGGGTCGTGACTGTAATTAGCGATAGGATTTGGCAGCGAGCTTTGTTCGAGGGATTTCACGATCACGGCATTCCGGGGCAGGCCACATCCGGGGGAATCTGAGAATTCCACATGCCCTGTGTGCACTCAGGATAAAGTGCTTTGACGAGGTCTGCCCGCCCCTGTGCCATGTCATACGTGGTGGCTGTACAAGACGAGCAGTTCGTCACTTATGAACCAGGAAACCAGAGTATCCCCACTGAATGTGTGAGGCCTGGAGCACATTACGGGGGTGGAGCACAACCCAGTGAGGCCATGGCACAGTATTGGGGTGGAGCACAGCTCACTGAGGCCTGGAGTAGAGTATGGGGGTGAAGCACAGTCCAGTGAGGCCATGGCACAGTATGGGGGGGGGAGCACAGCCCAGCAAATCTATGGCACAGTATAGGGACCAAGCATTACCTCTCTTTGCTGAGGGCCATCCTGGGTGGATCCAGGTTTGGATTCTCCATTGATTCCATCTGTGGGCAGCGCAGAAAGTAGTAGAGGGTATGCAGGGCGTCGGGGGACCAGGACACAGGCTGCTGGCGGGCGTGCCGCGCGGGGCTGAGGCCGGGCCGAACCACGCTCAGCCGCTGCATGTGGTGCATGGCGCGTGACACCAGGTCACCTGACCAAACACAGACACACAAGCCGTTACTCTCCCTTGCAAAGCACTGTTACCAGGATCTGCATAATGTTACAACCTTAGAAAAAGCTTAGTAGCCCAGGAGCATCTAATGCTGAAGTTCCAGGACTATTAGTTGTGATAAAAACATACAGGCAATACAGGCATGTGGAATGGACAGCCCTGTAGGATGGACCTGACTCCATCCCCAAGACTGGAGCCAGACCGCAATGCCGTTCCTCCTGCAATGAGCAGCACCTCTGCACTGAAGCCAAAAGCCAAGAAAGGAAAACACACTGCATAAGGAGAACTGGCCACTGAAAGGCGACCCCCTCACTGGATTTACCTGCGAATTAACAAATGGGGAAAAAAAAGAATGACCCAATTTCCTATTCCGCTCATAAACCGAAAGAGGGAAGCTGAAGATGAGTTTCGGCCAGGGCCTGGTAGCAAGCCCCCCCCCCCCATGCCCCGGGGGGAGCTTTCAGATGGCGGCTCCTCCATCTACTGCACAGGGAATTCCCCAGGGCTACTGGTAAAACAGGAAGACGGGGGAGGGGGTGCGATGGCCGTCAGGATCTGTCCTGTTCATCAGCCGGCAGCTGAGCCCGTGGCCATCAGCGGCACGGCTGGGGAACATCGGGAAAAGCGTTTGGGACGTGGAATCTGGCCCGGTTGCAGGGCGAGACGTCGCCGGAACTTTAAAAAAAAAAAAAAAAGTAGGTTTTTGTAAAGGGGAGGGCTAGAAAAATAATGGATTAATTTCTCATTAAACCCAATTACTTCCTGGTTAATATTTTACTGGATAGGTTTGGCCATTGGTGTGTGTGGATGGGGTGGGGCACACAGACCCCCCGCCCCAACCACGCTCTGCGTTTCCAAGCATTCTTATTCTGCCAGCTGGGAAGCAGATTAAGGCCACTCCTGTATCGCAGTTCAGCTCTCCGGGGGCCTCGGAGTAACGGCAGCCACAGCCCCATCCCCCCCCCCAGCTAAGCGGAGACATTTTCCCCATCGTTAGCATGATCCAGAGGGACGGCGGCCTTCTGCCATTCGGTCCTGCAGGAGAGCCAGCGAAAGGGTCGTCAAAAGTGGCGTGGGACCCGGGACCCACCCCCCCCTTTCCCCACCACAAAAAGAGCGTGTGGACCGCCCCCGGAGCGTGGCAGTCTCTGCAGGCTCTTAGTGGGCAGCTGGTCTCTCCATTGATTAGCCTTGATTAAATGAACTGCATAATCGTACCAAATCACATTAAATCTAACATGTTAACTGTAATTATTCTACCGAGTTTTAACCATTTTAATCGTTCTCATTGCTTGAACAAGTGACCCTGGGGATTCATTGATTTCAGTTCAATATTAGTTTATTCTGTTGTTTCCCAACTTTTCTAATGAGAGGAATATGTTTAATCAGTATAAACACATCGGTGATGATCTACAATTTTTCCAGTTACTGGATACTATAAATTTAGAGAAAAAAGACGACATCTTTCCAGGTATTTTGAATATAATGTACATTTGAATATATTCAAAAATAGATTTTATCACTTCAGAAACTCTGAATTAGATACAATTAAAAATGGCTCTCAAAATCGACGGATGCATTTTACGACAGAAGGTGCTCCCTGCCTTGTGTTCAGACTTCCCTGAGCTGACCTGCAGGCTTCCTCCGCTGCCGTGCTGCAAGCGAATACGGCTGGACAGAAGGATCGATGGTCTGAATCACAAGACATTCCATTATGAAAATTATTAAGATTGTTTAAGAGCTCAAGTGAAACACAAACCCAGATCCTAGGTTGAAAACCACTGATTACAGTTTGTCTGTCCCTGCAGCTCTGCACTGGATAAGAGGCTGGAAAATGGAAGGATGGATGGATTTGATGAATGGATGGATGGATGATCTATTGCTATTATGGGCCACATACAGCAGAGCTGAATACCCTTAGATATCGCCTTCCGCACCAATGTAAAGTTTCAGCAGGTCTCTGGTCCTGTTCAGCATTATGGCATGGTGCTCAGTCGGCCCAGAGGACGTGCCAATGCCCGCCGCTGGCATGTTCTCCAGATGGCGGTGCCAGGGTACCTTGGCTGCCGGCGAGGCCTTGGGGAGGGCAGGCCGAGAGGCCTCACAAAGGAAGCAGTCAGACGGTGTCTGTGAGGGCGTGTGTTTTTGCCCCCGCTAATGGGCTTACTTCTGTGAAGGTCCTCTTGTTGTCAAGGGACAAGTGATGGAGTGTTCCATAATTTGGGGGGTGGCTGGGGGGGGGAGTGACCCCCATGTCGACTTTCTCCGCACCGCACTGCCAGGCCCACCCCCGAGTGTTCCGCTCATGCCGTAGCCTTAAGTTGTAATCAGGGCCCAGCCTGCAGACCGCGGCCCGGACGGAGGGACCTCTCCGCGCAGCCGGCGGTACGAAGCGACACGCCGCGGAGGACGGGACCTCCTGCCAAACGCAACGCTCCATCAGGCTCGGCATCCCAGCACACGACGTGGGAGCCTGTGCGTCACGGCAACTGTTCGACCAGGTGGGGAGGCAAAAATCACACCTCGTCTTATCACCGTGACAGATCCCCCCCCCCCCTCCCCCAGGATTAAGGAAATGGTTACATTTTTATCAAAGTATAACTTCAAGTGTCCTGCCGCAGTCCAGGGGAAGGCGGGCACTGTGGGAAGGCTGCAGTGCTTAACTAAGGAAGTACGCTTCATTATGCCTGTTCATTATGAATAGCCATGGAAAATTAGCCATTATACTAGCCAAGAACAAGGGTTCTGAAAGATTCTTTGGCAGAACTAGGATACCGGGGTTAATGATTTATGTGTTCTTGCCACTTGAGTTTTATTTGAGCTGATAATTGACTTTTTACGTTAGATTTTAGTTTTCACTCCAAGTGAGTTTAGTAACTATAGAAGAATATTGCTTTTCAACCCCACAAGTCTGAGGCCTTTTATTTAAAGTAAAAAAGTTTTATTTTTTAAAGTTTATAAAGGTTTGGTTGAGATTTCCTAGGTAAATCTAAGAGTGTTTTGTGATATATTTGATTATGGGGAGAAGTGTTCTTTCAATATGAAACATCTTTAAACCATAATAGCACTTGGAGATTAAAGTGGCTCAAGAAAAATTATGTAAAGTGAAGACAAAGCAGCAGTATGGAGGCCAGATGCTGCCATGCAGAGGAGGTGCCATCGTTAGCAGCACGTCAGCGTGGAGGATGATGCCTTATACACCTCGGGCCAGATGTACTGGAGATCACTACTGATGACTGGGGCCCCTGTCCTGTCACTCTGATAGGGGTGATGTAGTGCACCCAGAGGGGGGGTACCTGCCTTTCGACTTTGGGGGAAGGAGAGAGAGAGAGAGAGACGGGGAGAGGGAGTGGGAGAGAGAGGGGAAAGAGAGGGGAGGGGAGGAGAGAGAGAGAGAGAGAGGGAGGGAGAGAAAGCATTCAAGCTACTGCCAGGATGCAGCCCATTGAGGGAGATGTTACCGAAGGTTTGGCACAAAACCAGGAACAAGGAACTGAAGACAATAACAAGTGTACGCCTTTTATCGTTTGCTTTGGCAACTGGTCTATGGACCTCTTCCATTATCTTTGACGCCGGAACATCAATAGTTCCACAAATGGAGTTCCTGTTGCTCATTTGCCTATTTAAGGCAACTCGCTTTTGTATTTGAGAAAAAGAAGAACAGCCGCCGCAGACTGCAGACAGAGGCGATCGGCTGAGGTCCACGGGCACCAACTCACTGAGCTCCGAGATGCTGCCCACGCAGGTGGCCAGGAGGGCCTGTTCCAGGGTGCGGAGCTCCAGCTGGGCGTAGGCGTCCTCCCGGCTGTCAGCGACGGACTGCTGGCTCTCTGTGTAAGGGCTGAAGTGAGCCGGCAGGGATAGCACGCCTGGTGAACAGAAGCACAGCGCAGAACCTTCACGCAGGGAAGCTCAACAAGTCACTCGCATCACACTGAGATTCCATTTCAAATGAATTGTGACATCATCAGTCGGCCTCTTATGTCATCATATAAACCCCGGAGATCTCCCAGACCTTGATGTTAGATCATGTCAATTCAAGCAAAGCACTGGTTACCAAATGAATCAGAATTAGCCAAAACCACACAGCTCGTTAAAATATCAGGGAAAACACCATTTCCAGGTCGAGGGTGGGTCTGACGACAATGGGGCAGCCATGGCACCTGCACAGCCAGTCCACACACTGGCACGCGTGAAGAACCGTTTGATCACAACTGTTGGCCACAAAATAGTGATATTTTAAAATCGGTGGAGCATGTTTTACGATCGAGGTCGACACTTGGGAGCTGTTAAAAAAAAAACCCATAAAGCTATAGCAGTGCAGCTGACCACCGCGGCGCGAACGGCGGGCCAAGTACGGACACCCATGAGCTACACTGCCTCCTACATGCGAAGGCATCAGATTTCAGTGGATGCACAAATGCAGATTTTCCGTGCTATGTCGTTCTTTTTACTCGTTGATATTTACAGCATCAACAACTCCTGGTCCTTCGTAAAGCAACGTCAAAACTGTAGAGGATTAAACGTCACGGATTTCACCATTAAACACTGCTAGGAAAATAAGCACTACATTAAACGGTCTAGATTAGCAAACTGATATTTAGCAGTGAGTCTTCCGGTGGGCATCCTGGTGTCTTACCCATAATCCTTTGCTGAATACCTTAAAAAGCACCCAGCTGGGTAAATACTGAGACGGCTGCATGTGAGTGAATACTGCAGAGCAGAGTTTCCTGTGACATGCCCACAGTCCTGTTCCCATAAGAACCCTCAAATAGCCCCATTAAAATCCAGAGCTTTAATCTTCACGGTCGAGAGTTTAGACTAAACCGGGCTGATTTTAGGCAGTGCCTCTATGGCACTGTGTTCAATAGTACAGACCAGCTAATTCTCCAATGTGTTTGTGGGTGATACTGCAATTTTAACATGACATTAAAGCAGACCATAATCTTCCGGTGGGGGGGGGGGGGGGGGGCGGTGACAATGGGGACAGGAAGCCTTCCCCAAGCATTGCTTTTCATGCAAAAGTTATGTACTTTGAGTTTAGTTATAAATTGGAAAACCAGTCTCTATGGAGCCAAGTGAAAATAAGCACTGGACCCAAGAAAGCAGGGAAACGCACCTATTGCTTTGAGCAAAGTAATTCCCATGTTAGCACAGGAGGTCAGGCGTTAAGCCGTAAATGAGCGTTCGGTGCAAGTCGGTCCTGGGGGTAATTAGTCCTGCTCAGTTCAGTGAGGTGGAATGGCCTGTGTCTGGTTCGGTGGGCTTCGCCCCTCAGACTCCTGCTGCTGTGCGAGATAAGTGGCGTCACTCTGGGAATTAGCCAGCCTTTCCTTCGACAACCCAGGTGACGCAGGATTCCCCCAACAGCTCACAGGCACTTCCTCCTTTGATTGCCATGGCAACAAGATGTCCCGACAGACACTGGGGTCACAGTGATCCTTTGGGTGTTAGGGAGTATAGATAATGCCGCCCATTATTCAATATTAAATCACACTTACCACCCCGCCCTGCACCCACCCAAAAGTCTACGAAAGAAAAACTTTTAAATCTTTTTCTGTGATGCTTTTCCAGCCCTAAAGGTGCAGGATGTTTCGTCACACAATTTCCCATTACGACGTTTAAAAAAAACATGAAGCAATTGCTATGCCATTTCAGAACTGGCTTACAGACAGTTTACAGACGTGTTACTGACATCTGCAAAGTCGTGATTCCTACAGCTCTCTGCGTGCATTATGGGAAGGAGGACAAAGCTAAAGTGTGATCATCCTGTGGCAACGTGGCGTCTCACAGATCATCTCGTCACTATCCTGCATCCTTGCTCAGCTCGGCGCCGGGCATGCTGCAAGTTTCCTAGTTGATCTGGACATTGGAAGATGATCCAAAAGTTTTTGAGACCGAAAAGGGAAACTTCACACTATATTTGTGCAGCTGGGCTGCGTATTTATATAGCTTTATGGAAGGGTTAGCGCTTTGGGAAGCATGGTGACTGGACCAGGTGGAGAGCAATTGTAGAACACCTGGTCAACAGCCCGGGTCATTAACCACAATGCTACCAAGGGGGCGACTTCAGGTATTACCCCCGTCCTGACCCTAGCCCTCCACTGCTCCGCCTCACAGCAAACATTAGCTTAAGCTGTTTGAGGGCTTGGGGTAGGAATACTGCTACTGCGGCTTTGATTTATGGAGGGACTGAGCTCATCACTTCACATCTGTTCCGGTATTTATTTGCCAATAGACTCTGCAATAACATCTTCACTGTACTATGTACATGACAATAAAAAAAAACCTTAAACCTGACTTTGAAAACTATACTCTTATTTCATTCAGTGTTGAATGTTCCTTCTGTGAAATCTATATCATTGCTTAAGACACAAAGAGGTAGAACAGTGTATGTGTGTGTGTGTGTGT
>JABFEB020000020.1:5917349-5931775 GCA_019775895.2 Stomatorhinus ivindoensis | reverse complement strand
CCCACCACAAGGAGCTCACCTGGAACTACAAAGTGCACCATGACATCACGCCTCCACTGCAGCATGACGGGCTGGCAGAGCAGGGGCCGCGTGTAGGCGGCGCTCCACTGGGTGGCGCCGCGGCCGCTGGGCCGGGGGCTAGCGGTGGTTAGGGCGGGGCCGGGGGCGGTGGTGGTGGCCACCTCCCCATTCTCCACGCTGTCCTCCAGCCGGCCGCGGTGCAGCAGCAGGTAGATGTACTCGGAGAGGCGCACCACCCGCTTGCCGCGCTCCATCAGCTCCAGCTCCACCAGGTAGCGGTTCCCCCGTGCAGAGTCCCGCCGCTTCTCCACGTTGATAATGCGCAGCAGGGTGTAGATGCTGCCAGAGAGAGAAAGAGAGAGACGCTTTGCTCAGTCCCTCAGCAAACTCACTACATTTACTCCATCGGCATAATTATTCACTTTCTGTTATTGATTTTCTGTTGCACTGTTGTCCAGGAAATTTACATCACTACCTCTTCCAGGGTCAAGGATAACCGGCCAGTTTCCAATAACTGGATCTCACTGTCCCGTTTTTCAGCTACGGTGGTTGTTGGTCTGCAGGAGCACCTTCCTGTTTGCTATTTAGTAGTTTTGGTCAGGAAGTCCATGCTTACATTTAGGAAATGCGTGATGGTTTCTAATTTGTTTGTTGTTCGTTTGTTCGGGGATTAGCCTTAACCTTTTGTTCTTAATATCAGCTATCCAGGATAGTATTAACTGAGTACATTAACTGGGTGTATGAATAACTAGTGTTGTGGAGAGCTTGTAAACAAACTATGAGAACTTTGACATGAGCTTTAATGGTACTGAGTGCCCCTTTCGACCTTCGAGTGTGTGCCCCTTAAAAAGACTCTGCATTGCCCTGCCATTTTTATTCTCTGAGAAATGGCTTCCAGTGGCTTGTCTGACAAGCCTCAAGGAAAATGTACTCTAAGCCCAATTTGATTCACCGCAGCCAGTCTTCGTTTGGCAGGAAAGCTCACGCGCTGCCTTCCCGCACTGCTGCTGGGATATATTTTTCATTTGGAGCCACGGAGGCAGAGAGTGAGGGCGGCATCCTGAAATGGAGCCCGATTTGTCATTTTGTGTGTTGCCCCTGACGGCCAGACCCGACTGCCAGACCCCACTCTGCCCTTCGTAGAGCTCGAATGGATATATTCGGACATGTTTCCCCGAGCTGAGAACAGGTACACGATTCCCCACATGGCTGCACGACCTTCCCCGGCGCAGAGGGACCCAGACGCCTTACCCGCCGTTGCGCTCGTTCAGCTTCTCCATGTACTGCGCCAGCACATCCACCACCTCGGCCTCCGCCAGCTGCAGGTTGCCTGACACGTTGCACCGGAGGTCGTTCCAGTCGGAGCGCAGTAGCTCGAAGTCCATGGTGTTGAAGGAAAAGGTGCGTTGCCAGTTGATGGCCTCCTCCGCCCAACCTGGCCGGGGGTCCGAATCCTCGTACGTGTAGTCGGACAGCCCGCCCTCCTCCTGCTCCTGGTTCTGTTCTGTGTGCTGCTCCTGCTCCTGGCTGGGCTCCTGCTGTAGCCTGGACTCTGTGATTTCGTAGGTCCTCATGAAGGAGGTGACCCTGGGCTCTGTTAGGAGCAGATTCTCAGAGATGTTCGGGCTGACAGCCGCGGGGTGTGGAGAGGTGGGCCAAACACGACCATGGCGCTGGGACACATAAACAGAGTTGCTGACTCTACTAGGAGTGAAGGGCAGCTCCTGTCCTTGCCTCATGGCCTCCTCCCTTCCCCACTGGTGCCTTGTCGACGCCGCCCTGCTGGTAGATTTGGTTACTGCTGTCAATCTGGTGAAGTTCCCACCCGGTAAGGCATTCTTGCCTTCCTTCATGGGGGGTTTTGGCCACAACTGGGGGGAGCTAAGCAAGTTCTTTTCACCCCGTCGCTTAGTACCCAGGGTGACAAGTTTGGTGGTCTTGCCGTTCTGATACAGGAAGACCCCTGGGAAGACCTCCTTCGGGTGGTGAGCAGTGGCGGTCTTGCGTGTGCGTGACGACCGGGGCCTGGTGATGTATATCTTGTTCGCGTCCTTCTGGGTGTCTTTGCCGGGCAGGCTGTTGGCTCTGGTGATGACGCTACGACCGGGACGGGCAGAATTGCTTAGGATCTCCTTGGCCCTAGTCAGAGCGGTGAGGGAGCTCTTCTTCGGGAACAGGAGGGCCGATTTGCTGAGCCGCGGAGGCATCTCTGCACCCCCCCGCCGGCCCGGCCTATCTGGGCCAGTGCGGATCCAGGTGAGCGAGCGACCTCGCGCCAAGCTGGCCGTGGCTTCTGGGGCCCCTGGGCCTTCTCCATGTCCTCCAGCCTCCCTCTCAGGAGGCCTTAGATCTCTGCCACGTCCCGTCCACCTTTCCCTGTCCCCTTGCTCTGCGGGACCAAAGAAATGCCTCCTTTGCTGGCTGAACGTGCTATTTCCAGCCCCGGGACTCTCCTGGTTGCCTGTAGAGGGCGGCGACGGCCTCGGACGGGTGTGGCTCGCCTGGCTTGGGACGACCCTACGCCTGAGCCGCTGTTTATCTGCAGGTGGCACCTCTTCTTCTGGGTCTACCCCTTCCTCCTCCTCCAAAAAATCTAGAAAAGAAACAGCAGTTCAAAGACCTTCCACGGGAGAGTAAGGACAGGAAACTGGCACCTGTCCCCTTTAATCAGCACCTGGCCGTCCTCCAGACTCATTACGCGTGAGGAGCTTATCTACAACACAGCACGATGTTTCGCAAACACAGCTGCTGTAGTGGCAGTCTCAGGGGCCCGATGGATGGAAAATGCACACCGTCTGGGTTGGGGAAGAAGAAGGGCCTGTCATCCTCTTCCTCGTCCATCTTCATATATTTGTAGAAGCCAAACCTGCAAACAGAAGCCGCAACCTGTCGGTGAGCTAGTCGAAACCAGCCTGGCAGTCCAGGGTCCGGGTTCGAGACGTAAAAGTTGTCAGCTCGCATCCTAAGGGACACACTGCCATCACAAGCTTCAACATGGTACTTAACCTAAACTATTTAAGTGTCAAGGACTATAATTAAGCCAGATGATTTTTTGAAGCATAACAGTATGAAAGTAGGCAATAAGCAGCTAAAGTGGCTAAAATCATTTGGAATAATCCCCTCTAAGATTCCGCACTGGTTGGGTCTTATAGGCTGTTCTTCTCCAGTATAATTAATAGCTATTAGCTCATGATCCTGTACTGTGTCCCTCCCAGCCAACGGCACGGATTCCTAACCCCTCACGCTGCGCTGGGAGACACAAGATCTTACTTCTCGAGGTAGATTGGAGACTCCCTGTAGAAACACTTATTCTCCTTTTCCATGTGGGTCAGCCTGGTGAAGTCATTGGGGTAGACAAAGGGCAGGTACACCTGGGCATGGGATAGAGGACAGGGCAAAGGTAAATCCAGAAATCTAAATCAAGAAAATTTTGTCCCATGCGGTTATACTAGAATTTTTTTAAAACAAGCTTAATAGTTTACCAGTGAAATGCATCTTGCTTAAGTGATAAAATAAAGAAAATATCTAACCTTTCATTTCAAGCACAAAAAAGTTCCAAAGCAAACATTTTTATACAAATTGTTTTTTTTTTGTTTTGTTTTTTTTTTTGCACTTTGCAAGTTCAATTACAAGTATTACCCACAGGGGGGCAGCATAACCCTAAACCAGGCAAGATGTGCATGGAGCAGCAGGTGCAGTTCTGAACAGTTAAGTAATTTGGGAGACTTTGCTCTTATCTTCTACAAGCACTGACGAGCTTAGCACAAGCATTTTATATGAGATGAAATGTGCTTCATTATGCCTTGTGATAAATGGGCTCTGATGGATTTTGCTACCATATAAGGCATGTCATTTGATTAAGCTTTTTTTTTACAGTGAAGGATGGGTCGATCCTGGAAAAACTGAATGCTATGCAGCACATTCACTTTGCAGGCAAATTGTAAAAACTGTTGTAAAAACAAATTGTAAAAATGGTTTTAGTTGCCCCTCAATGTAAAATCAGGTATGACAAACAATACAATTTTGGGGTGATGTGCAAGTTAGCTAGTGAAATACATCCATCCTTTCATCCATTTTCAAAACCTGCTTGTCCCATGCAGAGTGGTGGGGGGCAGGAGCCTGTCCCAGAAGCTGTGTGCGCAAGCCAGGGAATAACACAGGGCGGGGGGCCACCCCGTCCCAAGCCAGGGAATAACACAGGGCGAGGGGCCACCCCGTCCCATGGCAGGGAATAACACAGGGCGAGGGGCCACCCCGTCCCAAGCCAGGGAATAACACAGGGCGGGGGGCCACCCCGTCCCAAGCCAGGGAATAACACAGGGCGGGGGGCCACCCCGTCCCATGGCAGGGAATAACACAGGGCGGGGGGCCACCCCGTCCCAAGCCAGGGAATAACACAGGGCGGGGGGCCACCCTGTCCCAAGCCAGGGAATAACACAGGGCGGGGCTTAATGAAAAACAATAAGATGTAATTCCTGACTGCCTATTTGGTGTGCATGGCTGCCTCTCACGAAACAATCGGCGATAACATAAAAATCGAGGAGTAAGAAGACGACCAGAATAAATGCAAATGAAATGAAGACAAGGTGTGATCCATGTATGACACCGGTGGGGGGGGTTGGCAGAGGGAGAACATGACTTACAAACTGCAGGCCCTGATAACGGGCAATGGGGAAGTCCTTCACCACGTAAGTGGGGGAGTACAGGCAGGCTGGCAGCACGTTCTCCAGCCGGGCCGGATCCAGCATGGGTACTGCGCAATGGGACAGGATGAGCTGCTCAATACACTTTTTTGGGCGGTTCAGGCTTCACTTTCATCTCAGAATCATTCCAGTATCACCTTATAGTACATTACAGCCAAAATAATCGTGACAGCAGTAATAATTCTATTGGCAATATCATAATATACTTGACGATTCATTGATAGTGAATGGTTACCACGTGAATTGCGAGTGTTGTTCAGTACTATGAGAAAATGGCTCCCCCTGGTAGACAGACATGGACGAACAGTGCCGGGGGTCCAGTACTCACTTCTGTAGAAGGTGTCTCTGGGATCGGGTTGTAGCATGTCTGCCCCGTGCCGCTTGGCGCCGGGCGAATCCTGAGGGACGCGGCCGTGACTGGCAAGGGTCTGGGGGGTGTGGTCCACATTGTTCATTTTCTGAGCCGATTCATCTGCCGAAGGGGCAGTGGGGAATCAAATGAGTTAGGGTGAGTGAAGTTCCCACCCGGTAAGGCATTCTTGCCTTCCTTCATGGGGGGTTTTGGCCACAACTGGGGGGCCCCCCCCCCCGAAGGTCTGCGGTGATCTAAGCCACCTCAAAAACATCTCAGGCTCATGGGAACACTTCAAAGGGAAGCACCGCTAATGAGGGAAACAGCTGTAGGGAGATGAATAGCGGGGGGGGGGGGTATCAGCATGAAACGCTCCCAAGAGGAGAGCTTTTCGTACGGACTGGGGTCTGGGGTGAGAGGCCGGACTCCCTACCCCGCCTGGGTTATGAATGCCTCCCGAAGAGGGTTAGGGCTGAGAGCCGCTTTTAATTAATCTTATCGATCAGCAGCGCAAGCGAGTGGAAGTATGATTAATGGAGTGTTGGAGGCCGAGCCTGGTGCGATGCGTACTTTCTAATTAAGTAAAAACCTAAACCATTTCCCCCCTGTGGAGCGACAAGCAGAGCATCATGGGTACTGGCCTGAAGGAGCTGGGATGACGGAGGTGATTAGAGGGGCCTGCGTGTTGAGCTTCAGCGGTGTCACCTTCGATGCTGCTTCACCGTCACATGCAGAGGCTGAGCAGGGGGATCAACGGGGGACTCGCGTTGGGACGCGTGTGCCTGCATGTGTGCGTCTACTCATCTCCATGACATCCAACGCACTAAACTACTCTCCAGGCCGAGTGGAGAAATTTAAGGAGGAAAAAGGTGGGTCTACATAAACGTTGAGCTTTACAAAGATCCACATTGTTTAATGAAACCAGACATATCTCCATATGGAGCACTGAGGTTCCATTCACTAATCTCTAAAGGCCTAACCTGCTTCACATTTCAGGGAATTTCTGTGAATTGGGGAACTTTAACTACCTTTATGAACAAAGGATGAAAAAGCCTCTTTGATGCAAAACATAAAATTACTTTTACATTTACACTGACTATAACTCTGGATGAGTAAGGTGCTTTTTCTGCTAAACCCAGCTGATGCTGTGCAGCTTATTGAACTGACTTCCTGTGGAGAGCTGGACAGGCCAAACAGAGGCAATCAGAGCTGTCAGGGAACGAGAGAGAAGCCACTCTCAGGCTGACAGCTTAAAGCCAGCTCTCTCGCAACCAGTGGACTAAATCATACTCCTCTCGGTGGAGTAAGTGGAGAGTATGGCAATTAACCTCGCGTTTCCAGCTATGGCAACAAGTTGACAAAGGCCCCTCCTCCCAGTCTGGTTAATGGCAGACCATAACGGCAACTACCTCCTTCGCCCCTGTGATGAGTCACGCCGCGAGCCAGGCAAAGACGCGATAAGGCACGCCGCTCTATGGAGATACGCCGCCAGGGGTTAGAGATGTCGAATGATTAACAATCCATGCGGTGGCAGGAGCCGTCGCCGTGGTTACGGAGCGACCGTCCCACAGACGGTAATATTCCATGCCTTCCTGCACATATCCCAGCACCCCAGAGCTCGTTAAGTGGGAAAAGGATTAAAATCGCAGAGAGACGATATAAATAAACAAACACTCTAAACGAGGAACATGCTAATACTAACGCTAACGTTTTGATGCTAACCTAAACGCCGCCAGACTTTCGTGGACGCTGGTTTAAAAACGTGGGTATCTGTGGGTGTCGGGTGGGCGGGCCGTTCCTGTCTCGGCGCTCGACTGCAGAGGAGCGTTCTAATCAATAAATCGATTCAGAAATCCCACCTTTATTCCCCTTTCTTGTTTCGCTACCCAGCCTATTGACCAGAGGCACTTTATATAAGAGCCAATAACACTGAGGGGAAATGGGAGATTCGGCCGGGCGCAATAAAGTCACTTTAACCGTTATGAATAATTTAGAGAAATTAACCAGCTCCTAAGATGAGCATGCAGGGGGAAGGGGGGGGGGGGTGAAGGCCTCTGTTACAATGTGGATCTTAGATAGAGAAATGGGGACCACTGATGTGTGAGACAATTGAAATAAACTGTAATTAAGCCCTGAAGAAGTGAGGGGATTTAATGATAAAAATCAGTAGCGAGAAAGGAGCTGGTTATGAACCCAAGCTGGGGTCTGGCTGCTCTGCGTGACCGAGGGCTTCCCGTCGGAGGGAGGAAGGGCGGCGGGTTCGCTAAGGCGAGGGGGGGGGCGCCTCGCGGTGGTCATGGCTCGTCCGGCATGGCCACAACGACAGTGTAAAACACCTTCTATTAATGTCTGTGATACTTTCCCGCCACATTATTGATTTAAAGGAACACTTTCAAACTGAAATCATGCCCCTGTGCTGCAGACCGACATCGAGTGGCTGCAATTTCATGT
Organism: Stomatorhinus ivindoensis; assembly: GCA_019775895.2. NCBI lineage: Eukaryota > Metazoa > Chordata > Actinopteri > Osteoglossiformes > Mormyridae > Stomatorhinus > Stomatorhinus ivindoensis. Next base: position 5,924,248 of record JABFEB020000020.1, on the reverse strand, counting down.
TTCAAGAGGCTCATTTTAGGAAGAACAAAAGAATCTGTAAGGAGAAACGGCGACACGCGGTTGTGTGGCCGTGATTGGCCGTTGTGTTTCTCCGCAACGCGGGGCACCACCTCGGAGTATCCCGCGCGCCGTAATGTTCAGTATGGGGGGGGGGTTCACCACCGTGAACATCCATAGGGAACAAAATTACATATTGGGCCAAAAAGTTTTGCCCCTGTAATTCATCAGAGTGGAGGCCTTACCAGTGTACAAGGAGATGTGGGCGGAGTCGATGACCTCGTACTTCAGGCCCGGCAGAAAGGGACGCCACTGGAAAAAAACACAGACCGTCCTGAGCAAGTTCATACTGGCAGAAGGGTCAGGGTAACAGAAAACTGGTAACCGCTACCGTGCCCCCATTTTTAGATACTGATTATCATGGGTGAGTTCGCGACCTCAACCTGTCAATACGAATTGAGCTGGGGGGCGTGGGGAGGGGGGACTGTCTCCAAGTCAGGCTAAACATGGAAAGTAGACCCAACCAGGTGATCTCTGCAAAATACTTCATTGCCGTCCTCAGCTGGGGTAAGCAGTCTTTACCTCTTTGCTGCGATAGACGGGTACAATTCTCTTAAAGGGATTCTGCAATTACCGTGTCACTTCTCGTTACCCTCGGCGTAATCAAGGGAGGCAGGCCATTTTCCACGGGCAGGCCAGAGCCCGTCAGCATGCCGCAAGCTCCCTCACGTGGGTCCCCTGGGTGTATCTCCACCTCGCTGCACGCTTCAGCTTCACACACGTCCCGCATCATCGCCACGCGGCCGCGGGGTTGGCGGAGCACTCCAGACTTCGAGGGCGGCTCAACTCCAATATCCCACTCCCGCCCCGCAGTGAATAAGCCATTCTACTCCCCCCTCTTGCCTGTTTGGCCGCGCTCAAGGTCACGTCTGCCAGCTAAAGGATCAATCAAAGGCCGGCCCTGAATGACCGAAGGCCAGGAACAATGCTGACCGAACACGAGCGGCTGCCTGCAGACTAATAGCAGCATGGCCAGGGCGTGACCATAAACGCACATCAAAGATCTTCATCATTTCCAGCACACAACACAGCTCTCCTAATTCTTCCCTAATTGCCAAAGCGAACCTTCTGAAAGTAATTCTGCGGCGATCCGTCGGACGCTGGGTAACAACGCAGCGATAATAACAGAGTGAATTAGCACTTAAAAAGACATTTTGCCTTTTGGCTACAAGTGGGTGTTCTGCGATTTTACAGCGCTGAGTTTAAAAGGGCTCCCATTGAGTTTGTGGCTTTTGATGTGTCTGAAAGTGAACTGATACCATATGAAACACGCCCCCCATTTACAGCAGCCATTAATAATGATAATGAAAATGCATAAACGCTTGTGCAGTAGAGGGTCACACGGAGCTTTGGCTGCATAGGATGCTAGCCCATCACCCAACAGGCAATTTTCAGACATCAGTTTGCCTAATTGCACATTTTTGGGCTGAAAAAAATGTGTTGAACACACAGAGGCAGGATTTGAACTCCTGGTCGTGAAGGCGGAAGGTGACAGTGTTGCCCTCTGAGTCACGCATCATCGTAACAACAACACCGAGATGGGTTAGCCAGCTTGTCATATTAGTTTGCACTGATTTGCTGGAAAGGTCAGTTATACGCTTGCCAGTGTGCGGAGAAAAAAAATTAACAGTGCAGCAGATGGCAGTCTTTAAGCCGCCATCCATCCGGCTTCCAGGCTGCGTTCTGCTGCTGGAGATGGAGAGCTGATACTACCGCAGCTGATCTGGGGCTAAGCAGCGCGTTGCCGTGGGAGATGTGTGGTCCGCGGTGTCCAGCGTGCCACAGCGTAGCAGATTCTCAAAGCCAACTTGGAGATACCAGTGAGGCGCTGATGGACATCTTTGGCCCTGAAGGACATCTCTAATCCTTACAGAGCTCTCTGACCCCGATGGACCTCTCTGGCACCTCCAAGGCTCAAAACCACCTCTACACTTGGCAGAGCCAAAAAACACAGCAGCGAAATGACATCCAGCTTTCCTTCAGCTCCTGCTCTATCTCAAATCCCCCCACCCCCCTTCCCTGCTTCTTTTACTGACCTAATGAAGCCATGGGTACCTGAGACCGGCCGGAACATAAACACCAGTGGGGGGAGGCTGCAAGCCAGAACTCTGGGCGTGTCCACACCTTTCTGGGTGGCCAACTGTCCCGTCGTGGCACCAAAAGAAACGCTGTTTTCCCTGCTGAAGAGTAATGTTTTCATTACGCGTCTCTTACGTAACCAACCAGCCCCAACCCCCCTACCCCACTGCAGCAGTTCTCAATAATTCATGCATGAGAGGGCTGAGCAGAGTTTGACAGAGAAGCATTGCCAATTACCTCACCGACACGCTCCTTCCAGTGGCCATTTCTCCCCCCTTTCTATTTTTCCTACAGTAATGAAATAAATGAGACTTGTTATTTATAGCCTAGCAAAGAGCGCGTTATCCGCATGGTCCTGCAAGATTGGAAACATTTTCAGACATAGGTCTGTGAACGGAACGTCATTTATGCTGCGCCTTGCTTAACAAACAGGCCTTGGCCTCAGCTAGCCGACGTGCAGGCAGGCCTCTGTGCACCCGTACTTCGCAACGAGGCTTCCCATGCGGTCGGAGGGCAGACGGGGCGCTGCGTGACGGCGGGGGGGCTGCATGCCCAGATCGGCACTTTAAATTTCCTCTGATCCTTGGTGTATTAAAGGAGAGATCGCAGAAGCCTTTCAGTTCATTTCCTGTTTCTCCATCAACCGTGAATAACAACGCAGGAAGGAAACAGTGCAAGTCTATGACAATATATCTGTGACAATAATAAAAAATAATAATCGTAATCATCATGAGCCTAATAAGAGGAGCTAGTATTTTATGGCTGCAGGCAGACATTCAGTGGAGGAAAAGTAGGTCAACGGTCAGCCATGTTACGCAGAGTAATGGGGGCTCTTTGTGTGTCTTTGTAAACACACACTCATATCTCTGTCAGGGGAGCAGTGCCATTGTTACGTGTCTTCATTTGTTTACATCCCCTATTCCCATAGCAACCTTTTGATAGTCGATATGGCTGTAAAAAATGTTGTTTAACTAAAATACCCCTGGCTTAGCTGTTGTTGTCAGGCTCAGCTCTCATAGCCGATGGCAGCAAGTGTTTTCATGACGGGGATGTTCAACATGGCGGCCGTGTGCCGTGCCATACTGACAGAATGACGACTGTCCATTATCTCTTTTATACCACAGTGCTGTTGCTTTCCTGGTTCAGATTTTTTTTAAACCAATAGACAAGCATTATAGCCAATTATAATAAGAAGAAGAGACAATTGTAATAATAATAATTGTGTTGCAAGAAGTTGAGGCACATCAACAATAAACAGCTCTATCTGCAGAGTATAATGACAGAGCCTCCTCTTCACAAAGCCACGGGCGTTCCTGTTCCAAAGGTCATCTGCTAAATTATACCACCCCCGCCTTCTGGAAAGGTCAGCCTCTCTTTGTCTCCACACAAAGCGGCGGAGCCACTAAGCTGCGCTTGAAAGCTGTATCATTAAGACGGAGCACATGTCAGCGGCCGGGGAAGGATAACCACAAATCTCGCAAACGGCGGCCCGTGATTCCACATGCGCACACACACGCACGGTGGCCTTTCCTCCTTCCAGGCAACGGCTGTGTTCCGCGAGGAATCCGATGCTCAGCCACTCTGCTTTCTGCTAAGATCTTGATCTCTAGGACTCCAGAACAATAGAGATTTAAGACGATGTCCCAAAATACTATACCTTTTTCAGAGCATGCATATTCTAAAATAAAATTAGTAAAAACTTTCCTTTCAAAAAGTCGAAGGATAATGAGCTCAACTATGTCAGTTAGCAGCCATTTGGTAATTAAAAATTCATTTCGAGACTAAATTTCATAGGCCTGACAATAATGCATGGCGGAGTGAGAGAGATTTCTGAAGTAGAATGTACAAAATGTTGTTAAAAATGTCACTTCATGACAGATAAAAGAGACTGATTGTGGAAGGCTGAAGAAAAACTGTAAACATAGTTGCAGTCATGCCTTGGCGACTGTGCCTCGCTTAACGACCTTGTCGTTGGAATGGAACTCAGTCGCTAAATGGGTGCCGTTTCTACCAAACAAGATGCGTTGAAAAATTTGCCCTTCTGTGAATTCCATATCAGGGTTATACGAGATCGATGCAGGGCAATGTGGTTCTGCATCTCTGCATCTCTGTCTGGCTGTGACATCTGGCAAGGTCCTGGCAAGATGGAGCCCATGGGTGAGGATGTGCGCCGCATGAGCAGGAGCCGTGCAAAGGCCGAGTGGCAGCAGAACTGATTCAGCGAGGCCCTGATTCGGGATGAGGGCCAAGCGGCTCAGAGTGAGTAGGCGGGGAGGGTGTGGGGGGATGTCACTGTTTCAACAAGGGGCTTTTGATTCCAGCCAGGCCTCACGTCGTCTCATTGGGGCCGTATTGTTTTACCACTTCCTTGATTATTAATGGACTTAAATTCCTGCACTGGATTTGCTCAAAAGAGATGTTCTTTAAAAAAACATAAAATGTCATGTACTAGGAACTGCAGTGAATTGCAGAGTCAAACACCCAGACATACGTGACTATGCAGATGTCATGGCAATGCAGCGCTGGACTCCTACTCATGGGCTTCCGGTTAAAACCGTAAAAAAGCCGCCCCCGAGAGCGGCACAAGGAGCCACTCACCCCGACCTCCACGTGGTCCGAACCCTTGTCGTCTTGCTTGTGCAGAACCTCGAAGTAGTACCGCCTGGAGGAGATGAGGCTAGATGGGAGAAATGAGGAAGAGTGTGTGTGAGAGAGGCAAGAACAATATAACAATGGACGGATACAGACACTGCTGTTTTGGGGGGGGGCGGGACCAGAGATCAACTGGAGTGCTTTGTGGTCGCCCAAGAGGTAGCTGGACTCATACAGCAGCTACGTTTCAGAAGGGGAAGCCGTAGTCGGTATCTCCCCAGGAGGCTCACAAATGCAGGTGTTAGTGTGGTATCCAAATGCAGGTGTTAGTGTGGTATCCAAATGCAGGTAGGTGTGGTATCCATTTGTGTCTCGTTCTGCCAAGTATCTCCCAGACGCGCCCATGCATCCCCATGCCGGCACACCTGCATGATCAAAGACGCGTCAACCCCCCCCCCCCTCACCAGCCTGCGTCCGCCGAGGAGGCTGGGCCCGAGCTGCGTGCCATCGCTTACCGTCATCCAGAAATAACCTGCACCTAACTGGATGCCGGACACGTGTGGAAATCCATCATTAGAGTCAGGAATTGCCTGAAGTACCAGAGAAAGGGGCGCGGGATGGATGGGTGACATATGATAGCCTCCTCACTTTGGTAAATTTTTAATGTTCTTATATGTGGAAGTCTTGAGTTGGCAGGGTGGGAAAAAAAGGTTTGGAGTACAGCTAACGAGAAGTGTTAGACACGCAGCAAGGCGAAAGGGTCCACAAGCCACTCTGCCCTCAATTAAACGCTGCGTTCGCATCGCTTTTCTTTGTTTTTCGTCTTGTTAGTTTGCTAATGCGGCGCAAATTCATAAAAACACCATCTGTTGCCGAGAGGTCCTGCAGATCGTCTTCGTTCATGCATATTCACGCATGTTCATCCATATTCACTTATGTTCATGCATCCCTTGCAGGTCACCCAACAAACGAGGGCAGCTCCTTCCGCTGGCCCACAAGGTCGTCCCACACGAGAGATGGAGACAACTGATCAGAGGCTGACAGAGTGCACAAGGGGAAGGACATCACCCCTCAGCATCTTTCCAGTGACAAGCACATGCCATACTGGTTTGGTCAGGGATTTTCTTTTTTTTTCTTTTTTTTTCCCCAGTTGCTGGCACTTTGCGTGACTTCCTGCATCTTTATGTTTTGCTGGCCGCACGCACACATTTCATTATCTATAACCTTTGCCTTATCTTCCCCCATATTTTCTTATCAGTTAATCCCAGTCCTGCTTCTCTTTCTGTTTTGGGGGCGATCACATTTCTAATCGAGGCAGACAGACACGCACACTCACACATACACACACAGGTTTGTAATTATATCTTTCTGGGGATTCTCCATTAATTTCTATGGGGAAAAATCTAATCCAGGGGTGGCCAATCTCCACAAAGGACCGGTGTGTTTGCAGGTTTTTGGGGTAACCTTAAGGTCACCTGTTCAAACCCAGGTGTGAGGACTCTTCAGCCAACCAGTCCTCTAATTAGCAATCTACTTGGGAAGTTGCAGCAAAAACCTATACACAGCGGTCCTTGATAACATTGGATAACATTCCCCACCCCTGCTCTAATCCCAACATGACCGTAACCGCTTCCCAGCCCTAACCTTAACCATAAGTAACCAAACCAAATATGAGATTTTGGCATTTTTAGTTTTTTGATTGCATTCACAGATGTTTGTGGGGACTTGTAAAATGGTCCCCACAATGTCAAAATAACAGTTTTTTTATTACATTGTGGGAAACATTTGGTCCTCACAATGTAATATAGACCTAATCCACACATACACACACATGCACATTCCATCTTAAACCAGCCCTGATTCTCCAGAGGCCCATCCACATACTATCAGACTAATGTCTTTGCTCTCTGACTCACTGGCTGCAGATTGGCAGGTAAATGCAGAGGTCCCTTCTATGAGAACGATCTATGGCGGGCCCACAATACCATGGGCTCTGTGGTAATGGGTGAGGAAGCAGAGGCAAAGAGATGGAGAGGGAGTGAGAGAGAGAGAGACGTGGAGAGGGGGACGGGACGCAAAGGAAAGACATGAATGTCTGCCTAGGGAAAATCTTGTTTACTTCTCTGTCAAATGCCTCAAATAATCGCCCCCCCCCCCCACCGACTGCCCGC
>JABFEB020000020.1:5882868-5893024 GCA_019775895.2 Stomatorhinus ivindoensis | reverse complement strand
ATCGACAGAGGGTGACCCCCCAGGTCAGAGTTATTGTCATGCAAGTCCCCTTCCCCTCGATCAAGCATTATCAATAATTCACATGGGGAATAAATTGTATGTGCTGCATTCCGGTGACATTCGGTGCTGTGTGACCAGTCAAAGGCAGCCGCATCCTTCAGAGCCTTCAGCACTTATGGCAGCCACAGAAGAGCATATTATAGCTGCAGCGTGCACCTGTAGGGGGCAGCGTCCTTAAGTCCTCAGTCAAGATGTTACCTTTACATTATGGGAGGCTTCCTGCACATTTCCTCCTACTGATGCAGAATTCCGTGCTACTGCCATTTCCCGAGAATAGCGATTCCGAGACAAGCGTAGGGCTAATGGCTCTTCCTGGTGTCTTATTTACACACCTTTCAAAGAGTCGCACTTCGGCTGGTTGCAAAGGGCGACGGAATATTATTAAATCAAGAAAAGCAGAGAATCCGTGATTATTGACTGCGTAATTATGGCGGAATGGTGAGGCAGAGGGTGTTTGTTGGATCTCTTATTGGCTAGATGCCCCTTAGAGAAGACCACGTAGGTCATCACCTCCAGCTTCCATCGTAGCTTCTTCTGCTTCTGCCACAGGAACTTCCTGACTTCTATCAGCTCTCGACTCTCCTCTCCCAGCCCGTTGGGCTCTTCCTCCTGTAAGACAGAGCGAGAGAGGGTTTAACATTCAAAAGAGTTAATCGCCCAGAGAGTAAGGGATCATCTCCTCGAGTTACGCTCCCTAAGGCTTGGCGACTATGGGAATTTCATTTTGTGGCCCATGCAACAAAGTCTGCTGAAAATCGCAAATCTATTCCTCATTTTCTATGTAACACAAAAACTCACATTTGACTAAGTATAATCAAAAATAGAATTAGACGTCAATTTGACAGATTTTTCTACGCCTGCATAGCTGTCATTTATACGATTATGCCAAACAACATGTCATTCAGTGGCGGAAAATAATAAAACAAAACATACTCATAAAGGAAGTGAAAAATTGCTTTCTGTGTTACTGTGACATCAGTATCGTTGCAGACAAATCAAGGAGGCTTTAACCACGTAAAAAACAATCCATTAATGCCACCCAAATACTTCCAGTTGCAGAAAATCAGAGATAAGGGAAGGAGTTTTAAGAACACTTTGAAACAGTATCGTTTTATCCTCTCAATTCTAGTAAGCTCATAATAACCAAAACAGGTGACTCTGGGAGACTGTTACACACTGCGCATGTTGCATGTGCTAGAGACATAGTGTTGACATTTGCTGAGTGGGATGAAGACACGTAACGGTCAAAATGATGCTAAGCGACAGGGCTGGAATTCCTTCTCCCTTTGCTGTTTACTCAGCTTTAATCCAACACTCCCCCCTCAACCAACAGCATAAGCACAATGCAGTTTAATCATCTTTGAATCATGGAAGGCAGTGTTTCTCAACTGGGTGGTGAGCGGCTCCACAACTGATATCCTAGCTGCAGTGCCGCTCCCATCCTTACAAAGATGCCATTCACAGACAGACAGAAGGGAAAGACAGAAAAGCTGAATGCAATTTCCTGCAGCTCAGGATTGTGTGGTTAAAAAAAATCCTTTACTCTTGCCCCCCAATGTGACAACTTTTTTGGGCCGTGACGTAATAACCAACGAATCTTGGGGGACCTGTCATGTGGGACCAGTCGAAAACCATGAGGCTCACCCATTTGCAGGAGTTCGATGCATTACTTAGGGAAGGGTCCAACAGACAGCAGAGGCCTGTGTGAGATGCAGCTCTGCTCCTGAAGAACTTGTTTAGTTCAAAGCTGTTGCAAGTTCCAAATGGCTGCAGAACTGCCGCAGGCAAACGCGCAACAAGACGTTTTAAAAGGCACCTCGCCGGTAAAAAGTGCCAATGTAACGTGAGAGTAGCAGTTGGTGGCAGATGGAGAATAAAATCCCCAGTAAAATAGGAGAGTTGAAAAAAATCTAATGACTCCAAAATGTTCAAGTCACTTTGAACTCATTTCAGATATAGGGCTGTCAGAAATCATGAGGTGCGTGTGTGACAGCTTACTGGGGTCTCCTGCCGCACAGGACCTGAGAGCGGGAGACTGTTTCAGATCGGAAATCATGGACAGCAGATGCTGTAATCCTAAGGTCATCCCCATAAGAGATCCTCCGGAGTTGTCGGAAACAAAAAAAACCAACGTTACCAGCCTTATTCAGTTGTACGAACGGGAGAAAGAGCTACTTTGGATGAAAACACCAAATCATCAGGAAAATTAGGATCAGAAAATGAACATATTTAAACCACAAAACATTATTTTCTTGGAGTGCCACACTAGATATGTATTAACTGCACTATAATATAATAATATAATCTGAATATAGTGAATAATATTTTATAGTGACTTAAATGTCAGGAAGGACATTCCATTCCCTGGGCTTCAGTCTCAGGGCCTATAAGTATGTGGATGGAAAAATTCACACCCAGTTCTCCATATCTAAGGCCAGCTGCCATACTGTCTTCCATTCATACTGTCACCCACAGCAAACATTTTTATTTTCCTCTGTGTTTATTATGATTTTATTATGGACTGAGGTTCATCATAAAACTTTTGCTCTGGGAAATTATGAGAAAATGACTAAAATGCTTATTGGAATTGCAAGATATTGAACTGCATGATGGTTATGTAAAGGCTACAAACTGTCTGAATTATAATTAGCTTCACAGATAGGCATTAATTCATGATACAGCTTTTAATGCGATTTTACACTCACGGCTGTGGCTAAGGGACTATGCAGAAATCGTTTCCAATTAGTGGGATTATTTCATATAACTGCCTTTAAGTGACCAAAGATAAAGATAAAACAGACTGGGAGAATAGCTAACGGCAAGGTGGACGCAAGTCATACAACTGCTGATTCATAACTGAAAGGGAACTAATCATTCATCATGCTAATAAAACTTTGTAAGAGAATAGTGAGTCTGACAGAGCCCTAAAAACAAACAATCAATCAATCCATCCACCCATCCATCCTTCTTCCATTGTAAGGCAGCATAGTGCGGCGTTTCTCAAACCAGTCCTCGGGGCCCCCCAGTCGGTCCACGTTTTTGCTCTCTCCCAATTCCCTAAGAGTCTGGGACTGTCTGGGCATGCTTGCAGACTGGTTTGAGAAGCACTGGCACAGGGCAGGGGTGCACCCTGGATGGGACACCAGTCCATTTCAGGTCAACACAATGTCCAGTTTGACTGACTCTCTGGGTGGCTTGCAGGCTCAGCGGGCAGCACTGCTGCGTCATGTTACCATGCTTGGGGGTTCGAACCCCTGCATCATACAGTGTGGGTGGACTTTGCATGTTCACTCTGAGTCATCTGGGTTTCAAAGTCATGCGGTTTGACTTACCAGTGTCTCTAAACAGTGGGTGAGCCCCACACTAGCTGGGAACAGCTCTGGGTCCCTTGTGAATTAAGGGACCCCAACCTCCCTCTTACAGGGGCAGGGGAATCTGTACAATGCGATTGCGAGGTCCAGATTTTATTGCATTTTGGTCTGGATACAAAAATTTGGGACAAATCGCATCCCATATTGGTTAAAATGGGACACAGCTTTTTATTTATTTTCTTTTTTACAAGATGACACCATTTAATACGGGATCCGTAGCAACTCTACTCACGACCCTGACCAGATTGTCAAATCACACTTTTTTTCCATATAACATCAACCCTTTTTCTTGATGGGAATTGAAACACCTTCAGTTTTTCTCCAGCACTCAATGAACCGCCATGCCCAGGCAGACTAAGGGGCCACATTCATACCCGTGAACATGCCGTCTATCTAACCAGCCAAATAAAGAGCTCCTTTCCCCGCATGCATCTTCAGTAGGGGGGTTGAAAGAGACACGTTACCTCCATGTCATCTTTCTCGTGTGTATTGGTGCCCACACCGCGTACGCAGAGCGTTCCAGTAAGCACACAGCTCCCGGCACAGAGAATGGCACAGAAGCACAGTGAACGGCCCTGAACGGCGCACTGCATCAAACCATCTCGCAACATCTCCACACATGTAGCCAAAGGGAGAGTCCTACAAACCTGCTTCAATCTTTCACTGTTATGCACTTTTGATTTCAACCAACTTATCGGTCACGTTTTATTTATTATTGCACATTATGCTACTGACAACTGGTACTAGTTAAGTTACATAGTTTGAAAATAGAGTTTATAGCAGTGTAAATCCAACTTCAGCTGTAAATAATATATTATAATGGCTTGAGTCCCCATGACAGAAGCTCGATGCACATTTAGCCGTTCCAGCTGCCTGAACAGGGGATTACGGCAAAAAAAACAAATTACACAGTGGATTCTTCATACACCACCGTAAGAACATTTACTACCTATTAATTAATGCCATATATTATTCTCTTGTCATGTTTCATTTAGTACTATAATTTATTTTTATTTACTATGCCTCCTGCAACGTTCTGTACAGAATATTGGCATTTAAAATTCAGAGAAAGCTGTAAGTAAATAATCGTTTGTATTCTCTTGAATATGAATAATGCTGTTTTCTGGATGATGTCGTGAGTATTTTACTTCTTAAATGGAGGCGGGGGGATGCCCCTTACTCACAGCACCCCCTGTGACCCCAGCACCCCCCACCAGCAAGGGGGTGGGCTCACGCCTGAGCTTGGTCAGTGTTCGGGTTTGCCCATGTAACACGCCGCCAGGTGTCTGAAGTCCTTCACGTGTCACATAGCCAAGCGTGTGCGTCGGACATGAGTCATGTCCTCCCGGATGTTACAGTCTCTCCCGTTGACAGTTCTGAGGTGAAACAGGGTGGGGGTGCCGTCTGTGTGGACAGCATCTTGAAATTCCTGGTGAAATGTCTCTCTGGGCTACTCTGGCTACATAGAAACTTACAGCCCATTTCACAATAAACCTCAACAAGAGCAGCTGGAATCTGAATAACTTATTACTAGTATAAAAACATACAACTGCAATTGTGAATGTTACAAGTTACAGATAATTACTAATTACCTGCTAAATAGTAACCATTTACTACTATTTTTTTTAACCAAAAAGCGTGAATGCACTGAGCCCCTTCCAGGTCCCCTGGGGGCCCTCACACAGGGACCCCGCTCATGCCCGCCGCTCCAGCACCCTGACAGACAGCCATGACAGTGGCCCCTGGGGGCCCCACACACAGGGACCCCGCTCATGCCCGTCACTCCAGCATCCTGACAGACAGCCATGACAGTGGCCCCTGGGGGCCCCACACACAGGGACCCCGCTCATTCCCGCCACTCCAGCACCCTGACAGACAGCGAACACCTATCACAATGTCAGCAGCTGTGTTTAGGACATCTGGGCAGTACATGGCTGTTACGACCCGCCCCCAACACAGCAACACAGCTACACAGCTATTTGGACAGGGAGGACAGCATCCTACTGCCAGACTCACTGACTGCAGTCAGAGACCAGCCCTCGCTTCTGTGGGTCACCTCCCGTTTTTTATGTTACTTCCTTTTTTGGTAGCAGACTGCTGCTTTTCCCCCCTCTCTCTTCTCCCCATATCCCGCTTCCCTGAGGCTCAACAGAATAAAATGTACCTCTTTGGGGCCAAAGCTTATGAAACCAGCAATTCCTGAGTATGTGTGTTCTCACACCCAGTCAGACACCATTTAGCAATATGTGAACAGGTATGTAACAGGAGACATTTTTGGGGGTTAACTTTGAGGTCAATTTAAATGTACCAACAGAGGAGTTATATAAGGTATAAGGATAAGCGCTAAAGTAACTCGGCATCAGAAAGTTATACTCAGTGTGAGGAACCAGATATAAATTTCAAGTTATAATACAGAGTGACAAAGTCCCCACAGAAAGTAGTAATGTTCCCAGAGAATATAAGGTTTACTTTGTTTGGGCAGCACCATTCAATGCTGCTCCCCCCTTTGTGACAGGACCGCAGTGCTGCGGACGAGCAGCACCTCTCAGTAGCCACGTCACGGAGCTCCGCAGACGGGACCTGCTGCCGCAAGTCGAGCTGCTCTTTTCCTCTCATTGCATCAGAAAAAGAAAGTTGAGAAAGTCAGGAAGCGCGTGTGACGTGCCGGTCACCAGGCGCCGCACGTCTTACTGCGCCGCTCGTCCCGCGACGGCGAACCAGCCAAGCCGACGGCTCGGGCCGAGACGTGGGCTGGGAGCGGCGCCTCAGGCACAGTGCGGGGGTGGGACCGCTGGCGGTAAAAATACCGAGCTGCGTAAACGGGTGGCAATTTTGTTACTGCTTTGGTTAAAAGCCTCTTTAGATGAAAGCAGCAGCTGAGCAACAGCAAATGTTTATGTATGAGCTGCAAACGTTCGGCTAAGCAAAGCAAATCCTGTCACCTCCCATTCTATGCTTCCATAATGGCATTCCCAGTGCACAGTGACGGCGAGCAAAAACAGGGCACACGGCGACGGACACTGGGCTTGGGTGCGACTGCGGTAAGACGGTATCCTGCGTATACTGTGGCATTGTGGGTCTACCATGGTATTTTGAATACTCATCGACAAAATTAACCGAGCGGAGGTGGGGCCACCCTGCAATTTGTCATTTGGCGAAATGCAGCATGGGGAAGTCCCCGGGAATGAGAAAATACTGTCAAAATACAGTATACCGCGGTGTAACACGATACGAAAAATGAGACACTGTGCAAGTCTATGGAACACCCAGGGCAAAACCTAAAAGTCGGCACATATGTATGGGACTGGGGTGGGGGGGAACTGGGGGTGCGTTTTTTTTCCGGACTCTTTAATGTGAACTTTATGCGCAAACTTTAAAGGCACTAACTGCCCCTTTTTTCACCAGTGTGCACCCACCTCTGTCGAGCCCTGTGTAAAAGCGTCACTCTTCAACAATGTCTGACTGGCCACAGGTTCTCACACTTGAGTAACAGACATGGATATCCCCCCATTCATACGCTCCATTTTGGTGTCCCCTCCCAACCCCCTCCTTTCTATAAAACATACATACACTATATGGACAAAAGTATTGGGACACCTGGCCCTTACACCTGACACCCCATGCTAAATCCAAAGGCATTAATATGGAGCTGCTCCCCCTTGCAGCTATATCAGCTTCCATTATTCAGGCTTTCTACAAGACTTTAGAGGGTGTCTGTGGGAATTTCAGTTCATTCATCCAGAAAAGCATTTGTGAGGTTAAGTACCGATGTTGGACGTGAGTGCCTGGCTCACAATCTCCATTCTAGTTCATCCAAAGGTGTTCAGTTAGGTTGAGGTCAGGGCTCTGTGTGGTCCAGTCAAGTTCTTACACACCAAACTCACCCAACCATGTCTTTATGGACTTTGCTTTGTGCACTGGGGCACCATCATGCTGGGACAGTAAAACGCCTCCCCAAACTGTCCCCACGAAAGTTGGAAGCATATAATTGCCCGAAATGTCTTGGTATGCTGAAGCATTAATAGTTCCCTGCACTGGAACTAAGGGACCCAGCCCAGTCCCTGAAACACAACCCCATACCTTAATCCCACCTCCACCAAACTTTACAGAATGACACATTCCTTCACATATGTTTGTAAACCTGACTGCATGCTTGGCTGCTTGGTTTTATACACCTGCGGCAATGGGTTTGAATCAAATATCTGAATTCAGTGACTAAGAGGTCTGTCCCAATAATGTCCATATAGTGCATTCTGTCTGTGAGGGCTGCATAATCAGAATAGTTCTTGTAAATGAGGTGGATGGTTAGAAATAGAAGGTGGTTTAGGCTGGAAATGGTGTACAGATGGCATCCATCTCAGTTACGCTGGCAATTACCTTACTTAAACCCAAATGACAGCATACCTTTGGAAGAGCTTCAATCAATGTCTACAATGTGCCTCCTGTTTCATTTTCATACAATGAGGGAGCATCAAATGGCTTCCTCAAGCCTCTCCTGGCCAAATATCCATCCTGAAGTCAATAAAATTTTAATGCTCTACCAAGGCCGGTATTGCTGACCTCCGTACGCACCAAAGCCTTAATGAATAAATAAATGAGCCCTTGATTCTTCACACCAGGTTACAGACAAGTCGGAAATAACAGCCCAGATGGATTCTGACATCAGGAAACAGCTGGAGACAGAGCCACAGAATATCAATGAGGTTAATTAATTCTCCTCGTTAAGTACAAACAAGGAAGGCTGAAAGCAGGAGTCTGGGGCTTATTTTTCAAGTCATTTGTCAACAAGTGAAGCAAAACGATCCATGAACACAATCATATCTTAGTTTTCCGCATCCTGAGATACAGGGCAAAAACCCAAGTTAATAAATATTTAATTATCCATTCTTACCCTTCAGCGAACACCAAAAATGCTGCATTTATAATAAATTTAGGATGGGCAAAAAACAGTCTAAAGGTGAAATTCCATAGGTTTTTTTGTGAAAGCAATTTGAGTAAGATTGCAGAAGTGTGCAAACCAGGATCTTCACCTGCTACTTTGTATCTGGTTTCTCCTGCACCAGACTGTAGGCATGGGGTCATTTGAAGCTCTCATGAAGCTAGATGATTAAGCTGGACGAGCTCTGTTGCCCGAATGGAAGGGGAGTAGCTAAACTTGACGAGCAGGAGCTGGGGATGCTAGTCAGAGTCACGTGAGTCTGTCCATGGCTGCCATCACCCCTCCTCTGCTGCTCTGTGCACTCAGCGCTCAGGTTGGAACTTAGCACGGGCCTCCTTAACATTCATGACTTGGGACCCTTGAAGGGCAGAGGGCCGGTGGGGTTTTATTTAACAATAAAGTGAAAGTAATCCAGCACTCGCACTGAAAGTGGCACGTGACTCCCGACTCCAAGTGGTATCGGCGACGGTGGCCTCTGTAACCATCAATAATCAATCCTTCATGGGACAGGCCAAGCAGCTCCGCAAAGTAGCACAGTTCGGTCAGGGGGAGGCTGAACAGCAGACCGCGAGCACGCCACTCCGGGTACATTAATAACCCTGCCAGGCTGCGCGTGCACGTCACTCCGGAACATTAATAACCCTGCCAGGGTGTGCGTGCACGTCACTCCAGAACATTAACAACCCTGTCAGGGTGCGTTTGAACGCCACTCAGGAACATTAATAAACCTGCCACGGTACGTGTGCACGCCGCTCCGGAACATTAATAACCCTGTCAGGGTGCGCGTGCACGCCGCTCCGGAACATTAATAACCCTGCCAGGGTGCGCGTGCACGCCGCTCCGGAACATTAATAACCCTGCCAGGGTGCGCGTGCACGCCGCTCCGGAAGATTAATAAACCTGCCAGGGTGCTCGTGCACGGTGCTCTGGAACATTAATAACCCAGCCAGGGTGCTCGTGCACGGTGCTCCAGAACATTAATAAACCTGCCTAGTGCGCGTTCCTTTCAGCACCTGGACAGCGGACAGCTCCCGTCAATAGCAAAGGGCTCCTTGTGAGGAATGTCAAATGCACACTGGTGGACAACCAGCCAGCCTTGGGCAGGCCTCCAGGGAGCATAAAGGCAGCCCACTGGCCTCAAACTGGGAGAATGAGGCTGTGGAAAGAGACTACCCCCCCAGGAATGACCACCAGGAGTCACTGGCCACCACCTCTTCAGAGGTGATCTCTAACAGCCATATTTCATGGACCTTCCCCTGGGATTCTGCTTATTCCCTGGCTACTTTTACTGCATGCTTCATCATATTGTGATTTTCCCAATTGCTGTTCTCGCATTTTAACTGGCAATTCTGTACCGCATAAAGCCTGCACAGCTGAATAAACACCAGGGGTATTTTAGCACTGCATTCGACATGTTCTGCCCTGGATCTGTTCCAACCAGTGACATTTGGGTATAGAGCAAATCAAATCAATAATTTAGCGTGAGCTAGCAGATCACACACACAGGGACATAAACAAATGCTTCTCAGGACTATATTCCTATAAGCATAATTAAAAATTTAAATCAACAGTCTAAAGGTGAATCAATGCTTCACAGCATACACTGGGCTATATGTAGACACTGAAACCTGAACCCCAAAACAGAAACATTTAAGAATACAGCACAGGGTGACTTTATCAAATAAGATACACCAAAACTACAAAGCTGACTGTCATGTGGCTGTCATGTGGATCTGGAGCTTCTGGGTGGGACAATGGGACCTTCTTAGTGAACAGGTATGTGAGG
>JABFEB020000020.1:5817038-5844129 GCA_019775895.2 Stomatorhinus ivindoensis | reverse complement strand
GAGGAGGAGGTCAAAATCAGGGGAGGGAATCCTACTGAACAACTTTTATTTCCTAAAAATACATAACCCACACAGATGGAACCTATGCAGAAAACTTTATATCAGCAGGGATGGGATAGATTTCAGGAGGCTCAGCATGTTGGAGAACTGTGTCTGTGATCGGAAGGTTGTTGGTTCAATTCCCAGGGCCAGCAGAATGCCTCCACCGTTGGGCCCCCTGATCAAGGCCTTTAACCTCCGGCTCCATGGGTGCTGCAAGCTGGCTGACCCTGTGCTCTGACCCCCAAGCTCCTTCTCACCTATACATGTGTGTCTCATGGAGAATAAGGGGCAGTCAAAATGAGAATTTCCCCGGGCAGATAAATGCACCTCTATTCTAATGAAGCCACTTTGACTGAAGTGGCTTTAGACAGGAGGTTCAAGCTGTAAAAAGTTTTCTGCGAGTCGCGGGGGGAAAAAAAAAAACACACACACACACACACAAACACATAAACGGCTACATTCAGAGATCATTCAGCCAGATCTTATTGCAGATTGTGAGTTTCAGAAAAGTATTAGTACTTTTTTTTTCTTCTTTCAGGATATTTTATGCCATTAAATCATTTCCTGCCAGAAAAATAATGCTGGATGTTTTACAACGACGTAATACACCCATTTTAAATGACTCTGGCCAATGAGGGGAACGCAGACAAATGCAGAAGCTGGATTCAAAAACCCTAAGAGCAGAATCTCAGCAAACAGCCTCCGTTTGCTCACTTATGGGAACAAAAGTGCTTTAAGGAATTAGCTGAGGCTGCGCGGTTCAAAAGCAATCTGTTCCCAATGTAAATCCTAAACCCTAACCCCCCCCCCCCCCCCAAACTGCTACACTTTGAAAGCAATCTATGGGAATTAACGAAATGATCATCCAATTCGACTTACTGACAAGAGGTAGAATCAGAAGTCTATAAACTGATGTGCAAAGTAGTCCTCGAAATGGAGGTTGGGTTGGGCCGCACTATGAACCGTCCGGTCTTCAGCGATATTTGCAGTTTCTTTGATTGCCTGTCATCGGGTCTCAAAAGCTGAAACGGCACCAGCGTTTATGGCGGTAATTACAGAGGAAAAGCTTGGCTCAGAGAGGTGCTGAGATCACACAGTGTGCATTTCCCGAGAGCAACAGGGGAAGCAGCAAAGGGGCATTCAGCTTCTCAGAAAGGAGATCTTCCGAGGACGCCTTTCTCCGCGTTGAGGCAACACCGGTCACATCAGCTCTGGCGAACCGCGCTTCCATGTGAGATAGGCTTATGCTTGAACACAGCTGGATTAGGACCTACGGGACAGAAAGAGAGAAACATATGGCGATCCCAGGACTCAGATCAAGAAAGATGACCGATCAGAAGTAAAGACCAAAGTGACAAATCAGCTCTTGAAAACCAAAGAATTTCTGATTCGAATGAGCAAAAGATTTGGCATTGTGAATCTGGGTAACATTCAGCAGTCGGTCACTCTCCATAAATTTAAGTCAGCAAAACATCTCGCTGCAAGCCTTGTACGCTGTTTTGCATAAAAAGGACTGCAACATAAAAAAGCCAAAACATACAAATGCCCTTTTCCTGTCGACGATCATAAATGTAACGGCAGAGACCACCAAGGCCTTAGTAGAAAATAGCACATTTCGAGAGGAGCAAGCATTCCTCAAATTTCTGTTTCTGTGACATTAACAAATTTTGTGTCAGGGTCAAAATATAGCACACTAAAACTGAAGAGAAACAGTTTCAAGTGTGCTTACAAGAACTGAAGGAACTTTTAATAAAATATTAATAAACACTCTGTCACTTTCTAAGAATATACTTCCAAATCACGTGACCATAACATAGCACCCCGGCTTCATGCGTTTAGATTAGTGGCAGGTAGTTAACAATAGTAAAGCTTTAAACTAGGATAAGGTTAGAGCCCCAGCCCCCCGTACTGCACAAAAGTAGGCAGTGATTACATAGGTGTGAACTGCACGACAGGCATTTTCATTTAGACTTTGTCCCGTAAATAGCTCTTCATGTTACTTTATTTTAAACTTCATAAAGGAACTTCTGTATCATTCTAACGGCCGCATACAAACAAACGGCGTTAATGGACCGGGTTAGAGGAAGTTCGCCTCCAAACCTCATTCCAAGGAGCGGGATCGACTTAATCCTGAAATAATTCACTAAGTTACTAAATAAACCCGGCGAATGGTTTCTGAGAAATGGCATTTAGCGGGGATACGGCGGGTTGTCGTGTATTCAGGGAGCCAGTCAGCCCACGGCGTGCGGCAGGTTGGTGACCGATCAGAGCCCTTTTTCTAGGGATTTTCACCTGAAATCACACCGGCGAAGCGGATCCCGCACAGCCGCGGCGGACGGCCGGCGGCAGGCCCGCAAATCCCCGGGCTGCGCGTCTCCCGTGGGCCCGTGACGCACACGAAGGCGGGAGAGGCGCTGCCTCCCGGAACGTTCGGTCCGCGTGGTGTGAAAGTTGCGGCGGAATCACACCATCACACCCCGGCTTCTTAGCACGCTAGGCAGCCGCATCACGGCCGGACTCGCCGCGGATGGACTGGCACTTGTTGACGGACAGCCCGTTCGGCCACCGCCGACAACTTTCCCCGGGGTTTTAATCATCGACCGGAGCGGGGCTCGGCTTTGATGCCCTCGGGTGTATCAGCGCGACCCCTCGGGCGAGTGGCCGTAACTTTATCCGGCGTCCATCACCCGAAACGCGGAGAAGCCGGCGGCAGCAGCAAACTCCAGCGGGGAGGGGGGCACGTCGCCGCTTTGACCCACCACATTACTGATATTAACCGCTAACTAACCCGGCCCAGTAGCGTCCACTAACCAGCCAGCCAAAACCAGGACTAGTTAAACCGAAAGGAAATTAATCGCTGGTTGCAATGGCGAATAAATTGTGAGACTCTTCCCACCAACGTGTAGAAAAGTCGCAACGCAAGTGAAACCGATTATAAACGTACATTTATTGAAAATAATAATAAATCGTAATATAGACCAATCGCTAATCAGAAAGTGGGGGCGAACTGACGAGCAGAGTCAGCTTCCACAGTGATGTGCCTGCGGGAGTCCGGTGGGTGGTAACCCGGGTAGTTAGGGTTAACTAGCCGCCGATGAGGGGATGTTAACGCGGCACCGGTTAACCGAAAATCGAGCTCATTCAATCGCCGGCTTAAGAATGATTTACGTGCTGCTGTTTAGTCGGGCGCCCATCAAAAACAATTCGATCTGCCCCCAAAACGGCGCACGATTCGCTAGTAAAAGTGAGTCGGGTTTCGCCATAGCTACGTCTTTATAAATATATATTGTTAAATAAAGGTACAGAAGATACCCCCCCCCCCCAATTTAGATGATGACAAACTAGTTATGTAACGAACGATCACGTCGTGGTGCGTGTGTGCGTCTCATCAACAATTAGCTAACGGGGGGGGGGGGAAAGTTTGTGAGCGATGACGAGTTTAATCAAGATGCATTCCTCCTTTTATCACTAAAATCCAGTCTATCAGCATGCGGTACTCGTCAAACGACTGGCTGTATTGGTTGTACAGTCGGCTAACCAGCTAGCCACATCGGTCTCGATATTGCGCTTAGCTAGTTAGCAATTAACGAAACATGGAAATCGGGGTGGCGGTGGGTATTACCATCGCCAGCAATTTTTAAACCCCACCGAAATAGCGGCCACAGTGCCGCCATTTAACTGGACAAACTGTAAATATGCACCAGCTTTTGCATTTAATCGCGGCGTTTCCTGCCTACTTACGTGCATGGATCAGCGGAAGACGCAGCCCTCGCTGCTGCCATCCTAGTCTGTGCGCCGCGGACCGAGAAAGCTTGGGAAAGCAGTAACTCACCATGACTAAGCATTGTACTAACCCGATCCGGCTGCCAAAATAAGAGCAGGCCCCGAGGATGACGAGGGTTACCTTCGGCTGCACCGAGAAGAGACTTTTACGGAAGTGCGGTGGAGAGGGTGGTATGCACAGCTAGGAAAGAAGAAGCGGCTCTGCACGAATGCGGTGCTGCATTGAAGTTCTTCTCTGTGCATGGTCGTTAGCTGAAATATATGTAAGGTATGCATTACAAAAAAGGCCGGGTTTATGCGGAGATACAGATAAGAAGCTACGGTTTGCGTTTGTGTCGGTCTACGGCGTAGCGTGGAAAATAACTGTGCAATGGCGTAATGCAACGGCGAAGTTGCACCGTAAACGCAAACCACATTCTCTTATAAAATGCGATTTTACTTCTGGTCTCGAAATAACAAAAAAAAGCACAATATTGTAGTCAGGTTTCACTAGGGATGAAAAGTATGAGTGCATGCGATACCTGGCGTTGTTATACATTTATTTTCCTTTGTTATCGGTGTCAGACACGCTCAAGTTTATTCTCCTTCAAGAAAATATATTATGTAATTCTACTGTATTTCGGGCTTCCTGTGTTTTTCCGGTCTGTATTAAGGTTATGTCGAGCCAGTCGTGTCATAAATTGCCGGTGAATGGGGATGATTGTCTTTAATAGCTGACATAATGTGAGTATGGAATTTGGGATCGCAGGTGAATAAACCACAAAAGAGGCGCATGGGGTGTTAATTTGGTTCCAGCACCGAGCAAGGATGGTGTCGCTACGGACAGCGTTCTAATGACAAGAACCACCGATTAGTGTCATTTTGAAATGTGGCCACAGGGTGGCACCACGAGCCAAGTGTTAAAATTTCGGTGGCCAAAGGTAATCACGTTACACAATTTGTCAGCCTATTTGAAGGCTGTACATTATAATAGAAAATATATTATAAAATAACGATATATCATAGGAAATACTGAGAAAAACTGCACAAAATTTGAAAAATTTATTGTTCAAATCACTGATCAAAATGTTACGCAGTATTTGAAGAGATTTGAGTCATATCAAAATATGCTCTTTTTCATTGTCATGCTGGTATTATGTAATTACACTGAAAATAAATTTATGTTACAGAAACAGTTATTTATAACTCTTCATTATGATTGTAATGATTGTTGTACAACAGCCCCCCCCTAGACAAAGAGCTTGTTTACTCATGGGTAACCACTGACTTGGTTAGGCTGCAGAATTCTGAGGATAGACTGCTTCTCGACAGTGTTGAACTAGCACCCCGCAGTTATCCTTTGGATCAACACTGACATCCAGAGGCATGAATTTGTTGCTAGGTGATCTTCTATGGGTTCTCAGTGGGATTCAGGTTGGGTGATGATGCTGACGGCTCCATCAGATGCCCTTTTCTGAAGCCCAGTTACATCAAGTGCTCTTCTGCCTTCCCGGCAGCACGTGATAGAGCGTCGTCATGTGCGCGCATCATTTTTCATCTTAAATGCCATAGGCTTACTTTACTGTTTTTCAGAAATCCAATATAAGCATCTGTAGTCAAATTTGCAGCTTCGGGAAACTGCCAGTGACTAATCAGCCACCAATTATTCCAGCCCAAAACAACACCACCAACTCAGAGATATAGTTTCTAACCCAACCCTTGTTGTATCTCTCAGGTCGATCAGTGAACAATACTGCTAATATGCCATCAGCTGAGATCTTAATGACTGCTGTCTTCTCATCTGCAGTTAAACTCATCATCACATAACAGTTTTGGTAATAAATTAGGATAGCTTGCTTAATAGCGTGAAAATGCAGCAATTAATGAAATTGTCACAGGTGAAGCAGATGACTGTCAGAAATGTGTTTGCAGAGTAAGACTCCCTTGGAGGGAATGTGTCACGAAAGAGCTCAACCAGCACTTCTGCATAATATCGTGCCACATGCGATATATCAAAGTTGTGGAGACACCCAGCATTTCTCACATCACACATTAAAAATTACTACAAAAACAGTGGCGGTAATATATATAAACAATCAAAGAATGTTTACAAATATCATACAGTGCGAGATTAAATAATTGGAATGAAGTTCTGCAGTGTCTAATAATTGGAAGTGTTCCCACAATTTTGGCCACTAGTGTATGTATAATCATACAGTTGTATAATACACACACACACACACACACACACAAATAAAATAACTGTAAACGTACAGAAAAAATTTTACCTGATTGCTGCACCTTCAGTTTCAGTGACCCTAACGACAGGCTGGGTAATCAGAGGAGCTGCCTTCATTATTCACAAAGCCAAAACACTAGTGAGCTCAGTTTGAATTAATGACTTCTGTTTCTCAAGGGGCCTGTTTTTTTTTTTTTTGTTAAACTAGCTGAAATTACAGACCTCCTTTTCTTAGCACTGTTGTGCACTTAACGTGACCTCTGTGTGCTTGCGTGAGTGGTGGTTTAACGGTAATACGTTTTTCTAGGTAAACGATCCACCAGCAATATAATAACCCCCCGCAATTAAACCCTGACAAGCATTAACTTGGAATTCCATCTATCAAACAATATCTGTCTCTGTTGCAATCAGTTATTTAAGAATTAAAGGCAATGCAGCCACATCTAACCTGTTATGCAGAAATAGGCATACAAAAATACATATTTCTAATACTGGTTCACGTATAGAAAAATGTCTGGTGCAAGTAAAACATTCTCTGGTGTTCTCAGTGTTTACTCAGACCCTGAAATTTGAATAGATATAACAATGGCTTTATTGGTTGTTTTAGTGCAAAATTGTACACCTGTGTATTTCTGCTGATTTTCACGCAATATAGGTCATGGGCAATTTTTACATACAAAGGGCACCGTCTTCCCCGCAAACGCATGCCAGTTCCAGGCTGTGGGGGTCTGTGGCTCATATGAGGGCGGGTAGCACGTCGGCTGCTTGGCCACAGAGATGCACGGTTACTGGTAAAGAGGAAATGTTTGCAGTCGCTTGCAGTAAGGCACCATGCCTCGAACGCCATAAAACAGGAGCAGGCATGAATCCAGCCAGCTTCGGTTCCATTCATATCACGTGTCTTTCCTGGACCATCGCTTCCATTCTATATGTGCAAGGGGTCATTATGACATCATCTGTTGAATAAATGTAAATATCACACATTATAATTGAGAAAATATTTTACAGGGACTCATTCATTAATATTAAATGAAATTTTGTCAGTTGTTATTATTATTATTATTATTTTTGCAACACTTCTCATGGAACGTAATGCGAGATGTAATTACAAAAAAATAACAAGCAATGAGAATCAGACTGAAAACACGAAAGTTAGGGTACTGTGTGAAATTCTTAGGTAGTCGAAGAAAACGTCGTTAAAACGATCTTCATGTCTGTGATGCCACTGAACGTCAGTAAAATCAGCCATCCACACTGTGTTAATTCTGTTTTCAGCTGAAGCGAGGAGGTACGGTTTCCTCTGCACAGTCTGCCTGCAGAAACGCTGAAGAGAAGCCCTTCATTAAAGCCGCGGTTTTACTTTTTGCATGTCAGGCAGGAAACGGGGGGGAGGGGGGCTGTCAAATTGGCAGAGTTGTCGGGGCCTGAGAGCGTGGCGCCTTGTCCCTCGTAGCCACATCTGGCCGGCGATTAGCGAGACAGGTGAGAGGGCTCCACAGAACATCGAGGTGGGGGGCACAGGCCTGTCACCCGACCCTGGCTCTGACGTGATGTGTCACATGTAGTTCGGGGGACACTACCGGCAGCGAGGCGCAGGCTGAACACGGAGCGGCTACCTGAGGCCGCCTTGTGGGGAATGCTAGCGACCTCAGTCAGGCCGGCGGGATGTCACAGAGCAACCCACATGCAGCGGCTTGGCTGCCGCTAGGAAATTAACATCTGAAAAGGGGCATTTCACAAAGGAGGGCAGGGAATGGGTATGCATTATTCCCACCTAAATTACAGCTGGTCTCATTGTATGTCAGGTTTCCCCGAGCAACTCAACATCAACAACCACGACAAACTCGGCGACGGCGTGACCAAAGACCTGGACCCTAAAGGTGAGGAGAGTCAACTGGTACAAACGGCTCCAAAGCACCAGTCCTCTAATCAGCCCTCGTCCAATGGCAGCAGAGGCAGGGCATGCTGCTGATTGGGGCCCACGAGGAACAGTCACATGACAGGATGTGAAAGAGGATTTCTGCGGCAATGGCTCTCAAACCATGGTTCCGGACACAGATTCTACTAACGGCTGAAAATATGTTCAAAAATTTTAGACAATAAAAATGCTGGAAGAATTCAGCTCCATGGGTAATAGATTCTAGACACAGCTCGTTGTCAAGACATTCGGTAACTTTTTTCCTTTTGTAAATTACTGTGCACTCGAGTGACTTTGGCAAAGCAAACTACAAAACCTAATATTTAGAAGCCCAAATGAACATAGCTTTTGGAATGAATTAAATCATGTAGGATGTAAATGAGACAAACTGCAATAACTGCTGCTTTAAATTCCTGTCATACTCTGGGAGAAGCCTGACAACTAATGCGATTTAAAGGGATGTTTTTAAGACATGTTCAAAGACAAAAAAAAACCGACAATAGGTTTTTCTCCCATTTGATTAGGAGTTTGGAATTTTCCAATGGCGACACACCACACCTCCTCTGGCCTATGCCCCCCACACCTCCTCCTCTGGCCTATGCCCCCCACACCTCCTCCTCTGGCCTATGCCCCCCACACCTCCTCCTCTGGCCTATGCCCTCCTCATCTCCTGCTCTAGTTGTGGCACACGATATTCAAGATACCACTTGGTGGGGACCAAGAAGATCTACCAGCACAAATACAACAAAAATGTTTCCCTGGCAAGTTACATACAGGGGTAGTTTTTTTTACTAGGGCCTCTTGCGTATTGAACAAGAGATGACAACCGGGGCTCTTTGACATATATAGTGCAAATTAACCATCAGGACCCCC
The DNA here is from genome assembly GCA_019775895.2 of Stomatorhinus ivindoensis. Classification (NCBI taxonomy): domain Eukaryota; kingdom Metazoa; phylum Chordata; class Actinopteri; order Osteoglossiformes; family Mormyridae; genus Stomatorhinus; species Stomatorhinus ivindoensis. Next base: position 5,835,295 of record JABFEB020000020.1, on the reverse strand, counting down.
AAAGGGCCCTTTCCATCCACAGCAAGGGCTGAACATTAGGGCCCCAGAGCCTCTCAATACACACAGTGCAAGTTAACCACAAGGGCCCCTAGAATACAGGCCCTTTCCACATACAATGAGAGTTAACTCCCAGGGCCCCCAGATATCCTAGCAAATACATTGTGATAATGCAGACCCTTAGTATGTGCATTGTACTTCTGTGTCCTTCCTCCCCACCCCATGACAGGGGGGCCTCTATGAGGCAGGTGCCCAAAGGCCACACAGGACCATGGTCCGGCCCTAACCATACTACCCACAGCCCTGTAGCCTCTTACGACCAACACAGGACTCCCTCCAGTCCCAGCCAACATACGACTCATCCTGCATTTCTTATTCATTCACTATGGAGGCTTAGCAACAGGCATATTTGTTCGTGGGTTGGTGGCAGCGACTCGTCACCGGGAGATTTCATTAGCGGCTCGCTGCTAATGAAATGAGCCCGAAAGGTGGAGGTTCCCGTCGCGCCTTGGCCTGAATGGAGGCCCGCTCCCTGGAAACACGGTCCGTCCCGAGCCAGCACTCCTCTCCATCGATTCCCAATTAGCATGACAGATGACCAGCTAATGGGTTCAGTGACAGAGACCGCCTGGCCCGGCCAAAGACGAAAAAAAAAAACTAAGGGATGGGGGCTAGCTATCTCAGCACATGGGTGGTGGGGGGGGGGGGGGGGTACGAGTGACAGGGTTGCTAGGATTGGCGGTTGCCACTGGAGAAGAGTGAGGTCACAGCACTCTGACAGGTATTCATTTAGAGGAGCAAGACAAAAATAATAAAACATCACTTTAATAACTACCTTTGTTACGTCTAATGATGAAAAATCGCATTCTCTCCACTCTGAACCTCCAAAGAAGCAGTAATCCTTAGTGCATTTTCACTCTGGTGCATTCCAGTGAAGCATGAGCGATGTTTCCCGGTTGATACCCGCCCTTCCCGACATGTGTGTCAGTCAAACCTTTACAGATAGTCAGTCGTGGCCCATGAGAGACAAATGACGCTATTCCACTGACATGCAGGCCCTACCCAAGCCGTACCGTGAAGAGAGACCAGTTATAGCACGGTTCCAGCTCGCTTTGGTTTTGCACTGCAGAAGGGTCGGCTTCTTAAAGGCGTTACCGGATTTGGAGAGCGACAGTGACGTAAAACCAAAGAGAGGCTTATTTACTGTCCACACCCTATACGTCATGATTTACGGTGTACTGATTTCCTAATTTTCTAGCGAATCTTTGACAATCGACGTGTTATGTTAGTGTCAAGGGCTCACAGAATTACCATTATTTTGCATAATTTTCCATGACGAATCCATTCAACTGTTCAATAGTACTTTTGTATTTCCAAGAGAATGCATCCATACATCACAATGGGTTATATTACTAATAATGAATAATATATATATATACACACAGCTCAGTTATTAGGCCCGGTTCTTAGTGGCAGTGGAAAAGCACCAGAAGTGGTAGGACAGCCTTCCCTGGAAGCAGTACTGTGGACGTTTATTTACATATTATAGTGACATGGCTTGACATAATGTATGTGCAGCCTGTGCTGAATAGCTGGCTACAGAAGTTAGACAGATTAATGACAGAGAGATACCGAGTCAGCACCCAAATATTAGTAAGAACAACTCACCCATCCATCTTCCTAAAGCTTGTCCCAAACAGGGCTACAGGAGACCTGGGGCCTATTTCAGGCAGCACAGGGCAGAAGGCTGGGGAGACCCTGGACGGGATGCCAATCAAGGCACTTACATGCACTCTGTCGCACACAATGGGCAATTTAAATGAAAACAGCCTAGCTGCATGTCTTTGGACTATGGGAGGATTCCAGAATGCCTGGAGGAAACCTTCACATTACAGGAAGCCTATGCAAACTCCACAGGCAGCAGGACCCTAGAGGCATCACGCACCAGTGCTTCCCAGTGTGCCACTATACACCCCCAACAACAACGCCAATAGCAGGCAGAATGTAAACACAGGAGCGCTTTTAAAAAACATTTAAGGGATGGCACATTTACACTGATCCCGCCCCGCAGAGCCAGGATAGCCAGGCCCGACACAGCCTGAAGTACACTCCCCTGGACTGACACAGCCAACTGGACTGACACAGCCGACTGGACTGACACAGCCGACTGAGCTCAGCCGTCTGCATGAGAATTCTCCGGGCCGATAAATGATAAACTGAGGCAGAACGGCCCGTGGTAACTGAAGCGCACCTCCCCTTCCCCCCCAGCACTACAACCAAACCGCTGGCTCTCGAGCAAGATACACCAGGGCTACCATTCCCGCCAAAGAAAAAGAGGGCCTAATGATCATCAGAATCACACAGATTGTGCGAGTTCACGTTCATACACGCTTGCTTAAAAAGAAAATGTCTCATCGTTACTAATGGGCCACGCAAAAAGGGGATGTAACATAACAGGGAATTGTAAGCTCCTTTGCAATTGCGAGTCACGGCTGTCTGAACAAGAATGTGAGGCAGCACATTTTAATAGCAACAAAAGTAAATGACTGAGCCGGCGAAAGCTACATGAAGCTGGAATCCCGCACATCCAAGCCCCGCTGCTCCAAATGTCACACTTCAGGCCAAATATATCCTATCTGTGCAAACAGCCACATTTCCCCATTGACACCACATCCACCTCTGCTTACATTTGGGCGTGAGAAGTGAGCACAAGCGGACCGCTCTTATTTCCCATGCTCTGGCTAGTCACATGAAAGCACCACCTGCTCCAATGGGCCGTCTGGTAACTCCATGTGGACTGGACCGACCTACGAGCCCAGCCACTAGATGGGGACGGAAGGCGGGGCCACAGGGCCACAGCAAGACAAGTAGCCGCATCCTGCATGCACTCCTCCAGAAACACCACACGCACATCCCTCCGCACTGCAAAGAGCCGCCAAGAGAGCAGAGCGGATCCAGTGCAGCCAGTGGCTTATTAGCATAAGACAATTTGATACTTTCAGGCATTATATGACAATGTCACTTCGCCACTTCATTATGAAAAGTGAAGACCAAATATACAGCAATATAAGAATGTCCATATCATTGTCATTCATGTTGATATTACATATTTTTTAAAATTCACCAGGAATCATACAAAATTCCTCCATTGAATATCATCCAGTGATAACCCCAGTGACCTCATCAACATGCGGGTCGGACCCAGTATGGAACCAGCTTAGAGGTACCCAGAGAAAATCATCATAATAATAAGAAAATTTAAACATGAGGCTTTGTCAGTGCCTCATTGCTTACTTATTCTTGTAACACAAACAAGATAATCTTATTTTCAAAAGAGTTCAATTACATTTTTACATTTATTTTAAAGAGTTTTTAAAGTGACTTGAAGAAGGTGGAGGGGTTCGCGTGCTTCAATGGTCCACAGAGCAGTCGTCTGTAGCTTAAACTTCTGGTTAGGGCTTCCCGGGGTGAACTAGTCTGTGGCGAGAGACCAGAATAACTGCGATTTGAGACCCCCAATAAAAAGTACTAAGTAGAACCAATATAACCAGAATACGGTTGCTGGGACCCATCCCTGGAGGCAGGGTTGGAGGTGGTGTCGGCAAGTGAATGCCTGGTGGTCAGACCTCCCACAAAACCCAGATATGCTCAGCCTGAAAAGGCCACGGGAAGATATGTAATAGGCTCCTCATCCACAAGATGAAGGATGAAGGATGGAGGTGAGATGCAGTGCCATTTGGGCAGTGGGAACGCGGGAGGGACAAAGACAGATTAAATGGATTAAAATGACACTGGCTTTGGGTAGGTAGAAGGTTACCTTTCTGCAGGGAAAGTGCAGGAGATAGGAAGGTTTTAGCTAGATGGAATCAGCCTTACTTCTGTGCACATTGGGTGGTCTCTGGAAGCTGACACCTTGATCAGGGGTGGAGTCTGTCTTACTCCACCCATAAAGAGAGACCACAAGAGGGTGTGGGGGATACTTACAGTCCCTGGCTGAGGGCCATGCCACTGGAGCTTCTGTTGTTTGTGTGTATGCACTAGCAGACCCAAAGTACAAAGTAGGTGAGGTGCACAAAAGGGTACCAGCTACAGACTCCATGGTCTGGCTAGGAAAATTCAGCACTCATTTGGGAAATAACAGATATGCCTGGAGGGGTGTCATTGTGAAGGTTCTCCCAGATCTAACCCTGAGTGGTGGTCTTGGGGCCATAAACACCATGTTTGAAAACAAGGATGTTTGCAAGTGCACATGGACGAAAAGCACCCAGGAGTCAATAAACAACACTGTAGTCGTTTCAACTGACTTGAGGTCGTATGGTTTTGAAACTCAGGTGAAGAGTCAGGCACAGATACCAACTGATCACCACTTGATGGTGATTTGAAAATTGGTGCATGGGGAAGAGGCCAGATGGACCAGGACAACACTGATTAACATGCAGTCAGGGGTTGCTGGGAGAGTCCGGCTGAAGCTTCTGTGCAAGAAGAATACAACTTGCCCTTCCGCATAAGAATCTCCCACGTGCTGAGTGAGGTCAGGGACATTGAGTCAGAATGGACGATTTTCAAGGCCTCAACCGTTGCAGCAGCTGCAAGGAGCCATGGCCAAAAGGCCCTGCTGGTGGACACCAGAGTGAGGCAAGCTGTCAACCTAAAGGAGGAGGCCTTTGGGGCAACTCCTACACAAAGGTGTCCTGAGACAGCTGACAGGTGCCAAAGGCTTCAGCAGAGGCAGGCACGAAGGTGAAAGCTTGTGTGTGACCGAAGTCACGAAGAGAGACTATCAAGAGGTATCAAACATTGCTTAATTCTCTTGAGGAAGCACTTCTGCGGAATAATAGTCACTGCAGCTAAAGTCACTGTGGTGGTCATAGGCCTCGACAGTGAAAAGACTGCAGGGGCAGATGAAGTCCTTCCAGAGATTAAAAGCACTCGATCATACTTCTGGGAAAGGCTATGCTGGGGTACTAGAGAAAAGAGTCCATCCAACGCTGCAGAAGGAAGCCTGGTCATGGAACAACGAATTAATTATGCTACCTCACACAGCTGTGTCAGAGTTTGTGGGAATATAGTTATTGCACGGTTCCAGCTCGCTTTGATTTTCCACTGCAGACAGGTCGGCTTCTTAAAGGCGTTTCCGAATTTGGAGAGCGACAGTGACGTAAAACCAAAGAGAAACTTATTTACTGTCCACACAATGTACGTCATGATTTACGGTGTGCTGATTTCCTAACTTCCAAACGAATCTTTGACAATCGACGTGTTATGTTAGTGTCAAGCGCTCACAGAATTAGCATTATTTTGCATAAATCTGCATGACAAATCCATTTGATTAAACTGTTCTATAGTACTTTTTTAAGTAGGAGCTTGGAAATTTCAAAGTTCTGAATTATTGAGAATGCATCAATACATTGCAAAAGGTTATACTACTAATAATGAATAATATATATATATACACACAGCTCAGTAATTAGGCCCGGTTCTTAGTGGCAGTGGAAAAGCACCAGAAGTGGTAGGACAGCCTTCCCTGGAAGCAGTACTGTGGACGTTTATTTACATATTATAGTGACATGGCTTGACATAATGTATGTGCAGCCTGTGCTGAATAGCTGGCTACAGAAGTTAGACAGATTAATGACAGAGAGATACCGAGTCAGCACCCAAATATTAGTAAGAACAACTCACCCATCCATCTTCCTAAAGCTTGTCCCAAACAGGGCTACAGGAGACCTGGGGCCTATTTCAGGCAGCACAGGGCAGAAGGCTGGGGAGACCCTGGACGGGATGCCAATCAAGGCATGGATATCATGGAATAGCAAATTAATTATACTACCTCATACAGCTGTGTCAGAGTTTGTGGGAATATGCGAACATAGTTTACATAGTCCACATGCTCTACACCTGCTTGTGATTATCATGGAGAAGATATCAAGGTGCGTTCGTGGCTAAAATGGTACCTGATAAATGGGTATAGAACTGACATCCCTGCTATTTGTGGATGATGTTGTGCTTTTGCCCTCATTCAGCCTGCGCCTCTGGCACACACTTCAGCAACCTGACACTGAGTGCAAAATGACAGGGATATGAATGAGCTCCACTAAATCTGAGGCTATGGAACTCTCTCAGGAAAGAGTGGATTGCTGTTTTCTGGTCAGGGAGGAGGGTCTGCTTTTTTAAAGGTGTTTAACCATCTTGAGATCTTGTTCACAAGTCTTGGTAAGAGGGAACATGAGACTTACAAGTGGATCAGGCTGGTGCCGACAGCTCTGTGGGTACTGAGCAGGCCATGAGAAATGCCACTAGATTTTATATCTGGAGAGAGATTTTCTCTGAAGAACTCAAGATTTTTTTTTCCTGTGAGCCTGCGTTTCCTGAGTTTAATTCAACATGGCAAATACTTTTGCGAGTGGACATTCGCCATTTGAGGCACCAGAATCCATAACTACTACAAGAGAGGACAGTGACGCGGCTGACAAACTCCTGTGGCTCAGGCTTCAAAGGCACAGAAATGCAAAGAGAAAAGCCAGACTCCGCACGATTTGACCAATAACCACAAAGTCAAGTTATATTTTGAAGAGACATTTTTCCACTCAAGTAAAGTACAAATCTGTGCAATAGGCACATAAATATTTAATTTATGATAGATGCACTATGTGTTTGAGTTATTAACGGCTTTAGGCAATCACAGTGTACCATTTAATAATCAATAGTACAATTTCACAATTTGATTTCACATTATACACTCGCATACACTGATATGTATATATATATATACTGAGACACCGATTCATCCATCATCTATGCAGCTTATCCAGTATGTATAAGGCAGAAGGCAAATGAAAATCCTACAAAGGAAGCCTGTGGGTAATTTGAAGTCACACTTGATCTTAGCTACATGTCTTTGGATTATAGGAGACAGCCTTCTAGCCACAAGGAGAATATGCAAACTCCACACGCGGAAGAACTCAAGCACCCGGAGCACTAGCGCTCCCTGACGGACCAACAAAGGTGGAGAGTTCAGATTCAGAGAGTACAAACACAGACCAAGATTTTGTTTCAACTAACCCATTCCTTGCTCTCTGTCTGTGATTCTTTATAGTCAACTGTTTGGTTGAAACAAAACCTTGGTCTGGATTTCTGCTTTCTGCACCTGAACTTTCTTCCTCTGCAGACTGCCACACCACCCTGACCACAACCCCAAGCACAGACAGGAAGTAAATGCACAGAGCCCTTTTAAAGGTAATGAACAGCATGTTTATGCTGATCGAGCCCCACGGAGTGACAATGGCAACCGCAGGCATGGATCAAAACGATTCACCTATCCGACCGAGTAGTGAAGTACCCAGAGAAAACCTGTGCAGACACAGTCAAATGCAGGCACTGCTGGGACTCAAAGCGCCTTAACGCAGGAGGTTTGAGGCCATAGCACCACAGGCATAGCATACATGGACTATCCTTTAAGTTACTTCACCTGCATTGTAGAGGTTAGATAAACAAGAGCTTTGACAATTAATCTTCTATTTAAATGCAGTTTGCTTCTCATCTGCCAGCGAAGTGCATATAGGCACAAATGAATCTCTCCCTTGATTAATGTCTTTAAGGGATACAAATGTCCCAGTACGGTATTACAAGGCTCTACGCAGCTGAACGCAATAGGCAACATGCTCTAAATCAATTCGCCCCAACTATCACCCCCCTGTTTCCATCAGAGAATAAATTACTTTTAAACGCGGATCGAATGGAAACAATTTATACATCGGTGAGTTTATACATTGTAGCGCCAGCGGGCAGCAAACCAGAGATTCACTGTACTGTGTATAGATAAGAACAAAAGCAACCTTGAACCTTGAACCCTGGACCTTAAACAGAAGTGGGTAGTTCAGGTCCATATCAGGATTTTGTACCAACCAGTTGAGTATAAAGAGTTAAAGTAACAGAGTACGCAACTGGTTGGTTAAAACAAAATCTTGGTCTGGATTTTTCTCTCTGGACCTGAACTTTCCATCTCTGACCTTAAAGGGTGGTTTGAGACATTATCACAATTGCCCCTGATATACAGATATCATAAAACATTGAAACATTCTTCTGATTGGTTGGAACTTCTCAGCTGAGCCTTTGCTGTCACCTCGCACTGCTATGCACTAGTGCTCATGCGCTGGACCAGATCCACACGTTGAGGCGGATAGACTCCTCCTCCCGGGGTTCTGTGGCTGAGGGCCCAGATGAGTGAGCATGAGGAGTGGAGAGGACCACAGGCACCCAGAAAGCAGCCAGTCTCGGGACAGCAATGAAGCAGGACCATTCAGCAGAGCCCCGCCTCCAAGCTTCGGCCCACAAACACAGCCTTACACAGTCCCTCAATCAAACCCGACTCTCACAGAAACTGAATACCTCTACACACATGAAAAACCTCTTCCACCAAGAACATGCATCTATTCTCCTCCTCTGTAAAACTCCTACTACTTCCCTTTTAGCATTTAAAAAGGCCACCACAAGAATGACCGAGCACTATGGGCTTTAATAAGGTCCCTGTTCTCTATCTCCGCCCATCCTGTTCACTAAAAGCCTTCAACGGGATCCTTTTCATCACCCAACCCAGGGAAAGCTTTTTTTGGCCACTACACAGAGGTTTACATGACCTGAATGATACACCGTAGTTAGAGAATGAAGCTCCCCCACCAGCCATAAAACCATAGGAGGGCACTTCCGTATGAAGCCTTTAACCTAATTCTCCATCCAAATTACAATCCAGGGAGGCAGGCAAAATGCTCACGTTTCCCATCCCATTAAAATTCATTTGTTATGCTGCTTATCGCAGTGCCATCATTAAGGCAGCCAAGATGAACAAACAGCACCTCGAAGGGGCTATGGTTCTGCAAGGGGTCATTTATCTCAAGCATATTGTCATTTGGCTGGTTTTAGTCCCATCTCATTCAGCCATCTGATCTGCCAACAAATGCTTCTTTAAATGCTCAGGATGAGAATCAAATATAGTGTATTTGGGTAAAACCGCTAAGGTGGAAGTTTTTTCTGAAATTAGGCGTGAAAACAATGCAGCCCTCTGTAGATCAATCCCATTCACTTATTTTCCCACTTGGGGACTGGAGGAGGCTAGCAGACGTCCTTACTTTTTATAGTGGGCAATACTGGCACACCAATCAAATCACTGGATCATGTTTCATGGCCCCGCCTCCTTTCTAGCCTCCCCTACAGTGCACTTACTGATCGAGCATAGTAGTGAAATGGACTGCAGTCACAAAGTGATATCAGCATACCAGTGCAACAGTTAAGGATCTGCCTTAATCAATAATTACCAAGATGTTTAAGGTTCCCACCCAAATCAGGACCGTGCCGTTGTATTCATATGCTTGGTAAGGTCAGGAAAACTGATCTGTTCTACAAGTAGGACAACTGCAAAAGTGTTAGAAATGACTATGGGCAACATAGTATATCTACAAAGCACCTAAACTGATATTAATGTGGCACATGCACATGCAGAAGACTTGTGCAATAGATCCCCTTTAGAAAGGACACAGAGGTTGCACGCCCTCCGCGGCTTTTAGTGAGTCACTGCATACCGTGATTTTTGGTTTCAGAGCAGCGAAAGCCTTATGCTTAAAGAAGGGTGGCGAATTATACCGATCGCATGAGAAAAACACAGCATGAACCAACTGGTTCACTTTGTGACATTTCAGAAACAGGCAAACTCAAGCTGAAACTCACAATTAAGTGCAAGCGCAGAGTCAAATTTAATAGGACTGACCTTAACAGAAAGATTAGGGTCAAATAAACCCTGAAGAACTGAAGGGAAATGCATAAAACCTCAGCAGGATCAGCATTTGCAGAAGAATAAATGAGAATATAAATCTTTGCACAACCAGAACATAATTAACATTTGCTTGCTATTCAAATTATAATTACTTTTACAGTTAATTAATTTGTTAGTTAAGTTATGATAATGTCTCCATAAATTGAACAAACTGTCCCGCAATGATAGGGACGGAAACGCTGGCAGAGCCTTTAATAATGTTAGCCTTACTCTCTTATCAGAGATGCAGCTTAATTTAAGTGTGTGTTTTGCTTACAAAAGCAGGCAGTATCTGTTCAGCAGGATATCATTCTTTTTTTTATTACACTGGAGCTGGATTTTTGCAAAGTCATGGCTAAATGCAGTGCATTCATCTGCACTGGAGCTGAGTCTACCGCTGCAGCAAAAGTCCCATGCAAGATCCAGTCGATGCTCTGCACAGATTCCGCTGGAAGCCACACATGACAGTCTTTCTGAAAAACCTGATGGTGACCATGATGCTCATTTTTGTGGTGGCAGGACAGGGCTCTGTTTAACTGATTTGTCCATCACTGCCAGAACCCTGATGAGTATGACGTGATCCCATTTGACAGCAAAACCAGATCCACCCCCAGAAAGCTTAATCCAGCCAATTAATGCAGCCGCACGGGATGCTCGCCCCATAGAGCTTAAAATGTCTCTTACAGCTGCCATAAAGTGCCACCAGTTATGATAAATAAATGAAGGCAACATAAATAATACATCTGAAGCAAGCCTTTGGCATGACGAGCACATCTGCTAACAGATGCAGAAAGGAAAGGGCCGTCGCATTCCCTAAAAGATGAGAGCATCATAGCTTTTCAGAGACAGGTCATCACCCGTGCCGAACACGTGCCCTCCGACCCCCCCACACCACAAGGCCGCCTCACATTTAACGGAGGAGTCGGCAGCTGTCATGCCTTGTTTCACCTTCTGACCTCGGCTTGCCCCGAGGCAGCAATTAGAGCGACGCAACGGCGACGTGCCCCGGCTCCGTCTCTGGTCCCAGCAGTCCTCATGCCTTCCTCCAACGTTACATCACTCATCACTGCGACGTTCCTGAGCAGCCTCAGAGCTGCAGTGTTGTAGGCACCAATCGATCGCAGAATAAGGATGTGAACGAACGTGGTAGCTCTTTATCGGGGTGCGCATTTCGGGCATATCTCCTGCTGCACTGTTGGATGCGAGGGCAACACAACCAGGCATTACTATGGCAGAGGCGTGACCCACTCCCCCACCAAAGCTGCAAAAAGCAGCAGCGTGCATGTTCCGTCACTAGAGCCCCCCCTCCCAGCCAGCATCACTCAGGATGAGCACGAGGCCTTCTGCGTCAATGCCCTGCCACGGTCCTCAGGACGTAGGTGAGGATAACCACTCTTTGCTAGGTGTTTTCCCATCATGATGTCAACCTTCTCTACTGCATGTTCTCCTTCACTTGGACCAGCAGACACCCTCCCCCATCCATTTCCAGCTCCAACCAGAACTTTCCGCCATGCAACGCCTCTCCACAGACTTATCGGTGACATTAGCTTGAAATCAGGCTGCAAGAGTGCAAAACTACCCAAACCTTCTCCTTTACATGGGCCAAGCTGACAGTGCAGCTTCTCCATTATCTGAAGCTGACTCCATCACACCAGCTGCCATATCCAGTTTGTTTTTTAACTCATAAGGTGTGGTGACAAACTCCAGGAACACTGCACAGGGCTGTCACCGTTTACCATAATACCATATCTGTTCGGCGAGGCGCCCTGCAGGAAGGACCCCATCAGATGAATCATGTCAAATGACACAGCTCTGCACTTTGGGTCCCATTCCAAGCAAAAGGCACCTATGGGCGCCAGCCCTTCCTCTATATGCCACTGTGAGTCATGTGACATCACCATGTGCCAATCAAAGTGTAACTCAGCTGGCCAGTCTGTAAACAAGTGCAGAGAATCAAAAAAGCACTATACTCAGCAAGGAGAAGAAGTAAAAGGGAAAAAAACATTAATAATTTACAAAAGAAGCTCTCAACAGTGTGGGCCTTGTCTGACTGGGAGATGGCTTTCCTTACAGTCTCATTAGTGCCAATGATGCTGTTGGCCAGGTTCTGCTGGGGTAGCCTGCAGAGAACGGCATACGCTACGGCAGCTTCCTCCAGATCCCCTACAGAGACCCTTCCTCTCCTCAACATGCTACAGGACTACGCTGGACTCAGGCCACCAGGACTGTGTACGGCACAGAGTTGCCTATCTCGTGTCTGCCACATTCTGAAAAAAAGTCCATAAACAGTTTTTCTTGCCAGTATTACCCTGCAAAAAAACAGCAAGGCTTCAAATTAAGAACAACCATAGACTTCCCAGTATCAACATCCATTCAATTTCCAGGACTGCTTATCTGGAAGTATCGTCACTAAGTTATATTATACTCAGTGGCAAGTTAGCTACTCCAGCTCATCAATACAAAAAAAAAACGGTTTCTCCAACCACCAAATCATGTGGATGTAACTGAACACGTACAGCACACAGGTAGGATCGAGGTTCACTTATGGCGCTTTTCCACTGGCACACAGGACCCGAGCCATATACCACGAAGAGACTAGTTACAGTGCGGTTACAGCTGTCTTCGGATTTCCACTGCAGAAGGGTCGGCTTGGTAAAGGTGCTGCTGGGCTTGGAGACCGACCGACAGAGGAGGAGTATGTTATGTTACCATCAAACGCTAATGGAATTAGCATTCGCTGGGGTAAATTTGCAATCCCTTAAGCTGTTCTACAAGACTTTTTCAAGTAGAAGGTTTGAAATTTTCTAGTTCCAAGTTCAGGAATGTATTAATACATTGCAATGTGCAATACTACTACTAATTAATAACATACAGAATATGCTGTTTTTCCTTCAGATAATCCATGCATATTGACACAGATCACTGGTATCAATGTGCATTTTGATCAGATGGTAGTTGATGCAGTCAGCTCACTTTAGGCATTCTTTCCACCATGTCAGCATGGGTACAGGTTGGGTATGGCCCGCGTACCTCACAATGGAAAACCGTCAGTTTGTGGTACGGGTCGGGTACAGCTTAGTTCCTGGCAGTGGAAAAGCGCCATTATCGTTCCATTGAGCGATAGAATGGCTAAGACACCTAATTAAGAGATTTTAGCCTCTGACTTAGGTACTGGAGAGAATTCAAGAAAGTCAACAGATTGTGATCTGTGTAAACCTCCACAGATCTACAAATTGTACAAACTACGAAATGCTAAAATGATTAAACAGCCAGCGCCTCTTTCTGGATTTAACTGATAACAACTGGATTCTTAAAACAGAAACTCATAGGACGGTCATTAGCCTGCAGATTAGACTGCACACTAGACACCTCTAAACCCAACACTACCGGCATCCACCTGAATCTTCAAGCCCTGCATGGTGCAGCAATTTGATGACCAAACTAATTTTGTTTTACCCATGTGATTAGTAAGGGTAGGAGGGGGGGGGGGAATTACGACAAAACAGCAATAACATCCCACCAACCAAAGAAATCACATTTGTTCTTCTTCCATAGTAGCCAGGGGATATTGCTGAATAGCCTAAACATTGGCAAAGACCTGAAAGACTCGGGAAACTGGGCAGCAGTCGGCGGGAGACAGGTAACCAATGGGCTCCAACATAATGGGACACAAGGGAACCAAACCCAGCCACTCAAATAGAAAAACTGAACTCTGAATCAACGTGAGCTCAAGGAGCGATAAAGAACAGCAAAGAGCACCAGAAGACAAAAGGTAAACTTACAAAGGGGAACTCACAAAGATAACGGCCCAAATGCCAGGCCACTCAAATAAAATCAAACATCTAAGAACTCCGGTAAATAACTAATTAAATGCAGAATAAATGACTGATTGATTAATAGTATGTATATCGGTCCACTAAATCAAAAGAAAACAATGACGAGAGCAAATAAGCCACTCCCCTTGTCAGTCTTATAAAAAGGTGTAAGCAGCTCCTGACCCATGACCAGGCCCCACCCCCCAGTCACCTAAGAGAGACCAGACTGGGCAGGTAGACTGAACAGTCCAGAACAAACCCAGATATCATCACACTGGGGCCATCACACTGGCAGGGATCATCACACTGGTGCCGTCACACTGGCAGGGATAATCACACTGGTGCCATCACACCGGTAGCTGTGATTCTATCATCTCAGCCAGCTTACTGGGGTTTTCCAGGATTCTGTGTTTACAAAGAATGGTGCGATGAATAAAACAAACATGTTAATAAAAGAGTCAGGATAAGAATGGCAGGAGTGGTTAAAGCTAACAGGAAGGCCACAAGTGCAAATTCAGAAGTAGTAGTGTATAGTACAGCAGTCGAGACCTTTGACACCCCTGTCAAAATCTGTACCAGCTTGAACCACACTGTTCTTCATTTGTGTGCTTCTGTAAGAAAATCTATATTGTAACTCTTTGAACAGGTAGAATGCTATGGAGGGGTCAGTCTAAAATTCTTGACAAAAGGAGGGAGACTCAGAAAGGTCGTGAAATGTTCCTACGCACTTCACGCTTACTAGCGGTATTAAAGAACCACGTTTGACAGCACTGAAGGAACCTCACCTAGCACTCCTGAAACACAGATACAATGCAGTACAACCTTAGAAGCCTGATGAATAAACTATACAAATATTCAATAATCTGATCTAACTAATCTTATTAGGTGGTTTAATTAAAAACAGCAAATGACTAAATGCTGGTTTATGAAAAAGTAATGGCAGGTTCAGGTTACGGGACAGGGGATGAAATCAGGCCACATTCACAACAATATCAACTGGCCAAACGTGACAGGATGACATTTTTATAGCGATGGCACCTATTGACAGGAAGGCTTTCTTTGTGGATATGAACCCTTGGCTGGTGTCGCCCAGCTCAAGTTACATCCTCAAGCGCCTCTAAGCACCTTGTTGAATGCCGATCAAAGGCCATTCAGAGGTTCACTTCAAAGGACATGCCTGGAACCTTCCACACTCATGGCCCTTTGAGCGTCATGTCATAGAGTCTTCATGAAGCCCATCTACTCCTAGGAGCCCACTGACTGTGCTTCCTTCTCTGAGCACTCATACTCGGTCTACAACACTATACTATACTATACTGTACTATACTATACTATACTATACTATAATATACGGCACTAGGCTAGTCATACTGGGCTAGAGATGTTCCACTGTTGCTGTTGGTTATGCGTTAAAACTGCATCAGTTACTGAAATCTTTTTTATTTATTTTTTTTGGAGTACAGCTGTGAAAGGCAGTGTGCAGGGAAAAAATTTTAAATGTTGTCAAAAGACTGTTTATGTTTATGATCCTTCACATTATCGACTCAGCAAGATTAAAAGATGACCATTCCGGCTCAGTCCATATCACTGCTGTATGAAAGCTGTAAAGATAATATAGTAGTATGTATGATAATATTTAGCCCATAAAAGTCAGAAGACACTAAGGAATGAATATTAACAGGAATAACTCTTGTGTGGACAGCTTGCTAGGTCTTCTCTTTGAATGATACCTGAGGGATTTACGGTATCACTGCATACCCCCCTGGCTCTCCTGCATGACTGCCTGGAGACAAAGGCATCATTCACCGAGAGCTCATTCCCTGTATCCTATTTTTTTATTTCTACATTCTCACACTACACCCTCCTGTCTCTAACCTGATACGTGTGGCCGATATCAACAACCATCTAGTGTAGAAATGGGGGCATAAGCAAATTACATTATCCACAGGGTGAGAAGGTTCCGGGCTCTTCGTTCCGGCCCGCCTTCGTGTATTGTTGGGTATGTATCGTCAAACAATGCGTCTAGTGGGCCCCAGCGCAGGGGGCAGGGGGTGGGGGAAAAGGTGGATATTCCCAGAAGATTTCTTTAGCCTACTAGCCAGGGAAGAACTAGAGGCCCACAGTATTTTTCCATTTAACACAGCTGGGACTTATTTACCGACAGAATAAAGAAGTCCCTTCACCTAGCAGAGCGAAAGAGCCCGAGACACCCAGCTGGCACCGCACAGTGCCCAGCTTCAGCTGCCGAACGGGCACCGGCCTGCTCTCTGCTATTTAAATCCTCAGTAACGCCATCAAATCAAGACGTTAGTGTCAAACATGCCACTAAAACCTTCAACTGCTACGTAAATGTGTACCCACTGAAGTCTAATTTTCACTCCATTTCCAGCTTGACAAAATGCGTAGAATTATTCTTTTTATAAATGCAGTAACCCCCCAAGGCATCTTAAAGCTCATTGCTGAAATTCATCTTCTACGGCGATCCTCCAGGGATTCCTAAATATCCCGAATTGTCCTTCGCTTTCCACTCGTGACTGTGAAATTAAACTCTGTTTAACACCCATTAACGGCGACAGCTCCGGAAAACCTCGCTGTCAGTGCAGAAAGAGACAAACCCTGTCAGTTAGGCTCTCCTCGTCTCCCCCAGCCATCTGAGCCACGCACACATTTCCAAAAATTATACGCACTACAAAAAAAGAAAGATGGAGCAGCCAAGCTCACTGAAAAGTAGGGAAGAACACAGAAATGGTGTCAAAACATAGGTGTCCTTCAGTTTTGGATGCCTACACGAGTGCTACCATCACACGTTTATGTAAAACAAAACAGTTGAGACAAGGGAAGGGGGAGACATGGGGTCTTTCTTTGTTGCTATGACAGCAGGCAATGGGATACATGAGGAGAGAGCGTAATGCAGCAGTACGCCAACACGTCTGGCTTCCGGCAAGTTCCGTCATTCATCATGCTCTTTTACCACAGACATTAACTTTAATAACAGATATGAAAAGCATGAGTGTCCATAAAATAACAACAACAACAATAATAATAATAATAATAAAAGTTAAAAACCTCAGAGCTGACTTTGAGCCCACTGTTCTGTTACATTAACCATGGTGTGACATTTTGAAGCCACACAGAAGTGCAGCTACCCCAGTATTAATAACACGAGCAGGACAGAAGTGTGTGTGTGTGTGTGGTGGGGGGGGTGTCGCAGAGGAAAAGGAAGCAGGAATAATGGTAGTATCAGTAATGTCTATTATTTCTGTAAGAGCCCCCCGAATTACTGATAACATCAAGTCACATAGAAGCCCCCCCCCCCCCCCTTCTGCTCCGCATAGCCTCGAGCATGCAAAGGGGGGAGGGCATTTCCCACAAATGGTGCAGCCTCCTTCTACCAGGACAAAGGAGGGCCTCTCCTGTGACCTTATTTATTTTCCACATCTGCAATCTGTCCACAACGGGAGTCAAGTTTGCTTCCCCCTTTTAAGTGGCCGCCGTACATCCAAGAACCCGCATCCGGGGAATATTCAAAAAGACACATTCCGGGTGGCGAGTATCTGTGTGTGTGTGAGAGAGAGGGGGGGGGTTTCCGTGCACATGTGTGTGAGCACATTTTTAATTAAAGCGCTCTATTCATTGGCAGCCCTGTAAAAAACCGTTTGGCTACAAACTGGCAGCACCTCAGCAAACATTACGACGGAGGACAGGCTGATCATTGTGCATTGAGGCCTGTAAATATGCAAGTCCATCCCCAGCCAGACCTGCAATGCTGCCACTTTTGCTATCATTGCCCTCGTTTTGAGGTGCATTCTGTGTAGAGCTAATTAAGGCCTGAATGAGCCACAATCAAAGTTGGGGCTAGTTAGAACACATTCATTTAAATTGCTTCTCCATTGTTTCAAAGGCCCAGTTGGTTCATCTATGAGGCCTAATTAGCATGGCAGACATTTGTATGAGATTCGGGACCGTGGACCAAAAATGGATCACAGCCTCTGTTTAACAGCTAGCGGCCCCCGTGTTCGGAGCGGACAGCAAACTACATCCGAGCGAGAACATCCTAGCATGAAGAAGGTCGACAGAAAGCGTCCCTGCATCCCTCTCTCTACCCATTCCTGGCTGCACACAATACCCTCTCCCCCACCCCAATCTGAGGAACAGAAACCCCCCCCCCGGCACCCCGACAGATACACAACAACCAAGGATGAACTGCATCTGCTGGAGATAATCCTGACAGCTCAGCGTACTCCCGCTGTAATGGGCTTTGAACTAACCACACCCGGGCCGCTCACACCAAAACAGCAGGCGAGTTGCCTCGCTAATCTCGCTTCCCGGTGCGCATGGATGGGAGAATGCCCTTATCTTACACCATGAGAAGCCTGCCTCCTGCAAGAGGAGTGGGTGTGTAAGCTTTCCTGACATTTCTTCCCGGAGGGAGAAACCTGCAATTTTGCTCAGTTCTCACAGAGGTGGGGTGATGTATAGAAGTGTGGTAAACTTGAACAGACTTAAATAGAACAGCTAATGCCTAAGAAATTGGGAGAAAAAATGACAGCCAGACAGACAGACAGAGATAGATAGATAGATAGATAGATAGATAGATAGATAGATAGATAGATAGATAGATAGATAGATAGATAGATAGA
>JABFEB020000020.1:5788352-5810497 GCA_019775895.2 Stomatorhinus ivindoensis | reverse complement strand
CCCCCCCCCCCCCCCACGAGACAGCTGACGTTTCCCCACACTAATCACTGGGATTGAAATACAGGTACATTCCTATTTATGTGGGACGGTCTGGAGGCAGGTGGGACAGAAAAAGAAATGGCAGGGAGGGAAAGTAAGCAGGGAAAACTCGCACCTACAAAAACATGAAGTGGATGAATAAGCTTCCCTTCCATGAGGTAGAGTGTTGAATGAACACATTATAGGCCGATAGATGGATTATAGCTTCCTCTTGGCTGTGCCTCGACAGCTGTGTACCTTATTACCTCTCCGCAAATAAGATTCTGCTGCATCTTAGTCAAGTGGAAAATGAAAATTATCGGAGGAGGAAGCAGCGTCCTGAAGAAGGGCTGTACTACACATTATTGCTTGGCGAGTCAGGGATTGATGGTACGTCAGCTTTTCCTTGGTGCCCAGCTC
Source organism: Stomatorhinus ivindoensis (assembly GCA_019775895.2). NCBI lineage: Eukaryota > Metazoa > Chordata > Actinopteri > Osteoglossiformes > Mormyridae > Stomatorhinus > Stomatorhinus ivindoensis. The sequence goes on along the minus strand of JABFEB020000020.1, from coordinate 5,810,059 downwards.
TGTGTCAGACACAGACCCTCCTCCTCACCAGAAGCAACACTCCTGTGAGAGTCAGAGGGAATTCAGGTGCCTCTTTAGAGTGCCTGCGCCATCAGAGCGTGACAAAGAGTCTCCGTGGAGATGCTAAGCACTGATGCGTGCAATTTCGCTCGCAGTAACCAGAGACATTCGTGCCGGGGCCGATAGAGCCTCGTGACTCCGCCTTCCTGCCTGATCCTGATTGGATCCTGCTTATAAGGAGGTCCCATACTCCCTTGCTTCTGGGACATTTTGAGGAAGTCAGACTTTAATGACACATAGCTTTGAGTCCCATAGAAGTTGCAGTTGTTTTCTGCATCTTGTTGCACCTTAAGGCAGTGATTTGCCACGGCAGGTAAACAAAGACTGTTCTTGGAGACGCATTGACTGTTTCCTGGCTTGTGAATCCTGGTCCCCAGATTGCCATGTTTATACTGGCATATGTAGTGCTTTGCATAAGTATTCACCCCCTTGGACTATTGTATATTTACAATCTGGAATAAACATGTTTTTAAATGGGATTTTAAATTACGGTTCTACACAAAATAGTCCATCATGTCAAATTGAAAAAAATATCTATATTTTTCAAAATCTATCTATAGCTTTCAAAATTGTTTATGAATAAAAATCAGAGAAACTTTGTTGTAAATAATAGCTTTCAGAAGACACAGGGTTAGTTGGATGGAGTAACCTGTATTATATGTATAGAGAATGTTAGAAATCACATCTAAACAAACAACATCATGAATGTCACCAAGAGTTATCAGAAAAGGTCTTGAGAACCATCAGTCAGGGTTGGGTTATAAAAAAATCCCAAACTTGGACAATTTCCCAGACCACCATTAAATCCATTATTAAAAGAGTATGGCAGAAACACCACCCTGCTTTTAAAGGGCTGTCCAGCAAACCTGGTAAGTAGGACATTAATCAGGAAATCCACCAAGTGGCCAGAGGTAACCCTGAAGGAGCTGGTGAGAGTTGCACTGGAGTGGTTAAAAACCAGGAAGCTGAATGTCCTGGAATGACCCAGCCAACGCCTAGACCTCAGTCCACTTCAGAGGCTACGGCAAGACTTGAAAATGGCTGTCCCTATCCAACCTGACTGACCACGAGCCATTTGACCAAGAAGAACGGGCAGAAATTGCAGTGCTGAGACGTTAATAACTGGGAGAAACGTACCCGAGAGAACTTTGTAGCTGCAACCAAAGGTGGTTCTACCAAATACTGAATCCACGGAGTGAATATTTATGCAACCAACAAATGTCTGCTTTTCTGTTTAACTTTCATGTCACATTAAAAATATTTAGCACCTTCAGATTGTTAAGTATGTTATGAAAATGAAATGGTTAAAATCCCATTGTGGTTTCTGGTTGTAACACAATAAATGTGAAAACACCCAGGAGGATAAATACTTAAGCAAGGCATTGTATTTGGTGATTGGCTATGCATGTTCATAAAATTTGCTCTATATTATTTCAAGCGTTCCTGTGGAAAACACTGAGGTGAACAGACAGCCCCAAGGGATGTGAAATTGTACGAGCCAAAGGTCTTGCCCACAATGGTAACTTAAGTTAGCCAGTAATAAGTGAAGGATAAAGTCACGCAAGATCTCAGTCAAGCAATTTATACCCCAGTGTGTGACAGGTGGGCCAAAAACAGAGCAGCTGCCTTGTCTAAATATGGTTGTAAATGCATGAAGATTACACATGACGCTCTGGAGATTTGAAGTAAGGTGTATGACGATCTGCCTGATCATGCCCATGCAAGTTTTTTTTAAAGCAAAAGTATTTTTGATGATCCCTAAGGATGTAATCACACAGTAAGATAGGAGAGGAGGAGTGCAACACGATCTCTCCCTCCTTTGCCCTCCGCTGAACTAATGAATCATTTGCTTGAGATCAATGGTGTCTGGCTGACTGAAAAGACTCATGCCCAGAATGTAAATAAGCTGTACAATGTTCATATTGACAAAGCATCCGCATTGAGCAAAGAGATCAATTGAAAAAAGAACTTGTTCTTTTATGGAAAAGTCATGTATGTACGTTCCCTGTCACCATCAGACAGCCACTGTCAAGTAGCAAGATTGCCTGAGATCTGGAGGTAGAGAATCTGGAAGTTTCTGACAATCACTTTACAAGGCTCTAATTACAATGGAAAAAAAAGATCAATGAATTGTGATCCATTTTCTATTTTACCTTTTAAACCTTTTAGGGTTTATATTAAGGAAGATAGCATTGCTTAAAATGAATATAAACAACAGCATGACCACATTTTTTTGTTGTTGTTGTTGTCAAACCTCAAACAACAGTGTGAAGACTTCCAGCACCAGGCAAAAAAATGTCAACATGGCTGGCAGGTCGGGACACTCAAAAGAACCACGGGTGGATGTCTGTATTTCCAAACTCCAGGATCAGCTTTCAGACTGCTTAGTATATAATGCGCAGTTATACTCTTTATAGTGATTTCTCAGTTGTAGGGTCTTTTGCTCCTGCACAATGGCTGGAATTGATGGCCCAGAAATAGCATGCATCCAGAGTTGCACACATCTGCTCTGCGCGGTTGGAGTTTGTACGATTTCCCTATTCATCTTCCAAATTGACCTTAAACTGCCTGTAGTGTATGACTGCAATGGACTGGCACCCCATCTATGATGTGGCCCAACCTTGTGGGAAGATGGTGGCAAAGGAGGTCATGCTATCATTTGGCAACCAGAGGGTTGCAAGTTTGAGCCCTGAATGTGGGGCACAAATCATAAAGCTCTTTGAGTACTTGTAGGAGTAGGAAAGTGTTATATAAATGCTGTCCATTTACCATTTGTGCCCAATGCTGGCAGGCACCGGCCCAGGCAAACCCCCCCACCCCCCCACACCTGACCAGGATAAACAGGTACACCATGTTCTGATGACATGACATGTTCTCACTTTAAAAATCAGACGTCCCTTCAGTTCCTGTTTTCAGTGGCACAGAAAAACACATCATATAGCTTTTCACATTATATTATTGTCAAAGGCTATGGAAAAAATAAATCTGACGAAGAAGTTGAAGCATTCTTAATGTATCTAAAGTTTAAGACACATTCAGCTGATATTGAAGTTCAGGGGACTACAGTACAATCTTTTGTACCTTTGCTTGTCACTGGGGGTACATCCTTGTAATTGTACTTTTTAAGGTACAGAAATGGATTCTGAGGAACAATATATTCCTTCAGACTTTTCCCTGGAGGACCTCTGTGTATGTGAGTACAAACAACATTCATGTAACCCCCAAATGGTACAAAAATGTTCCTCTGAGTCAATTTTTGTACCTTAAAAGGTACAACTACCTACAGCTATGGGTAGAATTGGCAAAACCTTGAGGGTACAGTCCCAGTGACAAGCAAAGGTACAAATTTTTGCTGTTTTTTCTGAGAGTGTAGGAACTAATGCTGGAAAAAAGCAGGCTGTTAAAGGATCCAAGCAGGTCCGATTGGGTCACCTGTGTCATCACACGCATATCCCCCCGTGCCCCCCCAAGGATAATCTCATATGAACTCGGCTCCTGAAACATATTCCTTCATACATTTCCCTGGAGGACCTCTGAGTATGTGAGATTCTGAGTTCAGACGGGCTGCAGTAAGGCAATCTGACTCGGGGGAGCCTGGGTGGCTGGTGGAGTCCTGGTCAGGACCTTATTTGTCCAGAACTGGAACCAAGCAGATGGCAGCTGAGGACATTGCTGAGGTGCAGGGGCAGGACCGTTCGCAGACGGAGCAGCATAGGAAGCCAGCCGGCCCCTGAAGCAGACCTTCCTCCAGGGCGGGGTACAGTCATCACTCTCTCAGCTGCAGGTATTTCTACCAATACTCAAATATAAATATCATACGTTGAGGAGTAAACATCAAGATCAAATTTGAGTTAGAGTATAATTACTTTATTTTTCAAAATATTGCTGTTAGGCTTTTGGAACAGATTTTGTTTTGCTTATTTATTTTGGTAAACCCGGCCTATTTATCAGATACCGCAAGATATTTAATTACCTTGAATACTCTGCATTTCCTATTGTTCCCTCATCCTTTGATGTTAGCAGACTCTGCAATGGCAGACTTTAAGACGGGTCTGACAGACTCTTTGTTCAACTATTATGAGATGAAATCTGCTGTTTTGGAGCCATTTGTTGTGTTTGCGTGGTTACAGGGTGAGTATGGTCAGGGCTGCCTGATCGTGCTCCAGAGGATGTGTTCTGATTGGTATGGCTGAAGAACAGGAGAATATTATTTTGCAATCGCTGCAATATAGTGACAGCATATTATGAATGTTTATCGGGAATAATTCGAAGTATATCTTAGACCCACAGTCCTTTCCGTGGTTGATGCTGGATTGAATGCCTGCTGTAGTTCTCATTATGGCCGACCCGCACTTTAATTGTTCATTATAATATGTAAAATTTGGTCAAGCTAATCTCACCTAAAATGTAATGGCCTCCAAAAATAGCATTTAAATGATAAGATGCAGAAAGGAAATGTAATGAAACAAACACAGCAAGCTGAAGACTATTTGATCTTCCAGATTCTCACCCCACCATCTGGTCAGTTACCTCCCATCCTTAGGAATAACAGACCTTTGTCACCAGTATGGAAACAAAGTTCCTCCAGACTTCCAGAGGAAGCGTGGAGCACCACTCAGAGGTCCAGATGTCCTCCTCTTCTACGTCTGTTACCAGCACCAAACTGCGCAAAGTCTCTCAGACTTCCAAGGTTTTCGATGGTAAGGTTTATAAATCAGGTGGCAATAGCAGCCCTGGCTGAGGGGTCCTGAGCGGGTGCTCACAGAGAGCAGAGGTGGGAAATTCAGGTCCAGAAAGTACAAATCCAGACCAAGATTTTGTTCCAACCAACCAGTTGAGTACTCTATGACTGTGACTCTTTGTACACAACTGGTTGGTTGAGACAAAATCTTGGTCTGGATTTGTACTTTCTGGACCTGAACTATCCACCTCCGGCTGGGGCTGCCTCCTTGGGGTGCTGCTTTTATAGCATTCTCCTTTATCCCATGTTCAGCTTTGCTGTTATATTTAAAATAAACTTGGATATGAGTGTAATAACGATAAGATTATGACTGCAGTGTTGTAAAAAGTCAGGTCAATCCATGTAAGCCCTGAGCAAACAATGACAACTGTTCAAATAACTTGAAATTGTATATTTTGTGCACATATTCAAGATTATGTTTCATATCAAAGGATTTAGATGAGGGAAAGCCTCTTCTTTGTGTGTGTGTGTATGTGTTTGTGCTCTTACAGAACAGTGTGGGCAGCGAAAGATCTCAACTGTGGTGGAGTCATTCAGCCAGGTCCAGAAGTCCTTCGAAATCCCAGCAGGAGAGGCCGTCCCAGATTTTGAGGAGAAGCCCCGCCCCATCACGGCACAGGAGGGTGTGTCCCTACCCTTATTTTTTGTACCATCTCACTATCCTGGCCAACTCTGTCAGTTTCTCTAAGCAACTCTATGAAACAAATGTCACAGATTATTTATGGATGTCTACTATAATGGCTGTGATACACCTGTTGTCGATGATACCTAGGACCACTAAGTAAAAGTGCTTGTGAATAGATGCTTAGGAAACAACCAACTAAAATGACTGTCATGAACAGTCATGTTGCCCTGCTGTGTGTTGTCATGTTTTGCATATAAACGTCTTGAGGGGCAGACCTTGACCTGAGATTGAACCTCATCGTCACACACTGCTTGCTATCCCTTGGCTAAATAATTCACATTGTGCTTCAGACAGGATTCCGATGTCCCCTGAGGCTGCCTGTAGGCAAACGTGTAATCAGACATTCACGGGAGAGACTCAAGTCGAGTCAGGGCTGATCAACTGAAGCGATCTGCTTTCCCCTCGACGGCTTGAGCGAAAGTAAATATGGCGCCTCGTTCTCGGCAGGGGACAAGGCCTCCTTCAAGGTGAAGGTGACGGGGAATCCCAAGCCCATTGTGACGTGGAAGAGAGAAAGTGGGAAACCCCTGACTGAAGGGGTCATGACCTACTATGACAACATCAACAAGCTGTATGTTCTGAAGGTATCAACTCTACCTATTTGATGCTTTGAGATGGAACTAGAAGTGTAGCATGAGAGATTAAGCTTTCCATCTACGTGCACAAAACCAAGGGAAACTAATCCACTAAGTAGTGGGCTTTTTCTAGGCTCTGTTCTGAGAAACATTCTCTGATCTGGTGACATCTAGATGCGGAGAGAGTCAAAGCAGAATCGTGAGCTGTAATTGAATTTGCACCCGGCATTGAACGACGTACGGGACCTCATTAGCCACAGGCTCCTGTGCCTCTTGGCTGTCAGCTCTGACAGGAAGCCATGCGTCTTGTGAAAAAGGAAGCAGAAAAACACACTTGAATCCTTCTAGTCTTTCAGGGGAGATTTAGTGCTGCCTCCCACTCTGCCAGGAAACCTTTAATCAAGCTTATGTTGCCATTATTAAGCAATTAACAAGTGGGTGCTGACATATGTATCTCTGAGTGCCATCTGTTTCATGGGTGAGAAGTGCTTGTTTAGGTAAAGTGCTAACTGTCTCCTGAGTATAATAGAGACATCTACTGTTTGTTTATGGTATTGCCGGGAAATCAGGTCAGTCTGTTCACTCCCTCTCACTGCTTTTTAGAGCCATGTTTTAAAGCCTCTTAATTAGCTTTTCCCTCCCACTCCCCCCTCCCACACAGATTAAATCTCTAACCATGGAAGATGCAGATGTCTACAAGTGCATTGTCTCCAATGATCATGGAGAGGCTGTCTACTCTATGTCACTCATTGTGACGGAAAGTATGTCGTCTACATTTACATTTCTCAATGTTCTGATTACTGATTTGTCCATGTTTTGCTGTTAATATATTGAACATCTGATTTGTCTTCAAGATCCGGCAATGGATTTCAAGAAGATGCTGAAGAAACGGTACACCTGCGTTCCCCAACGTCGGTTCTGTCATTATTGTGTTAAAAGTATAGAGCTTTCATACTTTTCCCCTTTCTGTACCTCCTTGCCTCCTGCTTCCTGCAGTCCTCTACTACCACACCCATATCCTACAGTAATCCTTCCATCCGCACTAAACAGTGATAGCCAAAAGGATGCTTTATGAAACATTTGCTGTATTTTTTTACCCCACCAGATGGTGCTCTCTGCTCAACAAACAGCTTTAATGCTTGTCCCAAAGAAAACCAAGAGCACCATCTAGTGGGGTCAAAAAATACAGCAAATGGTTCATGAGGCATAGTTTTGGCTATACCTAGCACTAAACTCTAGTCTATTCTCTCTCAACACCAGCTCATCCTTCCAACTCTACCTAATCCATCCACCCAGGGCAGCTAAAGTGCTCCGGAGTCCAGTTACCCTGTGCTATGTATTCTGCCTTATTCTATTACAAAGACTTGGGACTTGTTTCTTCTAAAGGGTCACTATTTCTTTCCATAATACTACATATTTTAAATGACATTCTAACATTCTCTACAGCATTTTCAAATGATTTTATCCAGTGTTGAAATAAATACAGGCAGAAACTAGCAAAGTTTTGTCTTCCAGATGTTTTTGTGTGTACAGTGTTCAGCTAGTTTAGATGCCCTGTTAAATCTTGTATTCAGGAGCACACTAGCTCCCAAGGAGGAGAAGAAGCCAGTCACAGAGGAGGAGATGTTGAAGATTTTATCTGGAGCAGACAAGAAGGACTATGAGCGCATCTGTGCTGAGTACGGCTTCACCGACTTCAGAGGAATTCTGAAGAAGCTCAAGGAGATGAAAAAGAAGGGAGATGAAGAGGTCTTGGTGTCTAATATTACTGCTTTAAGGCATTTCAGTTACATGAAACATTCCCTAGCATTCCCTGCAGACTGACTTAATCTAGTTACACTTTACATTGACTGCACCTTCATAATGCCTGTATAATGATTGTATGATTATAATTACATGACACTTTATATGATAACAACAAATATTGTTATTGCATATAATAATGTGTATTAAAGCTGTATAAAGCTGGGATGTTAAGGTATACTTACAAGGTGCTTATGAATGTTCTATGAATGCATCATAAATTCATTGTGAAGGTCTACTGAATGATGAATTCATTATGAAGATGCAAGGTCTTTGTTAGCAGGGTCTGATCTGCCAGACAGTGTGGGTTATCGTTTCTCTGTTCCACAGACAGTGAAGGTCCTGAAACCCTTGGAAGACATTACAGCCAAGGCAGATTCCAATGTGGTTTTTGAGACCATTCTGGGACTGAAAGACCCTAACATCAAAATGCTGTGGTTCAAGGTATAGTTCCAAACACCAGGTACTAAACAAGGCAGAAGGTCTGTGTAGCAGACATGCTTGTGACCTATATACGTGCCTGTTCTTCCTTTCAGGACACAGAGCTGCTACGGATCCAGTACTCCTTGGGGAAGTATGAGCTGAAACAGATGGGCACTAAGTTCATGCTGTGTATCTCCGGCGTTAACCTGAAGGACTCTGGCAGCTACTCACTGAAGGTTGGAGAGAAGACCCTCTCTGCAAGGCTCAATGTCATAGGCAAGTTTGCCAGCAGTCGCATGGCGGTGTGTGTCACTTGCAGAACCTTCCACATGCTGCATGCTTGCTTGCTCATTGAAGCATAAGCCCACACATATGCTAATGTCTTACTGGGGTATCCATCCATCCATCCATCTTACTGGGGTACTTTTATGCATTTCAACATGCAGGGGCTTAAGAACCAGGAAGGACAGGGGCGTCGTGCTCCACTAGTATTTAACTTGGCTTCATTCATCCCCATTGAAAATAGACCATTGTATTTAAGTGACTAATGTGTTGAGTGATTAATGTCGTGATTAACCGCAATATCAAACTCTCCCCTATACTGTTATTTACATGGGTTTGCCATATGATATATTTTCCTACTTCAAAATATACACACATTCCAAAATTTGCTATATTCCACAATGTCTACTTATTAACTCAGTGGCAATATGTTTTTTAGATGCAGACCAGCACTGAGTTATTCAAATTTGGCCCATTTCATTCACCCCAAAATCCTAGAAGGTTTTATTCCACTGAACACAATAAATCATCCAGGATTTATTAGGTGGCATGTGGCTGAGATGCCTGCGAGATGTTCTTCAGCAGAGGTGAAGGTCATGTCGCTGTGTTTAGTCCTCTGGTGTCTCTCCAATTGATCTGCAATGTTAAAAAAAAGGAGCGCACCTCCTGGGGAGTAATTAGAAGGAGCACATGTGAGCTACCCTCACCATTTACATTTCCTCTCCTCCCTGGCTGCTAATCTCCCAGATGAACCTCTGAAGTTCACCTCGGACCTGAAGCCCGTGCGTGTGACCGAGCGGCAGACGGCCGTCTTCGAGGTGCGTCTGTCCAAGAAGACCGACAAGCCGCCCGTGTGGAAGTTTGGTGGGAAGGAGCTGAAGCGTGATGAGAAATTCGACGTGGTTGTATCTGAGGATGGGCTCACCCACACCCTGAAGATCAAGGACGTGAGGCCAAGCGAGACGGGCGAGTACACCTTGAGCCTGGGCGACCTGACCAGCACGTCCCCTCTCTTCATTGACAGTAAGCAGAGCTGCAAAACAAAACTCGCACTTACTCCCAGAAGATACACAGCAATGAACCCTTTGGGCTGTACATTTTCCAGTTCCAATAGCACTCATTGTTTCCCTTGATACTCATCTTACTACACCTGGCAGGTCTTGTTCTGTAGCATCTTGTAAAGAGTCTGATCACAATATAAGATAATGTTGAAAAGAAATTTGAATAGGAGAGGCTCCTAATTTCAAGGTATTCAGTGACACCTGTAGAGTAGGCACATAATTACATGGTTTTAGTTTCAGGCATCCAATCAAGATGGATTGGTATGGTTCTTGACGTTGTCCATATGGCAGATTCTCATCCCTCTCAGCTACCAGCTGCCTTGGGCTTCCCGTTTTCTCCCCCCATCACAGGGATACCTATCAAATTTGTGAGCCACCTGAAGAACATGCATGTAAAGGAGAAGGGCAAGGCACGGCTGGAGTGCGAGATGAGCTCCAAGGACGTGCACATCAAGTGGCTGAAGGATGGAAAGGACATCTCCAACAACGCCCGCTACAGCTTTACGCGCGAGGGCAAGCGGGCGGACATCGTCATCGACGACTGCGACTTGGCGGACAGCGGCGAGTACGCGATCGTCTGCACGCAGGATAATGACGCCCAGGAGTACGTCAGCTCCGCCAACCTCACTGTGGATGGTACGAAAATCAGTAGATTCTCCGTCCAGTGGAATCTTACTTTAACAGTACCTGTCTCCTAGTTCTACCCAAAATATGCAATTTACAGTTGTGGTATAATAATGTGGTATTTTACTGAAGGATACAGTCACATTGTCCTACTTAGCCAATAACTCATGACACAATAACTTTGATCTGTGACTACTATGATCTAAATCACTTTGCACCAAGGAAGTTGCTGGACAACCTTAGAATCATACATTTCAATTAATGCATTTTATGAATGGATAATGGAATCGTTATTGGTATAATTATCTTAGCTGATAATTTACATATTTATACATTATTCCATTGCACCCACATGAAGCTGTGCATTAATTTCCTTGCAGCCTTGTTAGCGAATCAGAATTCTGGAACTGTTTTGTCTTGCCTCTGGAGGTCCTCAAGAATTTCTCATCTACATGTGGAAGAATTATATGTTTCAGAGTTGGCTTTCTGTGTTCTCAGAACGCTTTGCTACTGTCAAGAGTGGGATGTCTGACATCCAGTGTCCCACTGACTCCAGTTCAGAGCTGTGCGTGGTCCTAAATGATGAGAAAGTGGATGGGGTGTGGCTAAAAGATGGCAAGGAGGTACGTGAAGTTCAGTTTCATCGGCTTATTCTTTGGCATACATCACGACCCTGGTTGGTCGCATCGTGCTTTCGGCTTCGCCCGGTCTGCAGGTGTCAGATATGAGTGGGATTCAAGTGGTCAAACAGGGTGCTGTGCACAAGCTGATCTTCAACAAGGTGGGTGAGGAACATCAGGGCAAGTATACCTTCAGGGCGAAAGGAGCGGAGAGTGAAGCTGTGCTGTCAATTGCAGGTGAAGAACCTCCCGACACACATCAGTAACAGGAGTGGTTGCCATAACCACTTGATCCATAATACAACTTTCTATACCCTTTACTTGTGTCCCTTAGACCCTCCAGCCATTGATCCCACCATGCTGGAGGTATTAGCCGCCAACCCTGTGACTGTGAAGGCCGGACAGACAGCGATCATCAAGATTCCTTTCAAGGGCAAGCCTGTTCCCAGAGTGACGTGGTACAAGGATGGCATTGAAGTGACGGGGGATGCACGCATCACCCTAGAACGGGAGGCAGACTCCACCACGCTGGTGCTTGCCAAATGCATGCGAGAGGACAGTGGAGCCATCATGCTGCGGCTTAAGAGCGACTGTGGGACCGCCATTGCTAACATGCACCTCAATGTCTTGGGTGAGTGGCCAACATCCATATAACCCAATGGTTGTATGACAAGCAGTGCAGCTGTTCACTCAGCATCCCAAAAACAATTTGTTCCAGTTTATTACTGTTAGTTAGTTAGTTAAGTGGTTAGCTTTCCAATTGCCCTACCCTACCCATCATTGGGTAGCAGAGTAGGAAGTGATGTGTTGCTTATTTTGCCCCCACAGACCGCCCGAAGCCCCCCCAAGGTAAGGTGGAGTTCCTGGAGCGGACAGGAAGGTGCATCAAAATGAAGTGGAAGGCACCACGGGACAACGGGGGCAAGAAAGTGACCAGCTTCATCATCGAGAGCTGTATGGCAGGGAAGAAGTCCTGGATCAAGTTGGGGGAGGTTGACCCCAGCACCACCTTCTTCAGCAATGACAAGGTGGTGGAGGGGAAAGCTTATCAGTACCGCATCCGGGCCGTCAACTCAGAGGGTGTGAGTGACCCACTGGAGACGGAGGAGGTCTGCGCCGGGGAGCCTATTGGTGAGATATGTGTGATGCTATGAGGTTATGGGGCCAACAGAGAGGGATCCAGGCTGGATGGGTGTTAAACACTCTGTTGACAAGTTTTAGCATAACAGATATTCTGCCAGTATTACTTGATAAATAATGCAGATAGTAGTTTCCTAAATCCAAGTCTCACAAAAATCATACTTTTTATTGTCCGAATCTGCATGGAGATCTTCAGGAACGTTTTACAATATGATTAATTAAGATTAAGATTAAGATTAAGATTAAGATTATGATTAAGATTAACTATATTGGTTACGGGGGTGAAATTCTGTACAGTGTGATTCTAGTCAATACCCAATAATTCAAAGTCACTAACTGCTGGATTGTACTGTTACCCCACCTTTGGACAGAGCCTCCAGGCACGACCTCTCAGCCTCAGATTACAGACGTGACCAAGCATGCTGCCACGGTGACCTGGAGCCCACCTGCCCAGGACGGGGGTGCCCCTGTGCTGGGTTATATCATCGAGAGGAGAAAGAAAGGCAGCAATATGTGGGTCCCGGTCAGTAAGGAGCTCATCCAAGGTTTGTGTGCCTTTGTTCAAGCTTCATTTCCCCCAGGACCGTGCTGTTCTTCATTACAGTTTTATACAGCATCCAGGACCTTTGAAGCCTCAGCACCTATTATAGAATGCAGGCCTACAGTTGTGTATTGAGCCTCAGGGCATTTCATTGCTGTATTTCAGTACAGTCTAAACAACCATTTCATCCATTGTTCCTGTCTTCTACCATAAGACACCAAATACACAGTGGATGGGTTGTTGGAAGACATGGAGTACGAGTTCAGGGTAGTCAGCGTGAACAGAGCTGGACCGGGTGTTCCCAGCAGTAGCTCCAACTCTGTGCTCGCAAAAGACCCTGTCCGTGAGTATCCAGGGGACAAAAACCCATCCATCCATCCATCCTGTAAACCGCTTGTGCAGTATGGGGTTAAGGTAAATGTAATGAAACATAAAGTCTCTCCTGAAGGGCACTCCAGCTATTCCATGTACATGTTAAATTTTACCCCCTGCTGAATTAATTAATAAATTACATCAATAAAAATTAATTAATTTAATTAAGTTAAATAACGCAATGAGGCATTGAATAGCCGAACAAGGCATGCTTGTGGTCTAGTTAGGAAATACAGACGCTCCTCTACTTACAAACAAGATACGTTCCAAATGTTCATGACTTGAAATGTTTGTAAGTCGTTATTCAACATCATTTTATGGGTATACACAAGTACTAAGAACTAGGATGCTGTTCTATGTGCAGAAAAAAAAATTATGTTGTGGAAAGGAAACAGCAGCCCAATGAACATAATTTGGAGTTATAGTCCTCTTTGTTCGTACGTCTGAAAGTTCATAAGTTGAAAGTTCGTAAGTTTGATGGTTACTGCAAGTACAGAGGTAGCCTGAGGCGAGGTTTTTGCTAAGCTGACACACTTTGACAGGCATAATATCATAATTTAACACCAACATGAAGAGCATCTACATGTCATTTTCTTTGTTTCTTTGTTCATGTCATATCTTGGTTATATAATTGCTATTACAGATGTATTATTGAAATGTAATATAATATAATGAGTTGATCATTCTCTGCAAAGGTGCTCCTGGCTTGGTAACGGACTTGCATGTGACCGATTCGTCCAGTTCGTCCGTCTCTCTGGGCTGGTGTCCCCCACAGCAAGGCGATGACCCATCAGGTTACATCCTGGAGATGCGCCTTGACGACGCCAAGGAGTGGTCAAAGTGCACCAAGATCCCCATCGTTGGTACCAGCTACACAGTGGGAGGCTTGCAAGACCGCATGAAGTACTTCTTCCGTATCCGCGCCGTTAACGAGGGCGGCGTCGGCGAGCCCGTCACGCTCCAGCAGGGGGCGCTGGCCATGCCGCCCTCTGGTGAGCATAGGCTGGGGATGTCAGATGCAGTGATGTGAGACCTGGTAGCATCATAACCCTCCAGAGCCTGCTAGTTTGCATGTGCTGGCTGTGGTGTAGGATCTCTAAACTACTGGTAATGTATGAGTGCGTGTGTGTGTGTGTCAGTCTGTCTGCGGATTATGTTTATAGAATAAAGTAATATAGTAATAAAGACCCGTTATTTTGACATTGTGAGGACCATTTTTTCAGATCCCCACAAAGATCTGCGAATGCAATCATAAAAGTTAAAACGCCAAAAGACTCATATTTTGCTTGGTTACTTATGGTTAAGGTTAGGACTGGGTAGGGGCTATGGTTGTCATTGCTGGATCAGGGTTTTTCCCAATTGAATGAATCCATGGACGGTGTGTGTGTGTGTGTGTGTGTGTGTGTTAATCCTGTGATGGACAATGTAGCGCACACAACTAGGGTACACCCTGGATGGGAAGCCAGTCCATCACAGGGCACATATCTCATACACATGTACTTTGTGAGCAATTGTGGGCTAAGCCTGTGTGCTTGTAATCCCAAGGTCGCCGGTTCAAACCCTGCCTCAGCGTGTCTGTGGGCCCTTGAGCAAGGCCCTTAACCCCCAGCTCCCGGGCTGCCCCAAAAAGTGGCTGCCCCTTGCGGACAGCTTGCTCTACAAAGGGCAAGTTGACAGAGGCATAAAAGGAATTTCCCCACGGGGACAATAAAGGATTGATTATCATTATTACATTTAGGGACAGCAGTTAACCTGACTGCATAACCTTGGATTGTAAGGAGAAAAACTGCAACACAGCAAAAACATGCAAAAAAAAAGCAAACCACACGCACACCAAGCAGACGAGGTGAAAAAAGAAATAGTATGTTTCTACTCTAACCCTTACCTAACATTTTTAAGTGATTTAAGTTATAGTAATAAACTTTTACAATGGTAAAGCAATTCTATATCTACCCGGAGAACCAAACAGTAGTATTACAAAACAAGGTTAGGATATACCAGACTTATCCAGTCATGTGAGCACCCATTTTATTGTTTCAGATACATGCTCTACCTATATTTTCCGTGTCCTTACCCTCCAGCACCCCCTAGGTTTGACCTCCGTGGAAAAGTGAACAACCAGCTGCTGGTGCGTGCTGGGACAGCTCTGTGCATCCATGTCACTTTCACGGTGAGCCTGACTGTCATGTACCATTCACACGCACCCCCACCTCCCACATGGTGCTTCACAGTTCCTGCCGCAGATACAGCTGTGTGTGGAAGACACCGGTGCAGCTACACAGAAGTAGTAATGTGGGCAATGTCTAAATTACCATAAAACAAAATCTGAATGTTATAAAAGGTATCTCCCAACCACAGCTCTTGGATGGGGTCTCACACAGGCAACATTAGGACATAAGGCTGGGAAACACCGTGGATGAAGTGCCAGTGCATTACAGGGCACGCACACAGGCACACTGCCTGTCACCTAACGGCATGCCTTTGGGCTGTGGGACGAGACCCACACGACCCAAGGAGAACCACAGCAACAGGAGGATTCAAATTCCTGGCCCCTAGTCCTGAGGGGTACTCCACGATGCAGGATTTCTTGCTTAACTAGATAAGGTAGTCTGAGCTAAATGTATCTGAATGAAAATAAAGTCAATTTAGCTCACAATACCTTAAAATCCAACAAGTTATCCGGCCAAGCGAGAAATCCTGCCCTGTGGAGCACTCCCTGGAAGTGTGAGGTGAATGTGCTGCTCCGCGCGTCACGCCTGCCTCCGGTCACCACTCCCATGCTGGTTACACCCCTCATTGACTGAATGTTGAGCACACCTGTGGCATATACCTTCATTACGCCAAGGGAGGTATGAGCACCTTCTCTGAATTACACTCCTTAAAAGGTGACGAACCCGCTCTTTTCTAAACTTTTGGCCCTCAGCTCTTCTGACTAACTTGGACTGGTTTCTAAACTTGAACCTGTTTTTGTACCCTCGGGACTAAACATGATTTGGATCTGGTATTGGCATCCATATTGCCCTTCACTAGATTCTGAACTTGTGTTTTGACCATAATTATGTTTTGATGACTGTAGTGATGGCAAAAACTAGCGAAGGACAAAATCGCGCTTCATGAACCATTTGCTGTATCTTCTGACCCCACTAGATGGTGCTCTCCGTTCAGAAAAAGGGCACAAAGCATGTCCCAAAGCAAACCAAGACCATCATCTACTGCCATCAAAAAATACAGTAAATGGTTTACAAAGTCTCATTTTGTCCTCACTAGATACCGGCCATTCCATGTGGTGCATAATCAAACCTCCTAGCTCTGTGGCTGGATCTCCGCACCCTTTCATTATGCATTGAGCCTCCATGTCGATTCATATTCATCTGAGCCGCTTCAATATAATATTCAGATATATAAATGGCCCAGATTATAGGTAATTTGCATAATAGCACAAGGTAGGTAATGAAAGAGTAATTTGGGCTGAGGGATAAATATTTCTGTACCCACCCCCACCCGCAGGGGTCTCCTCCCCCAGTGGTGACCTGGCTGAAGAACGGTATCCCCACCACCGGCAGAGAGACCATCATCAAAGGGAAGGAGCATTCCCAGTTCCTCATCAGCTCGTCCCAGCGCTCCGACTCCGGGGTGTACCGCATCGGCCTCCGCAATGACTATGGGGAGGCTCACTTGGACGTCGGCGTTCAGGTCACAGGCAAGCCCAGACACACCCAACCAGGAGCCAGGTTCTATTTAGGACCATCAACGTTTGTACTGAGAGGCCCGTTTCACAAACATATGTTGCCGTTACAGTAACCATGTATCACACGAGCTTAAAAACAGGAAATAACCAGCAATTATGGGATAGCAGGTTCACACCAGTTCAAATAATATGCAGGCAGTCCTCAGGTTGCAAACAAGACCCATTCCCTAAGTTTGTCTACAAGTCAAATTTGTAGGTTAAAAAAACACAGTACATAATAATTATAATAATTATTACATAGTAATAATGAAAGTAACTTAATATCGAGCAGCACTGTACCTTGAGCTGACAAACCGCTGAAGCGGCATAATTGTTTCATGAGTGCCATTGTATTTAAGTCAAATTTTTTATAGAATAGGCTTTTTGCCATCCATTTGTACGTGTGATTAAACCCAGGGGCTGTTTGTATAATCTGTACCACTACTACCAGCCCCGTACTCTGAGACTCTGTTACCCCACCCCTAGACGTCCCGCGGCCCCCCATGAACCTGCGTCCCGTGGAGGAGGTTCCCGGCATGGTGACGCTGCACTGGGATCACACGCCTGATCTGGCAGACGATGAGCACACCCACTACATCGTCCTGAAACGGGACAGCAGCACGGCCACTTGGTTCACAGCCACCGAGCGTGTCTTCAGCAGCAAGTACACCATCGGCGGCCTGCTGCCTGGCCGCAAGTACTACTTCCGGGTCATGGCCCGCAACCATGTCGGGGACAGTGACCCCCTGGATTCCAAGGAGCCCTTCAGCATTGCTAAGGAGAAAGGTACATAGGAAGCAGGGGTGAAGGATGGGTCCTCAGGGGAGACTGACCACAAAGTCCCTGAAATTTTCTAGCCCCTTTATGAGATTTCCGTATGGACTGTATGGACAAAGGTATTGGGACACTACACACTACACACTACACATTACACTACAATATGGAGTTGGTCCCCCATTTGCAGCTATAACAGCTGCAGTTGGGGGCTCTCTTCTCTGCACCTCTCTACTGGGAATGTTTTCCACGAGATTTTGCAGTGAGTCTGTGGGAAATTTTGCCCTTTCATCCAGAAGAGCATTTGAGAGGTCAGGCACTGATGCTGGACGTGAAGGCCTGGCTCACAATCTCCATTCTAGTTCATCCCAAAGGTGTCAGATGGGGTTGAGGTCAGGGCTCTGCACAGGCCAGTCAAGTTCTTCCACACCAAACTCACCCAACCATGTCTTCATGGATCTTTATTTTGTGCACTGGGGCACCATCATGCTGGAACAGAAAGGGCCGTCAACAAACTGTTACCATAAAGTTTGAATTGAGTTGTCCAAAATGTCTTTGTGTGGTATTTGGATGAACTAGAATGGATATAATGTGTTTTTTTCCATTACTACTTCTGGGAAATACAAAAGGGTGCTTCTAGCTTAAGACCATGTGAATAGTGCTGACCTTCTTCCACTCTGCCTTCCCCACAGAACACTTCACCCTGAGCCTGAAGGAGTACACACCCCAGGAGCGCTTGGCTGCACCACAGTTCCTGGTTCCCCTGAAGGACCACGCCGTGCGACGTGGGCACGACTGCACCATGAGCTGCGCCTTTGTGGCCTCCCCGCCCGTCCGGGTGTCCTGGTACAAGGGTAATGTCCAGATCCTGGAGAGCCCACGCTACTGGCAGACCACCGTCGACGGTGTCTGCACCCTCAGCGTCCCCACCTGCGGCGTTAAAGACGGGGGCCAGTACACCCTGATTGTGGAGAACGACCTGGGATACGTCAAGTCCGAATGCAACCTCGTCATCTACGGTATGCATGACAGCTCAGGTCACAGGGAGACACAGACAGACGGAGATGCGAAATTCAATATTAAGGAATGTTTCCTGAGAACTGTGTGACTTTCATGATTCTCTTACTTTGGTTTTTGACAGATAAGGATGACAAGGGTCTGCTGGAGAGACTGACCGAGCCTTCTAGGAAAGGCAAGCACATCATGTGATGCTCAAGCTCAAAGATAGGGGGAGCTGTTTCTCACGCTGCTTCTGAAAGCATACCTTACCGTCTTAAGACACTCCCGGCAAGGGAAACTGAAATGTAGGCCACATGGCACTAGATTAAATATTCTCTTTACTATTAGGTAATCCTGGCTAATGGCCAGGTATGTGATCCCTGACTAGAGACAAATTCTCTGGAGGTTTTCTTAATCCCCGACTATGATTCTAATGCCACCAGTACTGTGCAAAAGTCTTAGGCAGGCAAAGAAAATGATGTTTAGTTTATCCTTGTGTTGGTGTAAAACTATCATATTATGCCTGTCAAAGTGTGTCAGCTTAGCCATTTCAGAACCTCTACTAAAATCATCCCAGTATTTGCAGCGATCGTCCAATGCAGCCATGTATTTTTTGACTTGGCCACTAGCACACCTCATACAGGTAGTCAATCTGTCACTGACTTTTTAAACCAATTTATTTAATTATTTAATTGAGCTGCTGGTGAAATTTAACAAAATCATGGAACGGCAGAGGTGCCCCTGAGGAGAAGTTTGGGAACTGAAGCGGTGTTCATCTAGCCATCCAACTAGATATCAGTAACTTTTTAGAAAACTTTTTAGAAATTATTACTAGTTTTTATTGTGTTACTCTTAATTTGCACATGTTCTAATGTTAAATTGTGTTTTTTGTTCTAAGCCAAAGTACACTTGCTACCCAGATAAAAAGCTTTAAACATTTCTTTGGACTGCCTAAGACATCTGCACAGTACTGAATATTTTATATATAGTATAATAAAAGAATAAAATTGAAAATACATAAATTTACTGAAATTACTTGATACAAAATTATACAACTCGGCAGAAAGACGTTGTTTTTACGTCCACCAGAGGTCAGGCTTACACTATGCATGCATGCCTACAGGGCATACGTAAAACATCAATTTTCTACTGAATATAATCACACATAACGACGAATTGGTTAAGACTGCGGCTTATTTTTGTCCGCTGGTGTCAGGCTATGTATTATTTTAATGCTGTATATTCAAGTTAATATATATGAGAGATGCATGAATGCAAATGTGTGAAACAATAGAACTGAATAGTATACAAGAGTCTTTAAATTGGCCACAAAAACAACATAATAACTAATGGTTAGAGTTTGCATTGTACTTGCATTTATTTATCACATATTTAATTCACATTCATAGCAGTTTTCTACATGTAACAAACGGTGTGGTCCTGTATAATTATTTTCCCCCATTAAAGTAACAAAAGAAAACAAGCAGGTGAAAATTCAGGACAATAAGGCAAAAATAATGTGATATACTTATATATAAATATCACTAAAAAAGAAAGTCATCGTCACTTGATAACCATTATACTTATTTTAGAACCAATTAAGTGAAAACAAATCCAATAAAATAGCACTTCTGTAAAGGTGTTGGTTATTGTATGCTTGGATAGTCTCTCAGGATACCATATTTCAACATACTGGGTTCTCACGCCAGTTCCATCTCTTTTACAGGAAACACACATTAGTTACAGCTCCAAATATCATAGCCGTGCCTTATAAAGGACTCGTTTCCCCTGCCCTATTAAACTGACAGGAAATAAAGGAGGTGTATCACTAAAGTGTTTCCCATAACACATCTTTTTTGGGGGGTGAAAGAGTCATCTTCTGACTTGAAAATACAATACAGCACTAACATTTACGCTCACAATATACCACATGATCCTTGGGTCACGGCATACAGCCACACGGTTCAGAGATTCAAGGGAAGAGACCACAGTGGAAAAAAACAGGTGTAAAGCTTGCATGTAAACAGCCTCCTTTAGGTTGACTAGTAAAATTACAACTAGCCTGTTGAAGGTCCGGTGGTTCACCTGAATCAGATGCTTCTGTCTGCCATCGATGGCAGTTGGGCCCACATTACTGTAGTGTTTCTCAATCTGGTCCTCAGGGACCAGCAGACAGTCCACTTATTTGCTCCACCTGGGAGCTGGGAAGGAACAAAAACGTGGACCGGATTGTGGGTCCGCATGGACCGGATTGGGTAACACTGCATTACTGATATTACAGAAATTGTTGTACAGATTGTAACATTGACACTAAACAGAAGCGCAAATCTGGATTAGTGGAAGAGTATACATGAAAAAAGCAAAAGGGGCAGAATGATCTGTTCTATTAGCGGTCAGGTATAGCAGAGCCCTGTGTGCTTACATTGAATGGGCAGAATGGATATGAGGAACCACAGTAAAACTAACGAAAACCAAAATGCACTGTGGCATCTGTGCAGCTTTACTAGTGCTGTCACCGTCCTATCACAACAGGTGGCTGTAGCAACACTGAAAACCCAACGCACTTCGTACGGACAGCATTCTTGGTCTTCACAAAAAGACAGAGGAAACAATGAAGTCTTTGAAGGAGGGTAAAGTGATCCCTGGATTATATGATAGAGGGAATGAGTGAAATATAGACCTCCCTGTTTTCTAACGTCGGCCTAAAAGCTCCCAAAAGAGGCGTCCCTAAAGGAGTGTACAAACAGATCATTTTCTTGCCGAGAAATTTTGATCTGATAAAGAACGCAGAGCAAACATAACAATCGGACCACAGCAGAGCATAATTTGGCCTCATTTCTCTTTGTTTTCTTTTGTAAATGTAACACTTTTGTCACACCCGTAAAATGAAACTGCTTTTTAATCTCAGCTCATTGGATTACAGAGTAACGCAAAGGCCTGAATCTAGGCTTTCTCCTTTACTGTTATTTCTTTAAACACAAGTAAATAAGTAATACCAGTAGGTCACTTCTGAGGTCTCATATTATCAGGGTGAAAGCAGGGCTGTCTAAAATCTCCCTGCTCTGTTAAATTGAAGACTGACCAGTCATTTCAGCCAAAATAAGCCATCTGAAAAAGCCAGGACACTGGACAAAAGGGCACTTATTACTGACTGGGCAGAAACATTGAGCTGACACGCTGACCCCAGTAAGAAAAAAAATGAGTGCATGCTAAGCAATTTCCAGAAATAATCACAAAAAATGTCGCCATAGAAATACACAGCTGGGGGGGGGGGGGGGGG
>JABFEB020000020.1:5757102-5780178 GCA_019775895.2 Stomatorhinus ivindoensis | reverse complement strand
TCCCGTATCCTCTGAAACTCTCCGAAGCGGGTGCTTTGATACATTTTGTATGGTTTGTTTTGGAACAACAAAGGTCAATGCGGAAACACATCCGGCCAACAGGCTGAAGAAGGACAACAGTGGAAGCATGCTGATTGGAGTACTAACTTGATGCCAGAGAGTCGGGGAGAGGGGACTTAGACTGCAAGAGTCTTTATAGATCCCCAACAATGAAATTTAACTGTCATGGACTCACACATGCGTCTACAGGGCCTTAGTGAGATTCCAGTTTATCATCTGAGTACCTCCATGACTCCCTCATTAAACTTTTAAGATTACTGTTATCTAATGATTAATTCTATTACCAAAATATTTAGAGGGTTATTATATAAATGATAGAGGTAAAATGGTGAGCATTTGAAGGACCATTTAAAAGTCTGTATACATCCCTGTTACTTTCCTACATTTGTCAAAAAACTACCTACATACAGAATATTGAAATACACGGCGACTGCTAGTCTGACATTGTTTTCTCATGTTGCGTGACAGCAGGTGGTCCGGAGGCTCCACCAAAGTGCCAAGCTTCTGAAGAAGGGCTGTGATAATTGTGACTGAGAGGTTTTATCTCCTTCACAAAACCAGGGTACCAAGCTTCGCAAAATTCACAAAGGAGGCCATCTACACTGAGGCAGAGTAAATACAGATTTGTAAACTCCCCGAAGCAAGAGCCTTGATAGCCATGCAAGTCCTCTGACAGAAAAAGGGGGCCTACCCTAGGATATGTCCAGGGCGGGTGACCAAGCCACCAAACAGATATGTAGATTAGCTCAGGGAAATGAACCGTGTTACATTCACTGTCACAGAATCGAATGAGCAGGTGTGAAAAGTAGCCCATTCACTCAGCTCCAGGTAGCAGCCAATGGTGGAAAATCCCCATCACTACACATGCATCGACCTGGCTATTCTAAGGTTTAATGATTTAACCACCACACAAACTTGATATTCCTCATTTCTAATTCTGCCCATATGTGTGAGATGAGCAGACGTTTTACGTTTCCCATTTCGCTTTAACTGGACAACGCTGGTTTCTTGTTTTCAGCAAAGGTTGGCGGCGGAGGCAAAAGTTACCAAGGGTGACCTTTGACCATGGCAAGAGCAAACTGGGTGAACAGCCATGCTGCTGCACGAGAACGGCCTGTCCTGCTTCAGGAGCGGCACTGCCCAGGTAGCAGGATATTGGTACTTTAAAAAGTTGTAAGGGTGTCATCTTTATATTTTTCGCCCAGAGTAAAAAAAAAATCAAATAAAAAATATACCAGGTGCTGCACAATTGCAAAATATTTATCACAGTGATAATAATTTAGTGTGGTTATGTGTTAAAACATATTTTAATTTTTAATGGGTTTCCATACAGTTGATTAGGTATCTTGTTTGGCTTAGAAATTAAAGCTTAACTGTTACCAGTACGAATATAGGAGCTGGTTTGTAATGCACACCAAATGGTATCAGCTAGAATTTCCACTAGGGGAAGCATGTTAGTGCTAGTCACTCAGTTTAGCGACTGCATCACGACCGTCCTTTTCCTCGCATACTGCAATCAGGAATAAGGGAAGTAGATATAGAATATATCTTCAGATCTGCCATTGTGGTCTTATCATTGATGTTATGATTATTCACAAAAGAATTCCATCTGCAGAACGACAGTGTCTTATTCGAGATTTTTTCTATCAGGTCTACATAAAACCGTACAAAAAACTGGAACTGATAATAGTCATGGGAAGGGGAAGAAAACTATAGCAAATGCAGACGGGCTCAGAGAGCCAATGTAATGAGCATCATCTTATGCGTTACCGCAGGCTGCTAACGAGCGCATGCGTTGCTTGGACGCTACAGGAAAAAGAATATTCGTCACATGACTTTGAAACGGGTTGTTGAGGAAAAGAGAAACAAAGGGAAATTCATAAAAATGAAACAGTGTCTGCTGACGTTGTTGTCAAATGATTCCTATATTAGAAAACTGGATTACAAAGCGTGCTAGAAAAACGACAGATTTAACTGTGAACCATGGTCGCCGTTTCGAGTTTTTAAAAACAGGACAAGACTTTTTTTTTCAAGGAGATACTTTCCACTTATGCACTCTAGCCGGACAACGGTCCGGGAATAAGCGTACGATGGGATTCGGACACACTAGCAAAATTCAGAAAATGCAAGTTTTAATAACGCACATCAAGCAGGCTCGAAGTTCAGTTAGACGTCTGTGTTTTTATTTATGGGAAAGCAATATAAGTGTAATTGTTCCCATGCAAAATACTGCACTCCTATGATGAATAAGATGTGAATAAATTCACGTGATGGTATTTTTGTGATTATTACTAATCGACTCTAACCGGCTTCATTGTGTCGCAACATAAACACGGACATGCTTTTATTGATCACGTGCTTAATGTTTTTCAAAGAGAAGAGCTGATAGCACAACACATGCAAATGCAAGTGTATTTAAAAACGTACATCGGTGGTATTTTACCATGTTGAAGCATAAACCATTTAAACGTTTAAATAAGTCGCTTAAATTATCCAGATTCAAAAATATGCCTCATTTTCATATTCTTTTTTTTCCTTTTTAAGAAATGATGTCCCTCTGTCTACTTGATGTCATCTGTTTATTAATCCCTTTGATGTAAAACATTCGACTGATGTACTGCGGCGTTTAGATATAAAATTATAAAAATGTGAGAAATGCAGAGTAAAATTTTAACAATATATCGGTTTAGTGAGCCACCATTGCATTTATTCAATGGATCTACCAAAGATTAGAAATACTTACCACTGTGACAGGAGAAACCATTTCTGGTTCGATGCCACCGTGAGAAAATTATAATCAAAATATACGACAGCGACGTTTCCGCTTTGATTCCACTAGAAATAATGCAGGAGCTTTCTTGTATAAGCGATTGTTGTTGTCTTTTTTTTAGATTGGGCAGACATCAAGGGGCGGGAACAACTTTGTTATAATCGTGGGAGGAGATAAATCGGTGAATTCATAGGTTGCTGCTATGATCGACGCGGCGAGTACCCTGAATGGGGAGGAGTTTAGACAACGTGACGCCCATGTAGAGGAGGGTAATACACCAGTGTTTACAAATGAAATCTAATCGTTTAGTATACAGCGCTTTGCCTTCGAGAAAGACATCCAAGAACATAATTCAAGTAAACGATATTATTCAAAAAAAGACAAATGGCTGAAATCTGTTTTATGGCACAGGCATAAATTGAAAATACGCGCGTATATAATCTTAACATCATTTTGACAGCATTAACACTGAAATTTGGCGTATATTACACATAGTTTACAGAGGAAGGCCTTCATACAAAATAGCACAAATTCTTAACTTGACTTCGTCCGTTATATTGCCTCTCCTATCCCTATTCCATTAATGAATTAAAATGAATAATCTAGCACATCTCTGGTCAGACCGCTGTTCCACGACTCGGACGAGCCGTGTAGATAATCCAGCGCAGTATTTTTACTCCCTTTTCCCCTTCAGAAGACGCTACCCAGATAGCATCATGTTATTGTTTCAATGTTGAATTATAGTCAGTGTTAAATTATCAACGTTGAAACTGAATTGATTTTTTGGTCTGATTTTCAATATCTATAAATTGATGGAGGCAAAACCTTGATTCAATGTTGATATTGAGTGAAAGATTGAAGATCAACGTTGTTTCAACCTTTTTGTCTGATATGGAATCAATGTCATTTCGTCCATTTGTGTGCCATATGGGTACAGGTTCATCAGTATTTCAAGTTAAATTCAGACTGATACCTTGCAGTGTAATCCCAATCAGTACAGTCATTTATTAATCAGTGCCACTTTAAACCTCAGCACTTTGTCCTATATGTTACTGCATATTGCATACGTATTGTATGTTATTGTCCACCATGAAGTTGTCACTATTTATTGTACTTCACCGATATATGTTTCTTAATTCGGCAGGGCTTATTTCTTTGTATTAGTGCGTATTTAAAAAACAAAACGTTTACGAATCCTTGACCCCTTTGAAATACAGAACATAGATGTTCGTTACACCAACTGTTGAGTATTGATGACATCTCCTGGTACAAAATGTTAATGCAACCGCACAAAAGACGGAACTACTTAATAATTCTCATCTGCAAATATCCATTTCGAACATACTGTTAATGTCAACGGGATTTATATTACATGGCATTTTGGACACTGACACTGAGCCGATCTGAAGTAGAGACCAGTATATACTGGTCCAGTGCCGCTCCCAATAAACCGCATTACGCACTAAATTACTGGTGAGTATTGCAGACTCATCAGTATTCACTTTTCATTTGAAACTAGCTATTTTACTCAATTTATAATACAACACTTATATTTTAAAAAGTAGAAAGTTCAGGAGACACCCGGTAAAGGTCCTCTTACGTAAGACAACTCAGTCAGACATGCAACACATTGTGCGAAACATCGCGCAACTCGCATGGAACGCACGCATTCACAGAATGCCAGCTCATGAAATGATTCAGGGTGGAAGTGACGTAATCGGAAGGATGACGTCAGACAAACGTCCATTGGAAAACGAGGCCAAATTGCCACTAGAAGCCACTAGAAGCTAGCCGGCTATATTTGTCACATTATATGCTAAGCTGGGTTAATTATTGGTGTCGCTGAAACCCCCCCCCGTGCGGGTTTTATATATGCTGTCTTTCCTGGGCCTTGTTTTCATGCCATATCTTTAATGTTTGTTTTTTGGCTGTTTTTAATTGGCTAGACTGGCGAGTTGAATCGCTAGATAATTAGCTGGATGGCTAGCTAAACGTTAAAGCTCGCATTGGCTGTGTGGAGCAACGATGGCGTTTTAAATATCCGATAAGCGGTTGCTTTGCAATTCCGGGGTTGGTACGAGAGGGAGGGAGAGAGGGAGGGGGGACTCTAGCTAGCAAGCTAACGAGCGAGGATCGGGAGAACACCTTTTTTCTGAGCTACTAAAATGGATTTCGAAAATATATTAACGCTTGCCTCCCAAAACCAGGGCCTCAGCGCTTTGCCGACGGTGGGTATAGATACATTTAAGCATGGATGAAGATCGGTGTTATTCTCTAGGGCACTGAATGTGTAGATACCCAGGTAGTTCACTCTGCGTAATCCATCAAGTTAAATGACCAACTTCGTATTCGCTGAAGCCTGTTTGATCGAGGCACTCCTCCCCTTTCGGATTTTGTGTATGGAGTATGCTGTTCATGTCCTGTGTAGACTCAAAGGCTTCTGTAGTTTTAAAATGCTCTTTCTGCAGTGTGATTGTGAAACTCTAGTGTAGCTGGTTTAGAGAGGTGGGCGCTTTACGCCCCGTATGGCCGCTTAAGTCCCACTGCTGTAAGATCCGTCCCCGGTACGTCTTGCCATGTCAGTAGCATGCTTTACTCCGCTAATCAGGACCACGACAGAAGTTAGAGAGTCTGAAACAGTTTTGTTCCTTTTAATAAAGCAGCGATCCGGCTCTCCCGAAACTTACGTGCTGTCTCGTTCAGTGGAAACAGCTGTTAGTATCAGTCTGGGCGTTAAATGCTCGCGGTCACGAAGTTATCCCAGGTCCAGCGTAGGTTTTTATTAATGTCTGCATGAAATTAAAGGGAAAATTTCGAAGTATCCTTTACGAGTACCGTAGCACTTCTATGTGTTAGACAAATTGATGTGTCTTCTCGCAGTTCTTAAACGATGAATCGGGATTTTTATGAATGAATGAATTTAATTGGAAATTACGATAGAACGTAAATGCCACCGTGATCTGTTCTCGTAAACTGACACCGTCTTCATCGTCTGCTGGTTGCTGTTAGGCGTTTCGCATTACAGGAGATCCGCTGCATATTCTGTTGTTCTGATCGGCATTAAGTGCTACTGTAACTTGAAAATTTAACCGTCTCAGTTCATCGTTCAGTGTGTTAATTTTGTCTATTTTATATGACCAAATCAGATTACATGTCGCCCACCTCCCCTGTATGATTATTTGACTCAGATTATTTTTACTGTACGTATTTTCCTGTTTAATTGCAGAATTTCGTCTCTGGCAGAATAATAGTTGTAACACAAAAGTCAGTTCCACCACTGGCTGTAATGTTTTTCAAAACGTTTGCAAAATCACAATGGCCTTTGGATTACACCCCCCGTGTGTAAAATGAGGTTTGCAAAATAATGGTTTAACCCATGTCACCTGTTGCCTTCCTTCAGTATATATTTTTCTCCTCCCATAATGTCAAATATGCAAATGGTAAATCTTAAACCACCAAAGACTGTTTTTTCTCCTCCACTTTTGCTGTCATGGCAACTGACTATTTTTTTTTTACAACACATCCAAATTTGTGCACTTTTAGTTTCCATAGAAACGATTCATTTGCTCAGAAGGGGGAATGCTGTCTCTCTGGTTTTAAGATGCAGAGTATCCTTGCGTGCTTTTTCGTGTTGCGGTAACCCTGTCTGTTCTCTCTGCATGTTGTTGCCTGGCTTCTCCACAGAAGCGGTATAGTCTGCAGGCAGGCCCTGCGAAAAAGCACCCTACGGTTAAAGGTGTGGAATCAGCTGCAGTGCAGGCCTTCCTGAAGAAGAAACAGGTGGAGCAAAAAAAGAAAGGTACACAGAATATGCACCTCACAAAGTCTGTTGTCCACCTTCATGTTACTGCTATTACTCGTGCTGTGTTATTAACATTGATTTTACCAGTAACACTTTACTTAACGGGGCACAAATATTTAGTAATAACTTGGTTACCTATGTAATACAAATTATGGATATAGTTGTTACTTGAGATAAAGGGTGCATTGATTTATTAGTGATGAAGAAACACGAGATCAGTATGTAACTAAAATTTAGTTTGTTGGTAATAAATACACAAGTACTGACACTCCTCACTTAATGACTGAGTTCCGTTTTTATCACTAGGTTATTAAACAAATTGGTCGATACGAGAGGAGCCGGCAATTACCAGTATATCAAGCGTACTCTACTGGTAGTGGGATTGTGTCAGGCATCTTTAGATATTGTTTTAATGTTACCTCTGCACCATTATAAGCATTAATAAATATACAAAAAAATCTTATAACAGTGGTACACTGTAATAAACAGAGGAAATCAACCTAACATATATTACTGAGGTTTGCGTATTGTACAGCGTCCAATTACGAAGGGCTGGAGACCCGGTTGTAGGTCTGTGTGGTCGTTAAATAGACAAGTCATTAAGTAAGGAGTGTCTGCAATAGTATAATTCTATATCATCTGTGCCTCCTCAAGTTAAGTGTTACTGTTATCTGATTCTACAGTTGCATGCTTTGCGAAAGCATTTCAGGTTAAACTTAAAGGTACATGATTTTATCTGCATTTTAATTAGCCCATCTTGATGTGTTTTAGAGATGCAAAGCAAGAAACAAAAAGAGGAGTTGTTGGCAAAGAGGGTGGAACTTAAGTCTGACCGAAAAGCTCGGGCGATGGCATCGCGGACCAAGGACAACTTCAGGGGCTACAATGGCGTCCCTGTGGTGGACCAGCCTAAGAAGAGGCATCTGAAGGGGCATCCAGTCCAGCAGAGCAAAGAGGACTTTGTGGATGATGAGGATAACTATGAATATTCACAGACAGACTCTGAGCCTGAGCTTGAGCCTGAGTTTGAGCCTGAGCCTGAGCCTGAGCCTCGGAATGATAAATACCTCTCTAAATCTTCCGGGAGGCCCTCTGGCCCAGGCAGGCCTGTCCCGCCACCCATGAACTTCGAAGATCTCTTGAAACTGGCCCAAAAGAAGCAGTTTGAACCAGTTGAGCTGAAACCAAAAAAGAAAAGCGAGGAGCGACTCCGGACGGCCGAGGAACTGAGAGAGCTGGAGATGGAGAGGAAGGCGAAGAGGCAGGATAGAGGGCGGGAGGTCAAGCCAGAGAGAGAGCACAAACCCCAGGGTAACCCCAGTACCTCAAAGAAGTGTTTACAGGAAAAGGACGCACGGAATGGCAAGTCTCACAGGAGCTCCTCCGAGAAGCTCCCACACCGCGGTTCAGGCAAGAAGCCCAGAGCAGCAGCCTCTGGTGAACGGCCTCATGGGGTTGCCAAGCCGTCTCAGGGAGACAAGCATGTATCCAGCACCTCCAGTGCCTTAAACAGTAAAATTACAGCCAAAGCTAGTTCTCAGGCCCCCAACAGACCCCCAGGCCCACGGCCTTTTCCAGGGCAGAAGCCCGTCTCCAGTAGTGACCTTATGCAAAAGCGGGGAAACCCCCCTGTCCCACCTGGAAAGCCGTCTGGATCGGGGATCTGGCCGGGTGTCGCCTCCAGCCCTGCGCCAGCCCGAACACCGGCCATGGGCCAGATGCGACCCGGAGCGAGTGGCTCAGTCAGACCGAGTCCAGGCAGTGAACACTCCAGGACTAGTATTGTAAGTGGCATCAGCAAACAAGTCAGGCCCAGCCAAGGCAACTCAGGGAAGATGATGTCTGCCACATCTGCAAGGTCAGGAATGGGGGAACCAATAAAGTCAGCCCGGTCCAGTGACAATGGACAAATGCGATCTGGTGCAGGCGGCCCTCACAGGTCAGGGATTCAACCACAGGCATGCCCCGGGCGGAGTTCCCAGGTCCGCCCTAGCAATGGTGGAATGTGCCCTCCAGCAAACGGACCTGGGCGGCCATGGAATGGCGCAGCTGGGCCTGTGAACAACATGGGTTCCGGCCCTGGGAGGCCCAAATGTACGGTGGTAGCTGAAACTATCTCGTCTAAAAACGTAGCGCCCAGACCTGGGATGCCATCAAGACTTCCTCCAGGTCCCAGACCGGTGATAAGACCTCCAGGTATGGCTTCCCCTTGTTCAAGAGTGAATTACTTTTTTGTTGATGCTCTTGTATTATTATATTGGGTGGTTGGCTTTTTCCCAGAGGTGGTTTTCTAAACCCTCATTGTCGAGTCACCGTTCAATCTCCAGAAAAAACACTGTCAAGAGACAGTGAGCATTCTCACAGATCAGTGGTTCTCAATCCTGCTCTTGGCGTCCCACCTGCCAGAATTTTTTCGTTCCAACCCTACCTATTGGGCTTATATGGTCCTTAATAGGCTAAAGCCGGTTTCAGACCAAACGCGGCAAGCATTGCACTGCGCTCCTTACCTTTGTTGAACTTTGACCGCTGTGCAGTGTGACGCATTGTCTCACGATCGATAGAAACATGGCACTGAACCGGGAACAGAAAACGAAATGGAGGAAAAACGTATATTGTCCGTGTCTGAGTTCCCAGAGTTATATCACACAAGAGTAGATTTTTTGAATGGGAAATATACATCGTCGCTACTGACCGCGAGCCAAAATGACAGGAGAGAGTTTTGAAAACCATGCCCACTCTTTGTGCAGAAGCTTCGCGGCGAGCACAGCGCTCGCCCCTTTCGGTCTATAACCAGCTTTAACCTGTTAAGGAGCATATAAGCCTGATTGAGGTAGGGCTGGAATGATAAAATTCTGGCAGGTGGGGCGCCAGGAGCAGGATTGAGAACCACTGTCTTTGATGAGTCAGCGGTGCTGGGTTTTCCATTGAAGTTGTCGCTGGGTTTCATGCTTTGTTGAAGCTTGCATTGCTGATTTTAATTGTACGCCTTTTTTTAAATCTAGGTACAATGCTACCTCCAATTACATCCAGTTACAAACGAAAATATGAAGACGACTTTGACCCTGAAATGGATGATTTCATTGATGATGGAGGTGTAGAACAAGATGAAATCTCCAAGCACATCAGGGAGATTTTCGGCTACGATCGGAACAAGTACGACGAGTGTCGTTTGTTTATATACTCAGTCATGTCTTTGTTACTACTCTTGTTTCTTGTGGTGTTAGATGACATAGTGGTTTGTTTTGCATAAGGAAATACTTTGGCTTAACTGGCAAACATGCGGTTTATGTACATCTTTTGTCAGATACCAAGAGGAGAGCGACTATGCACTGAGGTTCATGGAAAGCAGCTGGAAGGAACAGCAAAAGGAGGAAGCTAGAAGGTGAACGAAATGGGATGCGCTGCGTCTTTAAATGGGGGTGGGGTTTATTGTGGGCTTGCTGATGGTGTGGTTCTCTTAGCCTTCTGACCTCTGAGAGGCCAATACCTGGAGTCCTGCAAGGAGCTGTTTTGGGTGCTTAAAGATACGGAGGAAAATAGTCATGAACAGGATAAGTTAGTTCTTAGAAATCACAAGTGAAAGAAGATGGTTTTTTTTGAGGGCGGGGAATGAAAATGAAGGTCCAGAAGCCATTTTTTTCCGTAGTGATCATTTAATAAAAAAATTTTTTTTAGCTTACGAATGGGCATCAAGGAGGACGAAGAGGACATTAGGATGGAAGAAGAGGAAAGAAAACGAAAACTGGCAGCGCAGGTGAAACGAAAGAGAATGTGAGGCTGACGAAGTGGAGCACTGCCGACGTTCCTGCTTTTGCTTCTGCTGTTGTGCTGTATATTTCCTGAGGAAGGAGCTGGTTTGCACTTTCAGAGAGCCCCACTTTCAAAATGGATCTACACCCTATGAGGGAAGAAAATATAATATAAGAATAAAGGCCTGAGAATTGTTTTTATATCTATATAAAAATTATGTAATTTCTGTACGTTCAGTTGCTTAGTTTCTTGGAGAACAGCGTCTGTTTCCAGGTTATCCTCGTGAGCAGAATACAAGAACCATGGCCGTTACCTATAGACTTTTAGTTTTATTAATACAATTAATTTGATGACACATTTTGCCATTCTGTTAACATCTGTTATTTCTTGATCATAAAAAATGACCTTTCACTTTTTATTGTTTCTTTGCTTTGCATATCCCTCCACACCTTCCTCTAACTGGCCAACGTACAATACAATGCATTTTTCACATTTGTGTGATGGGTGTTACTGATGTGAAGGCAGCACAGCACTTAAACACTTTTCTGAAAAGTTCTCACTGCAGCCAGTTGTGGTGTTTTCAAATAATTTTTTGTGGTAAAATTATATTCAATGCATTTATAGATTTTCATGACCTGCCCTGATGCAGCGAAAGGTTTTAGGATTTGTGATTCAGCTGATGACTCACTTGTTAGTTGGGAGGAAGGTGATCCATGCAGTTTATCACATTACAATCCTTAAACTTTAAAAGTCGTACTCGGGTATTCTGTTGGAAAAGGCTGGTGCTCTTGCTGCTCTGCTCATTCAGCTATGAAGCGGTCTCTGGGTCAGATTTCATGAAAATCCATATATTTTGAGGACATTTTTGCAGTCCTTTGTCCAAGTTGCCAATTATGGTCTTCAAATAAGCCTATCTTGAAATATGTTGGCTCACTACCTACATTACTGAGAAAAGTCAGTTTATCTCATTTGTGTATATGAATAAAAATATATTGGAGACTCGAAAAAATGAACAAAGTGCATAGCTATACATGATGTAAGTATGAGCGTGCATATATATATGTGTGTGTGTGTGTGTGTGCGAGAGAGAGATTAGTGACACTAATCAAAATGTACTTTTGGATGCATACTGGTGCTGCATGCAGGCCTACTATTGAAGACATGAGGACATCGTTCCATGCCCTTTTTTTCTTTGGGGGAAGTTGAAGTGACTTCATTTCCAGTTAATTTTTTCGGTTTTATATATTACTTTTCTGTTTATACATTGACAGTCTTGCTAAACAGATTTGGTGACTTTTTTATTCTTAGCTTTAAAATACTACATAATGTTAAATGCCGTTTTATATAATCTGGTAGTTTGCATCCAGCATGTAGACGTAGATGCACGTAATGAGGGGGTACGCGCTGAGTAGAAGGCGATAGCTTTATTAGACGGTATGTCCTTCCGGCATGCCGTAGTCGGTCGTGCGTTCGCGGAAGTTTGCCAGTGTATTTGTGCTGTCTGTCAAGCTCTCATCGGAATCGCAAACCGGGCTATTTCACCCGACGTGTTTAGGAGGTTGGTTTGCAAGTTGTAGAACAGCTATGGATTTATCCTCGGAACCCATAAAGAAAGTGCTTCTTAAGGTGGGTATCTAGCTGGTTAAGGTGAAATTTAGAGGGTATATTAACTGCTCTACTTTATTAGTTCTTATGTTCTTATTCCGTGGGTTGCTTTAAATCAGAGCTAGATAAGATTTTAACAACTCTGAGTTATTAAGTTCTTCCCAAGCGAGCTTGATGGGCCGAATGGCCTCCTCTCGTTTGTATAGTTCTTATGTTCTTATCTAAACTACTTCCAGGTATTCGTAAAAGCAGATTTGTCATTATCGTTCACTGTCTCTAGGCAGTTCGGCTCGTTTAAGAAGCGAATGGTATAGTGACGTCATCAAGGGAATTACGGTTTCGTTGCACAATGACGAGGCGTTGCATTTATGTGTTTTAAAATGATTTATTAGTACAAGTTTCGCGATTTGGCCATTGAGGAGCTACAGAAACTACAAAAGGTCCACAATGGGATGATGCCTAATGTCGACACGTACAGTAAGTGACCGGATTCTCTAATACTCTTCAAAATGCAGTACAATCCTGTAAATTATCGGTGATTTGTTGCAGCAGAATACACTAATCTAGCCGCCGCCAGATCTCAGCTGTGTTTTCTGACAGTATTTTCCAAAGTTTTGTTATGGGATATTATTAGTCTTTAAGATACCCCTACAAAAGCTAATTGTTGTCCCGTCTTTACATCGCTGTCCGTTTCCTGTAATGTATATTCAGTGGGTACAACTGGCTACCAGT
This sequence comes from Stomatorhinus ivindoensis, assembly GCA_019775895.2. Classification (NCBI taxonomy): domain Eukaryota; kingdom Metazoa; phylum Chordata; class Actinopteri; order Osteoglossiformes; family Mormyridae; genus Stomatorhinus; species Stomatorhinus ivindoensis. Next base: position 5,767,459 of record JABFEB020000020.1, on the reverse strand, counting down.
ATGCATTACGGAGTTGAACAGGAAAGGACAATGTTAATTATTATTGTGGCTTTTGGAAAACAGCGGACGATACAACAGTTGTCAATTTAATGTGTGTCCTGTATGTGCAGCTTTTACAGACAGCTCCCAAAAAGACCTTCTGAAGCTTGTTGGAAACATTCCGGTCAGATATCAAGGTGAGCTTGACTAAATCTGGTGTGAGAAATATAGGTGCCAATGTTCTTAAAATATGTTTGGTCTTTTATCCCTCCACTGGTTTCCCTCTTAATGAACATGGTTTAAAAAGTAACAGGTATTATAACCATAATGCACTCACAAAGCCATTCATTTTTTCATTTGTAACATTTAATTACAATGGAAATTGCTTTAACAGCAAAGAATTTGTATTCCATGCATATTGCAGCATTTTATATGTTATGTTTTGTAAGAAGAAATGTTTCATTAGAAGCACAACTAGGAAACTGTTTTGTAAATGTTAAAAGTCTGCAGGTTCCTCTCACGCTGGGGCTGGGAATCAGCCCTCAAAATTTGATTTGATTTCAATTTCTGATTTGATTCAGTTTCGATTTAATTCTGCTAAACCATCTTTTTAGAACTTTTTGGAGAATCAATTCACCTTATAGATTAATGTCAAACATCAACAAAGGTCAATGTTTTTAAAATGATTTTTGAAATTTAACCAATAAACAAAATATTGTAGTCTAGTTATCACATAATGTCCATCGCCATCTACTATCAATTAAGCAGAAAAGGTTGTTTTAGGTAAAAGTCGGTAAAAAGTCATGGAATGGAGAAAATGTGTAAATTAGATCGATCTCGGGATTTCAAGAGTCGATATTTAATAGACAATACCAGTATTGTGGTTAATTATCAAATGGACATTTTTTCCAACCCTGTCTCACATAGGCCGCTCCTACAACTTGCCCATTCTCATGTGGCTGCTGGACTCCTTCCCCTTTACTCCGCCCATCTGCCATCTGCGACCCACCCCCCACATGGTGATCCGGGAGGGGAGACATGTAGACGCACGGGGAAGGATATACCTACCTTCTCTCCACAACTGGGACCACGTAAGTGCCGTCCTGTGGCTGTCCATGATTTCAGAGCAGTTTGTTTTTGTGCGGTTTGTTTACCAAGGTTGTGCGTTTGCGATTGGGATGTCTTGCAGCCTAAGTCCTCTGTGAACAGCCTGCTTAAGGAAATGATCGCCAAATTTGAGGAAGACCCCCCTCTCGCTTCAAAGCCATCACCAAATACCGAAGACCCAACCGAGCTCCTAGCCTTTGTGTCAAACCTGAAGATCACTGAGGGTGATTGTCCAACTCCCCGAATTTTGCGTATTCGACAGAACTTTGAAAGACCTCTCAGTTGTCTTGGTCCATTGAAGCATTGACAGTATTGGTCTCATTTCAGGAGCCTTCATATCATCATATATTATATATTCATATGACACTCTTACAGCTTGAATCCATTTCATAATGTAGAGGTAGATACTAGTCATTAGTTACTCAAACCCATGATTATTATTCATCATGAAAAGGACATGCTATTTATGGGACAGTGTGTGGATCTGGGGCTTGTGCTCGTCGTCAGATGGTCGCCAGTTCAAGTCTTGTGGTTAGTACAGTGGTTTTGCTGTTTGGCCCTTTAGCTAGTGCCCTTAACCTTAACTTCCAGGGAGCCCACTGTCTCAGTTATATATTGCTTTGGATGAACAGTCTACTAAGTCGATCAATGTACATAAAATATAATACGATTCAAATGCAATTAGATGCAGGAAACGCATGGAACCAAAAACCTGCCGAATGTTTGCTAGGTATTTCTGGAATGTAATAATTCAAGAGGGATCTACAGAAGATGCAGCACTTCCCGATGACCTGCGTTTGGTATGGGGTGGCACTGCGGGGCTGCTGCATCCTTTATGCAGGATTTTCAGTAATTCACTGCATACCTAGTAGTGCAGTGGCAGTGCCGATCAACCCATTAGGCGGCATAGGAAGGAGCCTAGTACACCATCTTCTGAGGGGGCCACTCACACCCAGTCAGAGCGGTAGCTTGTAGAGCATCACCAATCAGCACTGTGTGGGGTCCAGGGGCCTAAAGCCCCACCCCATCAATACACGCACCAGCATGTTGTTAGTTTAGCTTGTACTCCGTTTTACAGTCTATTGTACCCCTTGGCTTCTTCACTGATCTTAACGTGTTTCTAACAAAACAGCTGAAGAGTTATTATTGTTCTGTATTTGTCGTACCTTGAATGTCGTACCTCTGCAATTCTCTGCAAATACGCTTGCATATTAATCTAGGTTTCACGCCAGAAGTCTGGCCTTCAAGTCTGTTCACTCCCAGTCTATTTACCAGCAGACACTGTCATTTGACCGTTAAATCTACATCTAATTTTGAAATGGGAAGAAGCAATAGTCAGTTTTTAACTTGGATAATATCTGGTATTATGTGACTCAGACCTCTATTTACTCGATGTTACAGGGGAAGGCAAGCTGGAACGGAAGGTCAATAAAGTAACTGTTGTTGGTGGTGGTGACCTTGGAATGGCCTCTGTGCTGAGTATTTTGGCCAAGGTAATATTTTATCTCTTACCATGTATAAAAGATAACGCCTTTTTTGACCTTTGCTGTTCATTGTGGCTTAATATTGATTTCCCACCTCTCAACATCCAAGTCAAAGGACAGCATAGACAAGCTGGTCCTTGTTGACCTCAGCGAGGGCTCTGCTAAAGGTGGGACGATGGACTTGGAGATGTTCCATCTGCCAAACCTAGAGGTGTCAAAAGGTACATCCAGGAACTGAATCCATCTCCTCAAAAATGATAGGAGAGGAATTGCTGATATAAGGACACCAGGCAACTTCCTTCTCTGAATCCTCGGACCAGATTTGGCGGCATCGGCGGGATCAAAGATCGTGGTGATGACTGCGAACGCGTGGAGCAATGAGCAGTCCTACGTCAGTGTTGTCCAGACCAATGTAGACCTGTACCGAGGCGTCATCCCCAGCCTGGCTCGTTTAAGCCCCAACGCAGTGATGCTCATTGCCTCACAGCCAGGTGTGACTCCTGCTTGTTCTACCTCTCTCATGACTCATTATTACCTCAGATAAGGTGACCATTTTGCACCATATGAACATCAGAGATGTTTTAAGTTTCTCTTGGGGCATAATGGAGCAGTTGTCACTGTTCTCAACAGTAGTATAGTTTAACAATCCCCGTCTTCTTCTGTTGTAATAATGTATCTTCCATTGTGTCAGTCCCCCATATTCTGTTGATAGTATTGGCCCACTTCTTACGGTTGTCTCCCAATTGCCCTTCTGCGACTCAGTAACTATTCTAGCTTTCTCTCTTCTGGTGCACTCCCTCCCCTCCCTCCCTTTTGGGCCCTTTCCTTCCAGTGGACATCATGACCTACGTAGCATGGAAACAGAGTGGACTCCCTCCTTCCCGAGTTATTGGTGCCGGTTGCAATCTGGACTCCGAGAGGCTCAACTACATCCTCAATGTGGAGCTGATGGCCCAAAGCATTGGGAAACTGGCCTTTGTTATCGGAGAGCTGTCTGACAATAAAGGTATGCTTACTTTGCTTATGCAGACACATCAGTTCTGCTGCAAGTATAGATCGCTACTGGAGGACATTCCAGCCCGTGGCAATAACCATCTACAACACATATGGAAGAGGGCTCTAGACAATGCACATTTACATTTAGATTTATTTTCCACACTAAAGTTATTTTGCATATTTGTACACATTTATTTGTAATTCTGTGTCATCTCAGCTTATGCCTAGTGTCTGTGTATTCCTGTCATTTATGTAAATGGCTTCTGCAACACAAATATTTCCCCTTGCGGATAAAAGAAAAATAATCTGAATTTGAATCAAGGTTCCAGCTATGTTGCTGTGCTTAAGGTCTGTATATCACGGGGTTTAATATTGAAAGATATAAATGTTAATCTGTATATGTTCTGCTATATTTATCAATGTGGTCCTTTCCAGTGGCTGTTTGGACTCCTATGGTCCCGGTATCCAACTCCCAGTCAACACTGGTGACATCTGAGGCTACCAAACCGCTGATAGACAGGTAAAGCAACGAAGGCTGACGCAGTGGTCAACACGGGTTAGGGATTCCATTTGGCCTGATGGTGTGAATGCCCGTGCGATCTCTGGCAGAGCATTTGACAAGCTGAAGGAGAAGGGCCAGCGCTCGTGGTCAGTGGGGCTGTCCATCGCAGACATCACCCACAGCATCCTGGAGGATAAGGGGAAAATCCATTCGGTCTCCACGCTGGCTCAGGTAAATCTACCTGTATTGTAATGAGTCCCGTCCCTGCTCCACCCACTGGCAGGGACACTAGACCAGGTTGATGGTATCTCTTTGCCATGTGATCGTTTATCCGCATTGTGATTGGTGGAATGAGGATGGGTATTCTAGGCAGTGCTCCCCTGTGTCTTAGGGTTGGTGTGGCATCGGGGCTGAGGTGTTCCTCAGCCTGCCCTGTGCGCTAGGTGGCACTGGGTCGGCACGCCTTGTTGGCGTGGCATTGGGACCTGAGGAGGACACCAAGCTGAGGGAGACTGTCACGACGCTGAGCAACTTCCTCCTGCAGCTCAGGATCTAGCGGACTCCTTCGTCCATCAACGCGGACAACGATTTCCGTCGCTAATTCAGTCCTGCGAATGAGATTTCCAGAGGCCTTGCACTTCCCTGTTTTAAGAGCCGCAGTGAGGCTCTGTGGTTTCAGTTGATCTAGCAGCCTGGGTCAGAGGTTAACACCTACGTCACACTCGGTATGCCATGTGATGTTCATCCGCATGGTCCACCAAATACAGATTCTGGAGTTTTTGAGTCCAGGTTAACACATTGTTGCCTTGATGTGTTTCATGGGTTTTATGTTATAGAATTGGGCCTCACCTGGTCAAAGACCTCAGAACATAAATGTAGTGTTTCTTTTCATAGGCCTGAGAATTTGTAGGGGGTTTCATTCCCCCACGGTACAGGGCCCACAGTCCCTGATCTGCAACTACACCTCAGATTTCTGTGTATATATAATCATTTAAAACCATACTCAGAAGCAAAACTTAGAAATGTAGCATTTCCACTAGCTACCCATTACTTGAATAATCGTTAAATGTACTGAATAATAGTATCAATATGGCAATAATAATATCACTTTAATCACTTATTAGTGAATGGGGGGGGATGTTATATATTTTTTATATTAGTGCTGATCAGATGTTTTGGATTAACTAACCACCTAATATTTTTGACATTACTGGGCTGCTTTGTTGAAAACCCTGGTATTTCTCTAAATATATACATTTACAGTAATTTATGTACTTATGAAATTATTATGCAATTAAAACCCACAAGATTGTGTGTCCATCAGTGGGGCACAGCGTGTTCTGCACTTCATAAACCTTGTCATGGATTTTTGGTAACTCGCTACTTGATGGGGCACAAATACTTTGTAATGACTCGTTTTCTACTGAAGTACAAATCGTGAACAAATACAGTTGCTACTTGAGATAAAAGATACATCATGATTCATTAATAATGAACAAACCTGCAATTGTTGTATAACTTGTGTTACTCATTACTTGTTCCTTCAGTAGTTCATTAGATCACAAAGGTTTACAGAATTGGATATAGGAACAAATACAGTATCTGCTTGGAATAAAACGTGTCATGATTCATTAATGATGAATTAACGTGAGATCAGTCTGTAACTAAGACTTAATTTGTGGTTAATTAACACATAAGAAACAGTATAAAACTATATTTGTGCACCATCAAGTAAAGTGTTTCTGGATTTTTGCACACTGAGAATTGTATGCTAGTCTTTGTCGAAAACACCAAAGTTAATTTTTTTTGCTTTTTTAGGTACAGTGTCTTTACTGATGGATTTGAGTGAATTTAGCTTTCCCTTTTACGTGCTCTACATTATTTTAGGGTTAATGGATTGTTCAGAAGTGTTACCCTGGCTTTTATGAAGGAATGTTTAACGTTGTCACGTTGTCTGTCTTTGTGGTGTGTCATGGTGGTTCCTGTATATCCTGTAATACTCGCACTGCAACACTTAACACCTCAGAACTGGTGTTCAGAATCTTGTATGTCCTTGTAGAGTTTCCACTGAACTTTGTCTGTTGTGTTTGAGCATCAAAATGAGATTAAAGAATGCAAACACACAAATTAGGAACTTTTCTTGCTTTCCAAACAACTGTGTTCTTTACAACAGTACTCACAATATTTACACCCTGAAGAGCTCAGTAAAAGCAAAGGCTTTAGTCAGAGCCCTTGAACTCCTTAAAGAAGGAATGTACATCCATGTTAACACAAAACAGATGAATCTAAAGACACAAACTGGAAGCTCTTTACCTGGTTTTGTATGCAATACAAGATGCAGAACAATTAAAAATGAAATTGGTACATGATATACTGTATAACCTATCACACTCATAAGTTAAGGAAGCAGCTGAAATAAAACCTCAGGTATATTTCCTGCCATAAGCCCGCTGCTTGTCTGCTATACTGAAACCTGACACTACCAAAAGCTCGTTTTGTCTTTTGTACGTGTGTTTCTTATTGCTACTTGATCCAGTAAACAGTGAGGCCTTGTGTGCTTGCAATGTAAGACGTCCATATCTGTCATCTGAACATGCCAGGAGTTACGAACATATTTGTTGGTTTACAGAAGGCAGCAATTCAACATACTAGGAATTTCCAGTGAACTACGTGAAAAAAAAACTATGGCGGAAAAAAACATATTTATATATAAAAGATGTGCAAAACAAACTCTCCACCAGGTGGAGCTATAGAATCACTATAATCGAGGGGCAGTATAATCTGGACAATTAAGTACCAAAAACTTTCTGTCTGTATGCCTCAATGTAAAAGACTCAATCCAACTTATGTGAACTGTTCTGACTTCCACACAGCTCAATTGCTGCACAGTTAATCCAATTTCTTCCTACATTTAGCTAAATGACTCACATATTTAATTTTTACATAAACTTTGACTTCAGAAAATATGTACAATATTGCAACAGAAATATAATTGGCATAGTAATGCAAAATGAATTGAAATCTTTTAAAAACCTATGTAAGGACTGAACAGACAACCAAAAGGGAAATTACGCAATAATATCTGGTGTCTAAATGTGATCTGGTGCATTTGCAAAATCAAAGACTTTTTTTCTTCTGTGCGGAAAATGCTTGGAGAATCGCACAGAGTAAGATCCACAGCAGCAGCTTTTAAACAAACTCCTCTGTGTATAAGGGGGATTGCCATTGTATCGGCAGACTCTGAGAGGACAGTTAATGGTGCCACGTGCCTGTCAATCACTGAAATCAGGACAGCGATTGGTTGCTTTTGTGCAGGGAACTCACCCACATGAAACAGTGACTGTTGTCTGTATGGGCCCTGTTGATGAGTTCACGTGGCAGTAGAGCTGAAGCGAGGAACAGTCGTTCCTCATTGACAACTGTTAATATGTGTTCTGAAGTGCCCTGATACTCAACTTTCTGCAGCAATATAATACTGCTAAGTAAATAAGACATTACTCCTAAAAACAGGAAAAATACAGACTATAAAAAAGAAAGCACCAGTCTGTCAGAAGGACACGGCACTGTACCATACAGAAACAATAATAACGTGTTATCGACAGACTTCGCCTACTTGTCTTTGCTACCCTTAGAAAACCATTAATCACTGTTGTTTAACAAAACTATCCAAAATGGGTTGAGCACATTTTCTCTTTTTTTTCCTGGCTGAGAAGCGTTCTATCAAAGTAAAATGTTCTAAGTCTAGTTGCTGCAGGTCAACATTTTAAAAATCTATTAAAATATAATTAGAAAAGTCATTTACACATAGGAGCATTGGAATCTGTACATATCAACCAAAACTGGTAAAAAACAGAACAATAGTTTTGCTATGTAGCAACTCTGACATTATAAAAAAATTAAGTATTCTCTTCCTTTGCTTGGTAAGATGGCAGTGGAACACAGAAGCTGTGGCCAGGCAGGTCCCAATATGCCAGTCCTGGGGTTGTGGGCTAAAACGTCACCGATTTGGGAAGCCGAAGGTCAGGGATGGGTATTTGGTGAAAGTCGGAGTCCGAATGGACCGATGGTACTCCCTTTGTTTCTTCTGGAGGTCGGGTGGCTGTAGAGGAACATGGTGGTCTTACCGCATCGTTCTCCTCAATTAGCCGTCCTCCGCTCTGTTCGTCACTCTCCTCCAATTGGGAAAGCTGGAACTGAACCTGTTGTTCCGCTAAGCAGGGCGGAGGGTTGGGCAGACCTGTGTCATGCTCCAGTTTTTGCCTAGGTGGGAGAAGGGGGGCTGGCTTTAGAGGTGCTGTGGATGACATCTGTTCCGCAGTGGGTCCTTCTGGAAGGCCGCAGATCCCCAGATTTTCCTGAAGCTTCCCTTCCAGTAAGGAACTCTGGGGTAGGGCAGATGCGCTCTCCAACGGCTGAGCCAGACACTTATTCTTTTCCATGTCACTCCCACAGTTGTCATACTGGGTGATGTTAGAAGGGCAAGTTTCTGCAGGACCCTGGACGCCTACGATATGTACTGAGTTCCCGCTCAGGCTGTGTGGAGCTCTGGGCAATGAGGAGACGGGGGGGTCTCCAGAAGGGGACACGAGGTAAGAAGCATGTTGTCCTGAGATAAGGGAACTGCTCCTTGTGGAGGCAGAGAAAGCAGTGTCTGCTTCTGCAGATGTCTCCACAGAGAGAGGAAGGGGCAGTGAAGCATCTGACATATCTGAAGACCCCAGATCCCCATCACCAACCTGAGGAGGCCAATGAGGAGGCACCCTGTCCTCTAGTACTTCCTTATTTTCTACAGGCCTTTCGCCCTTATCTGGATCATTCTCATGTGTCCCCGGGATATTCTCAAAGGAGTCCATACCATATGGTTCCTCCCTGTCCCCGTACCGCTTCTTAGTGTAGAGGTCTTTGTCCATTGAGCTGGGTGGAGTCAGAATCCCAGGCAGAGGCTCGTCCGGTGCATAGGATCTCTGTTGGTGCACCTGCACAGCGTCAGGCGAAGGCAAACTGTAAGAGTCTTCACCAGCAGGGGTGGAGTAGTCCCACTGGCCACTAGGGGGAGGACTTTCAGCAAGCACAATGGCATCCGATTCAGGAGCCGGCGGTGACATGGGCTCCTCCCCGACCGGACTCTGTCCGTTGGCAGCCTGGGGAAGCTTCACAGGCGTCAACAGCAGTGGCAGCTCGATTCCTAGGGTCCTCTTGGGCAGCTCCTCAGGTTTGGCTGCAAATGACAATGACAACGTTCACACCCCTGTGTATTTATGGCCACTGGTTGTCACACCTGTGTGTGACATTCACTCTCACAGCGACAGCACACCTTACAGATCAAACATTGGGGGCTGTACACTTCAGTGTCAGGAATCACTAATCAATGGAAAGGCCCAGAGGGGTTACCTGGAGCGGGGAGGTCGAGCTTCATCTTGCGCAGTTCCGACAAGGACGCCTGCAGTTGCTCCACGACGGTGTCGTCGCTCATGTAGAAAGATCCGGCAATTTCCTCCTGCAGAAACTCCCTCAGGTCCTCCAGACACATCTTCAGCAGGCGCTCTAGAGGAAAGACACCAAGCAGAAGTGGACATGAACCACTTAAATTGCACCATTTGCTATATTTTTTGACCCCATTAGGTAGTGCTCTCTGTTAATAAAAGGGTTCAGAGCATGCCCCAAAGCAAACCAACAGCACCATCTAGCGGGGTCAAAAAGTACAGAACATGGTTCATGAAAGTTTGTTTGGCCATCTCTATGAAAAGGCCTCCGAGGTCTCAGGGATCGCTTGGATGACTGGCACTTACTCTTGTGCAGCTTGAGGATGGTGTAAGCCATGGCTATTAAAATCTTCTCTCCTTCCAGGATGTAGATGTCCCACAAACGCAGGGTTAGCGTGAAAGGCGTCTGTTCAGGGGCAAAACCATTACTTTAAAATTTACAATCTCAATGAGCGTGAGGCTAAGGGCTAAAAAAAGACAGATTTTAATTAAAAATGTCACCCGCGGAATCACTGCTGCTTTCGCAAAATTTTAAATTCGAGGGTTCACTGATTGCCAAACAAACATCGCAACACAGTTTTTCAACGTCAAATGTGAAGTTTCACAAAACCCAGACTCAAAATAAACAACCACAATTCTACAATGTCTTGCCGCATTTGGCGCCGTCATCTGTCTGGCCACGTGCAGGGGCAAAAAAGCAATCTGCCTCACCCTGCTGTCTCACATGCTACTAACCACTAGGGAGCAAGTGCCAGTGGTTAAGAGGGAGGGGAGGGGGGGGGGGGCAAGGCAAATGGGTTTGTAGG
>JABFEB020000020.1:5743935-5754278 GCA_019775895.2 Stomatorhinus ivindoensis | reverse complement strand
TTTGACACCCCTGCCCCCCCACTTTGACTGAACAGTTGTGTCTGCCCAATGTTTCCGGGTCACTTACTCACTTGGTCATACATTGGGCAGCTAAGCGATCTTCCCTCTACAAAGTGTGTTCCTTATTTTTCATTACAGTTTTTCCCAATTGCTTTGCCACCTTTCATGAAACATACTTAACGTTCTCACGACTGTAAGAGCATTTCTCAAAACAGTTCATGCATTTGGCACGACACTATGGCTTAGCTACAAATTCTGTAACTTAGCCGAAAAACAATTAACTCATATCTCAAAAGCGAATAATTCCACCAATTAATTAGTCAGTGCCACCAAAATGAAAAGTACAATCTGTATGGTTTTAACCAAGAGTCAAAATGGTTAGATATTTTAGCAAAATGTCACTGACATAAGTTTCAGCATTGCAAGGCTCTACATTACAGTATGTAAAGTTCACTGGCAAGAGGAAGCAATCGAATAGACCTGTAATTTCTTCTGATCTCAAGACACAATACAATAGCAAACAAAATAGCCACACAGCAAAATGGCAAAAACAACAAAATGAAAACAAAGGCAAGTACTGTGGGAACCAAAAACACAGCAATGACGTATCACTGCTGTTTACAGAATGTATTTTTAAATCATTAGCCGTTTTGCATGTAGTGACTATTTGATGATCAGACACAAACATAGTTTTGGGTGTAAAATCATTACAATGGGAACCTGCATCATATATTTTTACCAACAAGGTAAAGCAACTGAAAATTGTGCCAAACGATGATGTCGTATAAAACCATTTGCATGTATGAACTAAAACATTTGGAAATTGTGAAGCAATTGAGCAGAAGTGACATGATGTTGTGGGGATTTCACTTTCACTGGTTCTGCAAATGTTAGTTGTCATTTGAGAAATGATGCAAAGCAATCGAGAAAAACTGTAACAGAAACATGTCAGACATCAAATATTCATTCATACAGCAGCCTGGGAAACAGGATCTGGTTAAAACATTATGCGTTTTTGCTAAAACCTTCCAACATCAACTTCACCTCAGCATGGACAGCTGCCTATAAGCAGTGAGTCAGAGTGGCTGAAAGGCTCTACAGATGTTCCTGCTTGGAGACCAAGACCCAGAGCATCAGCGTTGTTCTACCATGCCATGAAATCTGTGACCTTTGACCCTTTTGCCTGTCTCCCTGCCACCATATGCGAAACTGCTCAGGACCATTTATTACAGACTGAATGCTATTGGCTGACACCTGGGCAACGCAGGACAGGATGTCCTCTCCGAGGGCCCTTACTGTTGCATTACACAACAGCTACTTACACGCACTCACCGTGTTGTAGACGGAGTAGGCTGCCAGCACATGGAACAATGCCTGTTGCCTGGGAACAGAGGAATAGCCATCAAAATCTAAATCTACGACAAGGGATCATTTGCATAAGCGCTACAGCTATAACTGGGAAAAATGAGGCTTTGAAGAAGAAAGTGGGTGTGACCATTATGTGCAGTCAATGACTGACTGGCTGATCAGGCTGTCTGTCGATAACTTTGCCGATTTCCATTGGTTTACAATGGGGAAGGATTGACAGTGCATCCCAGTCACCTCAGATCATAAAGCCTTAATTAGGATTACTAAATTGTGTTTATTTATCTGTTCGGGATCAGATACCTTTTACAACCGCTTGAGTTGGCTCCTGAAAAGAATATAATTGAAATCGCCCAGGGAGAGGCCTCAGTGTGGCTCTGTAACTGGGAATCGTGAGGCAGGCCACTCGCTTATTTCCTCTCCAAAGTCCCCTGCACTCACAAGGCCACCCCCCCCCCCCCATCTACACACTTCAAATTATTAGCAGAGCTTCCTGGATTCGCAAGACTTTCCGAGGCTGCCTTTGCAATGGGGCCTGCAACCCATTACGCGTCAGCCGCCGTCGACGTCACCGTGCCGCTGGCCCCGTGCTCGGCTGCTCTGACCAAAAATGGCCCTGGAAAGATTCGGAACGGGCGGATGCCGACAGAGGGGTACACGGGGGGCAGAAGCGAGAACACAGTGGACCCCCGTCACTCCTCTCACAGCCTGACGCAGCCTTCTGACCCAGCAGTAGCCAATACAGAAAAATGGCCCCTTTTCTGGCATGTTTAAAGACTTTATGCGCTAATTCAGGTATCCCGGGGGTGTGGGGGGGGGGGGTATCCAAACAGACAGGATGGGCCCCAACAATCAGGAAACCACCTTCCCAGCTGCCTCTCTGAAGAATAAGGGGCATTGTTGTGGCTGTTGTCTCAGTAAATAATGCCATAACCCCAGGTTAAGTTCATACCGGTAAATTACCCAAAAATGTGGGCTCAGGCGGAGTAAGGAAGGAACAATATTTCTGACAGGGAGGTTAATAAAACACTCCGCCAGGGGGGAGGAAGCCGAACTTGTACACAGCATAAAAGGATTCAGACCTCTTTCGGAGATATTTAGAGATAAGCATGAAATAGCAGAAACCAGTAAAAAAAAAAAACAGGCAATGACAGGAAAAGGAGACTAAAAATAAGCCAGACTTAAAATTAGCTACTGAGAGGACAATTTCTGTCTGCTAAGTCATGACTTCCTGGTCAGAAACACAGAGGCTGGCATGAGAAATGACATCAGATACTATTGCTTAGCAAACACTTATATCCAAAGCAGCTTACGTAGCTTAGGAACATAAAATAACCGGCTGAATGTACTGTGTTAGAAATGATTCCGTGTGCTGCCTGGTAGAAATACACACCCACTCGCTGCCTTTTTGAACATAATAAAAATGGATTTTTTGTGTTTGGATTCCTGACATCTTTTACAAAGACACCAGCCCTGAGGCTTTAGGGTCCTAACTGGTCAGACCAGTTTGTTCTGTGTTTCCTCTGTACTGTCTGTAGTCTGGCAGAAACGAAATGCCAGAAGACTTAGGTTTTGTCTGCAAGGATGACTGACACTCTTACAAATATACACTGCCAGTAGGGGGCATTCTTTTAGGTGATCATACCAGGGTTTGCTGTTAGGCTGATATGTCAACTGTACCTTTACAGTGCTGGGAGTCAGAATGTGTGTGAACCAACAAACTTCTGGTGGGGCTGTAGGCTGTTTAGTGTGGCACCACTAAAGATAATATGGTTTTATAAGGTGTGTGCGTGTGTGTGTGTGTGTGTGTGTGTGTGTGTGTGTGCGTGTGTGTGCTTCCACAGGGGGGAGCATACTTGACTCCGAAGCGGTCCATGAACATAATGTGGTTCCGAAAGGTCCGGTTGACATCAAGGTCAATTTGTTTAATCTCTGTGGAGTGGGTCCTGGCTTGTTTCTTCATTTTCTGTAAACAGAAGAAAAGCACAGGCATGCAGCCCCCCCATTAACTGACCCGGCTCCTCCACACCTGTGGCACTGGCCGTCGTCCTGCTAACGCCCCTCTCTAGCTCTTCCATGCACAAATGATTTTAAAAACAGGTACATTAGCTGGTTCTCCTGCACCGTCATGGATCTGACCTGGCCCCCTCCCTCAGAAATGCAGGTGAGCCTCGGTCGTCCTTGGCTTCGCAGACCCAGTGTTAACGAACATATTAAAACAAATAGTGACAAGCTCGCCCCCCCCCCCCCCATGCACAAGAGAGGCAGCGTAGCACCAGAGAGAATTTACAAAGTACATTAAACGCTGGAAACTCCAAAAGAACAGAAGTACAACCTGAGAATGACTTTCACAACAGACACAGGCTGATGTCAGCACACGCTCAAACTGAACAGAAGCTAATGGGTTTTTTTTTGGTTTTCCCATTTTTGTCTCTTAACCCCCAATCTGTCTGTTTAATGAGTTTGCGACAGGATCAGTGTTTGTGAGGCCAGTTGTGATAGGCTCCTGACGCAGTCACATGGCATTGCTCCGTGTCCAATCGCACCTCAGCGCTACACGCTGTTTCTTCCCCAGCCCCATGCAGAATTTATAGATTTTTTTCACCATAACCTGCGTTTGCATCTCTACGCAGCGAGAATAGGGCAGGTCCTAAATTTCACACCGATGTCACAGTTGGCCCAGTGTCAGCTCCTGGAGGGGGAGGGGGTCCTGCTTCAAGCCTTCAGCTGTGAGGCCCGCTGCTCAGAATAGACAGCCAGCTATGCTAAGCCGCTGTTTAAGCTTAAAATGGACTTGACGCTCTCGACTCACGGCCGTTTATTAAGAGGGTCAGGGCTAATGTAAGCAAAAGGGCACGGATTGGGCAGAAAGAGGTACGATGTGCTCAGCGTCCGCGAATGAGGGAACATCTCCCTCCCGTTGCCCACACTTAGCATCCCACCATACAGTAACTCGGGGGTGGCAGGCTGCATACCTCCAGCACAGCCCTGCCGCCACTCTGTCCCAGATACGGCTGTGAGAAAATCGCTGACGCAGTAGTAGCAGGAGATGCGCCAGCAGCGGTCGTGAAAACGTCACCATTATTGGCCAGCTGGTGGTGCCTATGGTCGAGCAGGGAAGCCCCCAAAGGGGACGTGGGGACACCCCCCCCCCCCTGCCCCGGCAGCCACCTACCTCGTACTTCCCGGGGTTGTCATTCTTCACCTTCTCGACGTCCAGGAGGAGGGACCAGGCCTGGCCCCGCAGCTGCAGAGGGATCCCCTTATAGACTCTGCGAATCATCTGCGAGGGAGGGGGGGGGGGGACAGAGGATTAGGCCCTCGGCTGGGCCGCCTGCAGCAGGAGCCCGTTTTCCTCCCCCCCACGTGACCCGCACCTTCTCGCTGTTCCTGTACTTGTCCCATTTTTTCACCATTTTTAGCCATTTTTCCACCCTTTCAATCTCTTGTTGTTTTTGCTGCAGAGAGATAAGGAATAAGGAGACGCGAAACAACCCAGACAGCAGCACGTTACAGAAGAACACATGTACGTCACATGGAATATAAGGAAGTTCACAGTTTCTGGGCTGAAATGATCATTTCACGGCAATGAAAGATGGCGACGATGATAATGGCGACGAAGCACAGTATCAGATGCCGATTCTGGTGAATTCCAGGTGTCTGCAAACAGGCGGCTGACCCTCTGCTCGTGACCACACTTCCAGATGGAGGTATTTTAGTTTCCTACAGTCCTTGGTTGCCTCACTACTTTCTGTGTGTCTGAACATTAGTGCATTTATAAGTGTCGTTAGCGTGATGTTACACACGCTGATGACATGCACGTCGCCCTGCATACCTTTGCCTCGTCCGCACTCGGGGTCGGCAGTTCGTTCTCGCTGCAGGACAGATGAGGACACAGTTAGGCCAGAGCACGTTTTCGCAACCCCCCCCCCACACACACACACACACACACAGTTATCTTAACAATAATGCCCGCTAATTGTCTTAGCAACCGGAATCTGGTCATTCATTATAAATGGAAACAGCACCGCATGCAATGCTAACCCAATCTGGTGACTCATTCCGGCTTCCAGGGCTCCCCCCACCATATCTTCTCACTGGTCCCATGCCCCGCCCTCCCTCTTTGGTCAGTCTCGCCACCTTCCTGGTTGGCTCAGGCTTCACCTCCCTGGTACCTCCAACCTCGCTAGCCAGCCATCCTTGCCCTCCCTCACTGGTTGTCTCCACCCTCTCCCTGGTTGACTTGACCTTTCCTCCCTGATTGGTCACACCCTCTGTCTCTGATCACCTCAGCCTTCCTCTCAGGTGAGCTCTGCCCTTTCTCCCTGGTTGACTCCACCTTTCGTCCCTGGTTCACCACACCCTCCCTCTCATCACCCCACCCTCCCTCCCTGGTTGGCTCCACCCTCTCTCCCAAGTGGGCTCCACCCTCTCTCCCAGGTTAGCTCCCGGTCTACTTACTGCAGGAAGCCAAAGCGATCTGTGAACTTGTAGATGCCGTAGTCAGCATCCTCCCACGGGTCAATGTGCACACCTTGTTCCCTGCCCTGAGAAGCGTGGAGATATAGACATTCAGAACGCTGTAGCATCGAGGTTGACATAACGGGGGTGGGGCCGTGCAGCTGGGAGGCATGCGTGACTGCGGGCTATCCCATTCTGCTGGCTCAGATGGCGAAATGCACAGAAGTGTCACACAGAATCCTCAAATCGCCAACACTATGTTTTTATAGTACAGCATGATAACGTCACTGCTTGTTTTCAAGGTTTTTTTTTAAAGTTTTGTTTAGTGTTGTTTTGGCCCCAGTTCCATGACAACCAGTACTTCTGAAAATGGCACCATGCTTGTGCATTAGAGATAGCAGCGATGCTGTCAGGACCCGCACACCCTGTATCATCAAAAAAGTAAGACATGCATGTGTCCCAGCTCCACTACTGGTACGATGGAGTCTGAGCCAGATCAGCCAGCTTCTCACAGCCTCCATGTCTGTCAAGGTGTGACTGTTCAGCACTCGGGATGCACAGGTCATGATATCAAGGTTGCGGAACAAAAAATGAGTGGTTCAGAGAGATAACCAATCAGACTGTAGAGGAGGTGGGTCCAACCAATCAGATGCCATGGTCCTGCCTCCTCTAGTTGCTTAAACCCACCACCTCCAAAATCTGATTGGTTACCTATCAGAACCAATCATTTTTTTGTTCTGCCCATTTTTGTGTAAATAAAACTCCCACAAGCGGGTCATCACGGCAGTCGCATACATGGGCACACGTGCCATTCCCAACCCTTGCACTCCTGCCAATTTGGAGTAACAAATTAGTAAAAAGCAGGCCGAACACCAAACAGTCTGTCTATGATCTTTAAATTCTCATTGGCCCTGGGGTGCAGTAGGCAGGTATATAGTGATACTGTACGTTAATAATAACGATGTGGTTTCCCCAACAGGCTGTCAAGGTCAAGGGCGTACGATGGACATATGCTCCTTTTACATGCCGGTAACCCAGGGTATAGAAGGAGTTTGGACAGAAGCAGAAGCAGAGATGAGTGGCCCACAAGGACCCACAGACACCATCATTTCAGAAGTAATTACAGGAAATAGAACTCGGGGGGGGGTACAATTAACCATTATGAGACAGACAAGAGCAAAGAAATGTTAAATGTCATGTGACACGAGTTGAAAACATCAACCCAAAGTTCATAATGGGTTTCAAGTTCCCTTCTCTGCACGTCATCTGCCAACTAGGGGCAGGATTGAAAAAGCAAAACTTTCTTGGTATTACCCACACTCCCACTGAGCAACTGAGGAGGGGAGAAAAGAGGAGGGTCTCAGTATCCCATGTGTGTGTGAGCTGGGAGGGGGGAGAGGAGGGTCTCAGTATCCCATGTGTATGTGAGCTGGGAGGGGGGGATGTAATCTCAGATGTACTACATTCAGCTGGCCGTCGAGAATAGACATGGCTGACATTCGCTTCTCAGGACAGGCAAAATGCGAGAAACTGTCAGGAGATGTCAGACTGAGGTCAGCACCCAGTAATGGAAAGGTCTAATTATTTCACAAATTCCTTAAAATAAAAATAAGTGCATGCAGGAAGGCCTTGAGGTTCATCCTGGTAAATCCACAATTTTTTTGTATTAGACTTGTAATAGATGAAAAAACAGTAACATAATAACAATATTTGGATGCAATAATAATAATAATAATAATAATAATGCATATGTCATTATGAACAATCAATGGCTTATTTACTACCTATACCTCATATCCAAAGCCAAATTTAGGAGTTAACCGTCTTTAATCAAAATCTAAACTGTAGCATACACTTGGATAGGGTATCCCGTCACAGCCAAGATGCTCATGCGTCTTTTACTTTCATTAGTTGGGGGGGGGGGGGGGGCATGCCCCCCCCCCCCCCCCCCACGCCTCCAGTTAATACACTTCCAGATAATAAGGCGAGCTGATGGTGCAGGACCTTGCCCCCCCACCCCGCTTTCTGTGAGTCTGTGGCAGAGGATGCACTTCCAAAGCCAGCTGTAGGTAGCCCCACCCCTGCATTCCCATGTGGTCACGCCGCATGCGAGCCGACATGTGGGCCGACATGCCTCATGCTCTGTAAACAGGCAAGGCTTCACGTGGGCCTCCCTCCTTGACTGCCGACTGACATTTTTTACAATGTGATCGAAAATGCCTGGGCTCTTCCTCCTGTGCAGGGAGACAGACAGACGCATGACCGCGGAGGCACCGGCGAGCGAGCGCCCGCCACGTCACGGGGGCATTGCGTCTGAGTGGCAACACGGAAACTTGGTGCCTCAGAGAGCCGTCACTGAAGAGGCCAAGTTTTTAAGCATTGAAATGTTACTTCGACTCTCCTTAGAAAGTCACCGGCACACAAAGCTCACACAGAAAACCAGCAGAAATTCCACTGGTGCTCTCGAATGATGGTGAGGTCTTTTTACGTCATTAAAAGGTCAATATAAACCCGATGCGGACATGCTGCCTTGATTTTAACAATCGCTGCACTTTTATTCACGGGAGAGGAAAGCGACGTCCTCAGATGTAACTGCCAGTTTACCAACCTTATCATATTTAGTGAGGATGTCAGCCCGTTCTTCTGCTATTAACTGCTCGATGTCTTTCTTCATGTCAAAATCTGAAAAAAAAGGCCAAAATAACAACAAGCTCTTGTCAGTCTGCATTACAAGAGGCGTGTTGACTTCTGTGCCCCCCTCATTCACCTGGTATGACTAGAGAACTGCAAAGAAGCAGGTACATCTCAGATTTTGCTGGCAGTTAGACCTCACCACACGACAGTGCGTCTATGACACGTCCTCGATATTTCCTCAGAGCGCAAACCCAACCACACACACACACACTCACACACACAAGAAACCAAACAAATCCCAATTTTTAGCTTTTTTGATTGCAGTCACAGATTTTCATAAAATTAAATTTCCCCTTGTAAACAACAGGTTTTATCACATTGCGGGAACACACAATGTAATGTATACCTGAATCACTCACACACACACACACGCATGCACCCATAAATCAAGTCGGGCAGCAGTTGCTGCAGAAAAGTGATTCAGGGCCTACAGCCCCAAACAGCAGTTTGTTGGTTCAAGGTACATAACTGTAGCTATTTCTGTAAACCTATGAAACAGAATATCACAAATGCTAGCATCTAAATATAAACACAGTAATATAAAGATTTTAATAAGTAATCAATCTGACAAGGGAAGTGACTCGATCAACAGTTATAAAGACAAAGCGTGACTTCAGTGATGGAGCGGTTGTATTTGCAAGGAGCGATCACCACACTTTCACTATTACACTATCACACAAACGTTCTCCGCTGTCTCAGTTTCAGGCAGAAGGGGCTTCTTCTGGTTTCAAGGTGAAACATCTTTGCCCGACCTGAAAAGTCACACCTTGAGCTCGCCGGCCGAGCACATCAAACGCAGCATCTGAAGAGAGCACAGCAGGGGGAGGGGCCTAAAGGGGAACCAATCAGAAGACCTGTTCAAGACAAACAGGTTTCTGGGCCAACTATGTGGTGTTGGGTGCAGACACCATCTAGGCCATCAGTGAGAAGTCACTTGTGACCTCTTCATTGGGCCATGTCTCTTAAAAAAATTTAAATAAACTCCATTTACTTGGCTGCACGTCTCACCCAGAGTATAAAAATACTCAAAGGCAGACCAAGGAATCTGACACCAGCAGTCAGCATGGTCCTGGGAGGGCTGGCAAAAGCCCGTCCATCTGGCCCAATGGGCTGAGGGCTGCGCACCGTTTCAAGGGTCCATCTGTCTAGTTGCAGTCTTGTGCAACAAGTCCAGGCCTTGTTAAGGTCCTGTTTCCCATAGTATATTAAAATTACAAAACTCCCAAAGAAAGGTGTATAGAGAGGTAGATAGTTCAGGTCCAGAAAGTAAAAAAAAATTATTTCAACAAACCAGTGGGGTTCTCAGTGACTGTGATTCTATATACTCAAATGGTTTTCTGAAACAAAACCTTAGTCTGGATTTTTACTTTCCTAAGTGGAGGAGAAACCCTATCTCCTGTCCCTATCTCCTGGCAACGTCTTCTCGACCCTTTCTGGTCCTCCAAGGGCACCTGCTGAGCCTACCAAAATAGACCACTGGTGTGGAAGGTCCCCCCCCCCCCCCGCCCGTTTTACAAATCTAAAAAGAAACTGCAAAGCTCACATTTTTCACTGGGTTGAAGTCACAGCCAATCACAGCAATCTCCAAAACATTTATGTATGGCCCAGATTTCACAAGGGGAAACTGCAGGCTCATACACCAGTAAGTGCCCTCCCCACTCTGGGGACGCTTGTTTCTCTCCAAGCGGCCATGGGGGGTAAAGGAGGGGCTTGAACGTAAGGCCCATCGCACACTGCTCTCCATTCAGAGCTCCGTCAGGTGCCGGCTCCCTCCGACAACAGCCCAGTGTTCCCAAGCCTGGTGCCCGATGGGGAATCGTGGT
>JABFEB020000020.1:5719167-5742853 GCA_019775895.2 Stomatorhinus ivindoensis | reverse complement strand
CCCCCCCCCCGCTGCTACCCATATCCTATTTATAATAGTTCCTCTTGAAAGTGGGTAACAATCGAGATTAACTGAAAGGCCAGATGAGGTAGCACATATTCACTTCGCTTAATGTTTACTGTGACTAAGCAATGCCCTCGTCTTTCTCTGCTCCTCAATAGCTGGCAGTGGCCACTTGACACCAAGCCCAAAATCTTATCAGCGTGGGTTTTGTTTTACTTCATAGGGGCTGAATACATTTCCCAGAAGCCTCTCTGGCAGCTGCAGGTGTCCTTGCAGGAGAGAGAGAGTAAGACAGAGAGTGGCTATGAGTCAGGCCCAGGCTGCCAATGCCACACCTCCACATAGCCTGCTGACATCACGTCCTCACCAAGTCCCCCATGTCCGCTAAAGGATAACATCTCGGAGGAGCCCCCACCCCCAAAAGCATAAAGTGACACACTTACCCACTCTGTCTAAGCGGGCCTGGGCTAGTCAACCAAACGCTCTTAGTTCTGTGTCCCATAGGCAGCCAAACGGCCTTAGACCATACTGACTGACCGCCCTTCAAGAAGCCTGGACTGTTTACTTCCTCTCTGTCCCAATCTGCTGGCTGCGTCTTCCCGCACATCCCCAGAACATCTAAATATACCCCGTCATGGCAATCAGCTACTGGCCAGAAAAGGGCGCCAGGCACGAATGCCCCTACGTCTTACCCTGTGTGCCCAGCGTCAATGACACTACAGCACACACCACCCTCACCCCGACCCCGGCTCCCAAAGACGGACACTGCTGGGAGCGTTCCTGATAGCACCCCTGCAGGACAGTCATCGCACACATGATGCCGACGTCATGGCCATTTAGATTAAGAGCCAATGAAAACGGTCCTTTAAATAACTGCAAAGATCCTCCGTTCCGCATCTCCCATCTCAGCCACATGTGCATGTCTCACACAGGTGTGCTATTTCCACGTCTTCGTGAAGCGAGGCCCCTCTGAGAGTCATTTAATCCATGCTAAAAATAACCCACGTGTGCTTTGAGAGTGTATTCTCAGCCTTTATTATCTCTTTTAGTAGCCCGGATTTAAAAAACGGATTGCTAGCAGTGACCATATGGATTCAAGCACTATTTCTGCAGTTTATGGATGAGGTCATCATCAGGGGCATCGGAGGGGCATTGATCCCTTTGGCGATTCTAGGGGCCCAGTACCTGACACTTAAATATGTAAAATTATAAGTACAATTAGCCTGCGGAACCTGAGGTGACATTATCTTAGGGCTCCTCGAATTTCTAGGCCCATTTGTAGTCCAACACCCAGGTGCCTGACAGATCCACAAGCAAGATCACATTTTCCTCCCCAACTTCATTATTCACTTGAGTGTATTTTTTTTAAACCGGCTCATTTTTTCCATGCTAAATATGGAGGATTTGTGGGACATTTTGGGTAAGAACGCACAAAGTAGCAGAGCTGTGTGCTCATGCAGCAGACCGACAGGCACCTTCAGGACTGGCTTTCTGGGGAATCATCAGCGTAGCGGTAGCCTGTACATCAAAATGAGCACGGAAGATGGTTCTGTGCAGCTTTAAGTCCAAGATTTAAAGTGAGCCACATGTATAACCACTGATAAAGCACATGCCACACGACCGAGCCCTAACCTCATCAGACAGGCATTGAAGTGGCGTGACCATAGTTCGGCCGTCCAATCACACAAGACCAATCAGCTGTCAGTCATCCCCCCACACCAGCCAATCGGGGTTCAGGCCTCGGCCGCAGCCTCAACAGCAAATCCTGCCTTACAAAGTCTAAAAATCCCTCCCATGTATCTGGATTCTCAGACAGTGATGAGAAAGGGATCCTCTCACTGCAGCCGGGATCTGACAAGGCGGGGTTAATGAGAAATGTGACGGCGAGAAGGAACTGCCAGGGCTCCTGGGACGCAAGGTGAGAGGCATTTCCGCCAGGCCGCGAACCCTCTCCCTCGGCCTGAGTCATCACAAGACTATTTTCGTCCTCCTGTCCTGTGGGAAAATACGGAATCGAAGATCGAAGTTCTTTGGGGAGAGACTCTGTCACGTTTACCCGCAACCCGTAAACAAGAGAGCTGTAAGAGTCTGGAGACAGACAGGATGAGAGGGGGTTCAGCGCAAAAACCCAGAGGCTAGATGTATCAGAGACATCCGGAGGCGTGGCCTCTGTGAGGTAACGACTGTAGACACGCTGGCCCGAGACAAACCGCTACGGACCGAGGCGAGTACAGAACCAAAGCCAGCAAAGGCGGCATTCCGCCCACTTAGCGCCGAGCAGAGGGACGCGGCCACTGCACACATCTTTAACTCATTTCACACTAGTTACACGCTGCAGACCTGATGCCGCTGGAGGCTGGAGTTAAGTTCCCCTTAAACAAAAACAGATGATGAACACAGAGGCAATGTGCCAGGGGCCACGGAGTCTCAACTGGGCGAACCCAGTCTCTCCACCACCCCCCATCCCAGCCGAACGGAACCACGTCACCCAGAAGAGTGCCTGTCAGTTCCACGTTCCTGCCCCCTGGGCACCTTCTCTCCTCTCCGTCTCTGTGCGGTGATGCCACAGAGTTGGGCGTACACCTCCATCAGTGCCAGCTGTAATCCACCCATTCAACCCGGCGTCTGAGAGTCTAATCTACCCTGTTTATCAAACTGAAGTCTACCTATCTCATAAGAAAAACCTGCTTTTGCGGCATGGCAGATATTATGTACTTTTAGCAGTCAGTTTACTTTCTCGTTTGTACAGAAAGGCGACCTTCTGAGATGGTGGCACTTTCTGCAGGAAAACAAACAGCCCACCATGGTGAACAGAAAAATGAGAAGTAGGGCATTCCTCAAAGTGTTTCCCACTCAAACAGCCAAACTGACAACAGAACACACAGTCGAGTAACACTTGAGTAACACTCAGTAATGCCTGAGTAACCCGTTTGGAGGATTTCCATGAAAACCGGCTGACGTGACCTTAGCGCTGCTCTGCCTTTGACCAGGTCGGGCTTAAAAGACACTGGGGGCCCTTTCGTGATGCTGGACAGAGAACTAAGCCTCCAGACTTTGATTCTTCCCACTGGGTGATGTCGGGGGGAGGGGGGGTCTGTGTCAGGCCTCACTTAAAAGCGACTGAGAGACTGGGGTCTCATTCAACAAGCCATGGCAGAGAGACACTGACCATGGGAACAGTACGGGGACTTGCCCCCCAGTCCAAGCCAAATTACAGAACACCCCCTTTGAAGCAGAGCCCCCCATATCTCCATCCAACATGACAGAAAGCCTTTAAGTAGGTTTCTTCAGCTGGTCAGTAATAGGAAGCTGAGCAGGAACACGGAACAGACACAACGGAGAACCGTCAAGCTACGGCTGCCCAGAACAAGCTCCGACAACAAAGCGGCTGTTCTCTAAAGATGCTGGCTCCCCACTCGTCCCCTAACAAGAAAAGGGCTCTGTTGTCACCTGAGAACAGCACCAACTGTATCGTCCGCTGGGACACGGGAACCACCAGTACGAGACGCGGGGGATCCCAAGACCCCATGTGACCACGTCGTACGGAGCAGCGTCTTGGGTCCGTATCGCTTGTCACTGGTGATTAAAGCCGGTCATGTGGCGCTGTGTCTCGGCACCCAGGGAAACCCGAGAAGCTGCTCTCTGCAGGCGTCTGCACAGGTGTCAGATTCTCCTGCAAGCTGCATTGGTTCCACTTAAGCTGTGATTTTACGGATGGCTTCTATCTAAACAGGGAAGGCGAAAGCCATGCAGGACATTTTTATTTACGCTATCACTAAGCACCGTACCACCAGGACCAGGGCCTATTAGTGCTGATCCTGAAAAACAGTGTACAAATTAATGAGGGATAATAGATATGAGCCAGTGGATTTATTTACTGTACAGAGCATCATCATGATCCGGAACTCAATAATAATCATCAGGATTCAGTTGTAATCCTCCGATCGCTAGAGTCCAACGTACAGGTTTAGCGATATCGCTGTGGCTTAGCAAAGTACGCCAGACCCATTAAATATGAACCTTCCACACACGATCAGCACTGCGCACCTTCTTCTTGATGGGACAAACATCGGACACCCAGAAATAGGTGAGAACAAGTAGAGAGGGACAGGAGAGGATGGCAACCTGTCCTCAGTGAGCTTGTAAGGGGGCCACTGTGAACATCACAGCTACGATGGAAAAATACAATTCAAACGGAGTGAGAGGAAGTATCATAAAGTTTGGGAATTGCTGAACACTGCTCTTAAAAGGAATTTGAGAACAAGAAAGAAACACTGCAGAGAGCTGCAATTTTTCCATGATTTTTTTTTTCTTTTGGGAGAGGGCTTTGCGGTTGGTCAGAATGTCCTGTGTATTAATGACAACCCCCCCCCCCCCCTGGTGTGACACCCTGGTGACAGGACTACGCTCCAAAACCAGAGAGGAGACTGGAGAAGAAACCGCAAGGGGGATGGAAAACCATCGACACAGAACCCGACATCTCTAAAACGATGGTGCGAGGAACCAAGAAGCAGACATGTTTTATCATTTACAGCAAGTCTGCAGTCTTCAATGAAGGCCACACCTCTATACTTATTCACATCTGAGCGGCGTTTCTCTCGCAGGGAAGGTCCTCAGAGGACTGGAATCGTGAGCAACTGGTTTAGCATTTAATGAGCTACATGAAGGATCTGTGGAATCTGTAAACAGTACAGTAGCTTCCAAGGTGAGGCCTATTTATAGGCAGGTTTCATTTGTTATCAATCAGATTTTTACTTGATGGTAAAAGGACAAAAGAAATAGGCAAAGGCAATGTGAATCCCCTGACTTAAATAACAGTAGTTTACTGTGTCTTCATCATACAGACTGATTCTTTTTCCGACATGAGACATAAATCTCTGCCATGTATACACTTCCTGGTTTAACAGAGACAACTGTTTCACTCCAACCCCATCAGAATAATCTTATAAATGCGTTAAATGGACACATTGTCAGCCCCTGCACAATAGAGAGTGATAAATCAGGACTGACAGGAGGGTAACTGGCCTGGGAAGACACGAGGTCCTTCTTCCAAATCGTGTAATTTCAGTGCCACCTCCGTTTCCCTCTTGCTCGTTGCTGTTGTCTATGTGGTGGTTTTTCTCTTGACTCCCAGCATCCCAGACACTCACGCAATGAATTCTTCCGGGAACCATTGTGGGGGGGTTGTAAGAATTACTGAATATGCCCTAATACGTAATTAGAGAGTGGATGGGGAAAGCCTCACACTGAATCACTTCTATTTCATTATTGGATGAAGTTTTGTGGCAGCACCTTCTGCATTAGAAAATGAGTTAAATGAGATTAAATTTCTCATAGCCCAGGGTGAACCTGGAGAGTCATGTGACCTGCAGAGCTTCACCTCTGCTTCCCACTGGTGGCAGCTTCTGTTGGATTAGCTGGGATGCTGTGATACCGGGAGCGGCCGCGATTTTGAAGTGACATCCCCCCGGCGCACAGGACATCGTCCCCCACTGTGTGTGAGCCATGCGCAGGTCTGCCATGCACGTGGCTACCAGTCGGGGGGGGGGGGGGGGTGTTTACTGGGAGGCGACATCCGGGCCACCCTGGGAGCCGCACTGGCCTCCGGCCCGCTGCCATCTGCGAGCGCCGTCTCTGCCTCGCATCAGCTCCTTGACAGGCCTGTAGATGCTGCGCCACAACAAGATACTCTCTTCCTGCCCAGACAGTCCTGCTCCCGTCCAGAGATCAGGCTAATCGTAACCACTGTCAGCGCTGTCGCGTCTCCATGACCGATTCACTTCATGTTATTAGGGACAGACATAAGAGGAAAAGATGGCTCCTTATATACGCTAACACAGATAAATAACGATTAGAAAGAACTGTTTTGCATGACCAGGAGGAACAGCGACATACGGATTAGGATGCAGACAGTGACACACTGACCTATTAGTATATATAAATAGTGATCAGGAAACACACAACTCAGGCCCTCAGTTCAGCCAACCTGGACCAGAGGCATGAGGCATGTCAGCAAGAACATGTTAGCAGTCCACAGTGGTCTGTGCCTTTACCCTGTGGTACCAGCTCCATGACAGGGCTGACCCAAAGCCCGCTGAAGGCAGAGAAGAGGACCACGGCGAAACTGGAAAACTCCTGGAGCAGCTTTAGCCACCGGCTCATTCAACCATGATGTGCTAAGAATCACTACTGGGGATTATTTTTGCCTTTGGCCATCAGACTCTATACTGCCTCCTCCTGGTGTGGTCCCAGCCATAACACCCAGCAGGACGGCCTTTCTTTTTCCAAACAGAGAGCACCAGCCTTTTACTATGGAAATACTACATATACGTAAATGTAAATCATATACAGTGATCCCCCGCCTATCGCGGAAGTTCCAGACCCATCAGTGATAGGTGAAAATCCGCAAAGGCCATATAAATAAACATTTTTTTTATAGTTTAAGCCTTAAAATACCCCTCCCACATGCAAACTTATTAAAACACACTTTGAAAACACATATGATATATGGAAGTCGGGCTAAGGATATGAGTAACATAATAATAATAATAGTAATAATAATAATATGTAATGTATATATATATATACATCTCTCTCTCTCTCTCTCTGTATAAGTAATGGAATATGCAAAAATAAAAACATTTTAAGCTCAGTATGGGTTCACAAAAAGTTTGCTCACAACAATCGGTCTGGTCCACAATCAAGGTACACGATACACAAAGAACTGTGATGCGTCAGGGACAAATCTGCAATATAGCAGGGGTGCGATGGCTGAACTGCGATATAGCGGGGGATCACTGTATATAATATATTACATATCTGAATTTATTTATTAATCCTGTGCAATACTGTTTGGACATTGTATTTGCATATTTGCACATTGTATTTGTGCAGTCATGTTCTTGCACTTTATGATTGTACATGTGCACTTTTTGTCTTTCTGCCATTGCATGCAAATGGATTTCTCCTTGGGATCAATAAAGTACATCTTACCATATCTATGAAAAAACTGAACCCTCTGCAATTTACCTCCCAGTCTCTGGAGATACAGTGGTACCTCAGTTCTAGAACTCATTATAACTCAAATTTCGAATAAACCAGTTCGAAAAAAAAAATGACCTAGAACTCGATCTGAATCTCAGAAGTCAATCCGTGAATGCCGACCTAAGATAACTTCTACGCGCGGGGAAATGAGTCACACGGCACGTCTCTCAGCAGAAACACAGGGTAACGCTTCAGTTCGCTGTGATGGCATGCATGTTTACACTAACTGAATACATATATTTAGACAGTAAAAATATTTAGACAATGATAGACAGTAACAGTAGTTATTATTATATAATAAAATGCATTTAAAAATTAAGATTTCTTGTTAATTATTTTAATATTAATAATAAACCATTAATACAATTAATTATAATAATATTGTTGTGCCGAGCGGGGACTGGATGGAACGGAGACAAAGCTGCAGACGTCAGGGTATCGAGGAATATGGGGTTTAATTACAGGTAAGGCAGGCAAAACGCAGACGGACAGTACAATCACTGGACTGGGGAAACAAACTGAAACATGGACTAAATACAAAGGACTCATGACAACAACCAGAAACAGCTGATGACACGGGGATTCCACACGGGGTTAACGAGGGAG
This sequence comes from Stomatorhinus ivindoensis, assembly GCA_019775895.2. Taxonomy (NCBI): domain Eukaryota; kingdom Metazoa; phylum Chordata; class Actinopteri; order Osteoglossiformes; family Mormyridae; genus Stomatorhinus; species Stomatorhinus ivindoensis. The sequence continues at coordinate 5,735,200 of JABFEB020000020.1, read as the reverse complement.
CGTGGCACACAGAAGGAGCAGACAATCGGGGCAGAACACATTGTTTTTATATCTTTACACATTGTTTGGATACATTTATTTTCTTACTTTACAAATTACTGCTTTGATAAATGTGCTTAGATGTGTTTAGTACGGCATAAACTCTACGTTGTTTTATTTGGTTCATTTTGTGTTTAAATGCTAAACAAAACACATTTAGCTGTCATTTTATGGGGAAAATTAGATCACGATTCAAACTTTTTAGGATTCAATCTGGAGTTCTGAACAGATTAAATTCGAGTTCTGAGGTACCATTGTATTTGTCTGAGCAAAAGGGGAAGACACTGGATATCACTATTATCCTAGGATACCATTACTCTACTCTATTCTCCTTAAAGTCTATTCACTAAAGAAACAAGAAAAAAATAACACAAGGAGCGGAACATTTTTAAAATAGGAAAAAAAAATAACCAACTTGCTTGCTGTGCCAGGAAACAGGACCACTTAGATTCCAGGGTAGAGGCTTAAGCACACGCCTCAAATGACCTTTGACCTGTCAGGGACACATGCCCCTGGATATGGATAAATACAGCGGAAAAGGTCAACACAGCCCATCTGAGACCCGGCAACGAGCACAAAGTTATCACGACTTCTTCTAAGGTCAAGAACATAGCAATTATTGTTACATCTGGTGACCACCAGCTTACAACACATCATATGAAATGGATCATCTGAGCAAGACTCATAAGGCCAAATCAGAACTGGTCGAAATTATGGTCATTATCAGACATAGATGTTCATGTTAAGGGTCATGAGGGGTCACACACAAATTTGTTTATGTGTTAATGAAATCCTGCAGAACATAGTACGTGAATGTGCCCATTGCACAGGAGCATACAAGCATTTTTTTTTAAAAGTACAAACAATATATTGTTGATATGGCATCATATTTCTGGATTTGCTTCAGTTGTGCGTACTGACAAAAGCAGGGAACAGCTCACATTTGATCACAGGTACACAGCATTAAAGACGCAGGCCTGCTTTTGCATGACTTGCAGTACGGATGCAATGCAGGATGTGGTTTGCAGGCTGCGGCCGGAGCCCAGCTGAAATAGCCGGAAGCCCGTTGCAGTGAATCATTTTTCAACTAACCCCCGTCCATCTGAACATGACACCGCTGACACCGCGAGTCAGACAACCAGCGAGCGGCTGCTGACGCGAAAGACTCTGTTTTCCCGAGCCCCTCCTGGGAGGCACATATGTGAGGAAGCCCACAGCAATCTAGCTTATCTAGCCCAGCAGGTTAGATTCCGAGCAGTGATTGGAAGGTTGCTGGTTCGAGTTCTGCCTTCAGCAGAACAGTCACATTTATGTCGGGTACTTAAAAACTAAAAGGACTGCTGGACAAACCCTAAGCTCATACCCGAAGCTCTGCTCTTTACTGTATATACAGCATTCATAGAAAGTCCTGAGACGCTTGTTTAATTTTGCAAAAATGTTGCAATTGTATTGGTTTCATTACAAAAGTCTATTAACAAGTAGTGTTTAACATATCTGCACATAACTTCCACACATTTTCTTTTCATTAATGTCATTAATGACTCATTCAGTTCTGTTCTTGCCATTTTGTTATTAATTGCAATCATAGTTACTGGCTCCAAAAGTGATACTAAGCACAAATGTTTGGTATTTTATGTTACTGCAAAGATGTTATTAATCAAAAAGCACCCAATGAGTCTGCTAGTCAATGAACTCAGAACAGCCCATTTAGAACTGTCTTGTGGGTTTGAATTTATTACTACTTGAAATGTAACTCATTGTTTCTAATATTATCTATGTGCGTGTTGTTGTGATATAATGTGTATGTGTATATATTTCCCCCACCAACAAACCACACAGGCCTTGGAAACAGGTTTTTCTTCATTATTCACTGCAGTTTTCTTTCCTAAAGCCTTGATGCCATGTGAGAAATTTGCCCCCAAGTGTGCATCTCCCTATCTCCATGCCAACCACACTATCTTCTCGAAAGCCGAAATGATTCATCCTACCGGAATGAGACTGGGAAATATTTCCGAAAAAACCAACCAAGAAAAGACTTGCCAACATTACCTGTATATGACTGGTTCCAAAATAACCTTATTCTCAGAAAGGAGGCAAGCTGTACTACAGAAGGACAGTTAGAGCAGGAAACATTAACAGACAGTTCTGAAAAGCAGCACCACAGATTAGACCATAAATGAAAGGCATCTCAGCGACCTGGGGCCAAGTTCCCAACCTATTGCATCATCTTGAACCAAAGACCTCATTTATTTACACCGTGACACACAAAGTCTTCTTTATACTGCCAGTAAGAACATTTTTGAATGTATTCAGCAAACCGCCTCACAGTCAGTGACTGGCTGTTTTACACGACAGGCCAACAATGAAGTAGATGACGCCTTCTTATTGTTCAACGTCACCGAAGAAGCCAAGCAGGGCAACGGCGCTTGTGAAATGTAAGAGTCTAGCAGCAAAACAGTAGACGCTGTGAACGCAGTCATAGTTGCGGGGCTACGTGTGATATTTAAGGATGCCAGTGGCCCAATTCTGGATAGAGAACATCTGTGTCTAAGGAAAAAAAATAACAATTAGGTTACCCATCAGCCTCTGCTTGTGGCACTCCTGATATTTCAGGAGCAGAGGCGTGTGCTCGCTTGGTTATCAATGGAGTGGCATGGATAAAAACGCTGTACAGAACCCCCCCCCCCCCCACACACACACACACACACAGACACAGATAGTGTCCGCCCAGGAAAAATCACTCAAATGCCAACCTCGTGAGGCCACGACGTGACCCAGCCCCTGGGGAGTGAGACTGGGCCCACACAGTACTGCCACGCTGCACTGCAGAATTAAATGAGTTGGAGTGAAATGACCACCCAGCCCTAAAAGCACTGAACCCCAATGCTATTTCTTTGCCAACAACACACAGCAAACCGTATCAGCAGTCAGATAGCCATTCATCCACACACTTCCTTATCAGTGTTGAGTGAAGCCAATGAGATGCAGCCTATTCTATAGGGGATTTGCAGATGCCAAGCAGCTGAACAGCATACCTTCACACCCACAGAAACCTGTTCAATATGGGCAGGGGTGGTTCGCAGGGGGGGGGGTAGTGCCCCAGTGACAACATGCTTGCCCCCCCTTAATATGTATGCTACTTGTGTCCGAAAACGTATTATTATTTACATTTATATATATGGGCTACAATTTTGTGCACTGGGAACAGGCAATAGAAATAATAGAAAGGTAATGAGACACGAATGTCTGGGGTTTAGGATGAAGAATTAAATTAAGAATTAAATGAATTAATGTCCTATCAACGATCCATTCACTTTCTGTACCAAGCTCAAATACACACGCAAACACACACACACGCACACGTACACACACACACACACACGCACGCACACATACACACGCACGTACACACACGCACACATACACACGCACGTTCACACACACTTCGCATGTCTGATGCACTCAAGTTTCTCACATCCTACAGCGAAACCGTTATCTCACAACTCGTGTTTTAACATCAGAATATTGTAATTAATCGTTTGGAAGGAAAAAAAAGTTGCTTCAAGAGCAAAGTTTTCTCTGTTAAATAAAATCCCTGCAGATTTTACTCCACATCTGCCAGCCAGCAGCTGGCTAACAAGTACCAGTCCAACCTTTAACGCTTAGACTCGCTGTGTGTAAAGCCCACCCCGTGTTATCCTTTACGTAACATTTTTAGTAATAAAACTGCAGCAAGCATCGTTTGCCGAAATGTCTCAAAGCACGGACGGAAATACAAACTACTGTAAAGTATCCTTCACATTCTTGTATAAATGCGTATGCCAGCAAATCTTGGACCGGCTGCACGTTTTAAAAACACTCCCTTAAGGGAGATGCTACATCTGTCAGACCTAACCCTAAGATAGATGCTCTCTTCCCGATGCTCAAGCCCGCTCCACCAGTCAAATTTTTTCGCTTAAACTTCCACTTACAAACATCAAAAATACAATCTTTCGATTCAGGAACATCATTAAAAAGACATTTGCGTCTATTATTTACAAACCAATATATTACATACACGTGCTCGACCTATATTTACCAAAGCAATAAAAGCTGCGTTTGACAAACGAGTCAAAATGTACGCTTTATAAATAAGCCTATCATTCCACGTATGAGTATTTTACATGGTTCCTCGTTTTCTTCCAGGTTTCATTAAGCATTAAAGAAGAAGAAGCAATTCAGCGACCCCCAGCCATACAGTTTGCATTATCCAATAAAGTCCTCCACTCAAAAACATACGCGATCAATGCATTACCGATCGCCCCGCTTTGTTAAACTCCTCCATGTCATCTGCTGCTGCTGCAAAACATGGTCTTTATCCAGCTACGTAACCGGTTTAGTTCTTCTTAACCAACAGCTGGAGCCAGTAGCTAGTTATCTAAAGTAGAAGTACAAAATGCAAGATTTTTTTTTACGATGAACAACGCGAACCTTGGTAGTGTGGACAAAGAAGACAATCATGCAGACGTGCTGCTAGTAGTAACTAAAGGAATATGCAATACAGCGTCTTGCCATTCGCACTAGGCACAAAACGTATTAATGCTGATTTTTACCGTCCGTAAGGGTGACTTTCCTGCACTGTCCGGGCGGGAAACAGCCGCCCTCTTTTCATTCTTCCGTGGCGTGATGTGGCGGAGCTGTCACCGAACCGAGCCGCCGCGTCCTGCGATGACAGCGCCGAGCCCTGGTGGGACGCGGACACAGCGGCACCGGCCGTCAGGGGGAGAGAGAGGGGCTCCGGAGCGCGTCCCCGCGGCCTCCCATCTGGGCAGGCGCAGCAGAAGCGCCGCTCGGGGGGCGGCGTAGACTCTCCACCTCTCAGCGCTCCAGTAAAACATTTCGCCCGAGCTTGGAAGCAGAATTATTATGGTAGCTTAAATTGTTATTATGGGCACCATATGCATCATTACTACAAAACAAACTGCAACCAACATTGCTATTAATGTTTATTATGAAAAGGAACTGCAATAGGCGGTTAAAGGACTACCCAGAGCGCAAGGTACGTCACTTACAAAGAAAAGCATTTAAGAAACCGTTTTACATAAAATGAATGTAAAGATGTGTAAAATAAATAATTTCAGCTATATATCAAACACAGTACAAATACAATATAATATAAAATTGTGAAAATCAAGTGAATAAATTAAAAAAATAAAACTGAAATCCTTATTTCCCAGATTTTTTCGAGCCAGCCACTCCTCGTCTCCACACACAATCTCTCAGTTAGGATAGTGATTTATTGAATAAAAAAAAAAAACTTACCTCAATTTAAGAAAAGAACGTCATAATAAAATTGATCAGAACAGTTGTCCAACTAACTGGGATTGTTTTGGTTTGATGTTATCTTAAGTGTTAAGTTAGTAAGTTGTATGTTTAATGGATGTTAACTTCATTAACATTCCTTAAGCTAATACTGTACACAAGTGATCTAACAACCGAAAATGTGCTCAACAACAGTAGTTGGCTATTTTAGTAACGTCGTGCAGTAAATGTTTAAAGTATATATTATAAACATAAGAAAACATTAATATTAGCTAGGTCAGCCAAATCACATAAATTAAGGATCGTTAACTAACTAATCACATTGTAACAGTAAGCCATATATTAATATATCTAGCTATTTTATTGGCACAGTAAGAAATGGAAGCAGAACCGTGAATTGATTTGTAAGAAATGGAAGCAAAAAATGGAAATGAAGCTGTTGATTGGCGAGAAATGGAAGCAATTTCATTGGCTACAGCAAAGCTATCTGTATACAACTTGGTAAGAAATTGAAGCACAGTGAAGCCTATGAAATAGCTTCATATCCAATTTTTTGCTTTTCTTTCCTACCAATCAGCTCACGGTCCTCCTTCGATTTCTACCCAATCAGCTCACCGCCTTTCTTCCACGTTACTTGAAAATAAATCACCAACTACTGTAAGTAGTACTTTTCCATAGCAGAAGGATAATCATATAACGTGGTGGGGAGTTAGCTCAAATGGTAGAGCGCTCGCTTAGCATGCGAGAGGTAGCGGGATCGATGCCCGCATTCTCCAAGCGTTGTGTTTGTTTACCTGCGGAAGTATGGTATTTTTATTCTATCATTGCCATCAAATCAGAATTTAAAAATGATTAAATTATAGCCTAAATGGTCGTGCAGTAAGAGAATGTAAAAACGGCAGGCGAGGTTACAGGGAAACAGGCGCGTCTTCACATCATATTAAAAACAGAGGTGCCCTGCGCCCTCATCGGGCTACACCAAGCAACTGCAAGTCAGAAACGTGACAGCGAAAAGCTTAGATACTTATGGTATGCAAGATATATGACAGCCAAATACTTACCTCTGCAACGACGGTCATCACGCCCAGGGACCCCAGCCTTGTGCCTTACGCTGGCAGGGACAGGATCTAGCCCTGCCAGAACTCTGCCCATGATAAGTGAGGTATGGATGAGTAGCAATGCATACTGTTATACTTCCATGTCATGTATATTTGAGTTCTAAGAAAAAGATATGGAGGGACATGTTAAATGAGGCACTTAAGTCTAAAGATGAAAACTGAGTAGGCCTATAAGTAATCTGGCCTGTAATTTCGGACTTTTGATAAAATAGGATGTCTGCTACTGTAATCTTAATTAAGATCACCATTCTCTGTAACGATTTTTCCCCTCGAATTTAAACGTTTATTGCACGCATTAAAGTGCAAAAAGAAACACAACAAAACACGGTCGTGCCAAACATGACTGACCGGCATGTCATATTCTGACAACAGAAAGGAAACGCTCAAATGACCATTCATTCAAGGTAACCAAGACAGCCATACCGAAAAGTCCCAGTATTAAAGGTGCTGCCATGCGTTTAAAAGACGTTTCCATCGCCTGTGACGTATCGCGATGATGCAGTTTCAACTTCACCCCTACAGCTGCAGCAATTTCGCATCGATATAATACGTTTAGAAACGTCTTTTAAAAAGTGTGTTTTATTATTGTGAATTACCAATCAAGATCGCGGTTTTTTACAGTTAATTGTTCAACAACTATTGAAATAATCTGACAAAGTTACCCATCAAACTAAGTGGGCTGGTTGTAAACAAAACCTTAGTGGTTAAATTGCAAACAGGACTGATAGATCTCTCAGTATATTTAATGTTGCAGTATTACGTCCTAACTTCCCAAAATCTTAAATTCTTCTAACCTTCGGATAACAGATAAAGTGTCCTATATTTCGCCGGCGACCACATAGCCTACTGTTAGCTACAGCTTAACTTATTTAAATAACGATGATTACTTAAATAGCCATTTAAAGGACGTTTTTAATTAATATTTTAAATGACATCGCTTAATCATTTTTTAAATATTGTCACAGAACACCCTCTATCCAATATTTCGTACGGGGATTAAAATTATTGGCCACCAGAGGGCAGCAGTAGTATACTAACGGTCATGGTTTTGAGAGGATCCGCGAAGCAATTTTCCCATTGCTAAATGACAGATTATCAGGCTGATTACGTGCTCTGGAAAGCCAATCAGTTATTCAGCACCGAAATTCTGCAGATACTTGGATTCAGGAATATTTTGTGAATATTTTGTTTCTCCACAATTGTCCTATTCCGCAGATAAGGCGTCCTGTGATACACGGCATCCTACCCAGGATGCTCTCCAGCCTTGTGTCTTTTGCTGCCCGAGAAAAGCTTCGGGCCATTCATGACCTTCACCAGGATAAACAATTGGTAGATGTATATCTTAATGTAAATCACAGAAAATGGCATAAGGACAGTCAGTCACCAGCAATTTAACATTCAGTGATAAATTAAATCAATTCACCAATATTAAAAGGATTAATCAGTTAAGTACTGCTTCTAAATACAGTCCTAGGCAGTCACAGAAAATGAAGTTTACATCATGCTGGTGTAAAACTATGATATATCTGACAACGTGTGTCACCTTAGCCATTTCAAAATGTCTGCTAAATTCTCCACAGAATTTGCAGCAACTGTCTAATACACACATGAACTTTTTGACTCGATCACAAGCACACCTTGTTAATCAGTAGACCTCTGACTTATTTAACTAAACAAGTTAATTAATTGAGCCGATGGAGAAATTTAAGAATACATGGAATGGCTGAGGTCCCTCTGAGGAGAGGTTTGGGAAGATATCAGTAACTTTTTGGAAAAACAGATTAATTTTTTGTTACTCTTAATTTGCATATCTTATAATGTTAAATTGCCTTTTAAAAAAAAAGAAAATTAATACCAAGATGAATAGCTTAATACAAAGCTTTTGCACAGCACTACATGTGTGTATACGCTTACTATTCTGTCCCTAGCATTAAACATTTTCTTTGACTGTCTAACACTGTCTAAGCACAGTACTGTAATATTTTCTATTTACCTGATAAAAAATTCAGCCCTATATTCTGAATCCTTTGAAGCACAAATGTAAACTTAAAGAATAAGCAATGAATGGCTCCTGGTGCCCAGGTTCTGGGGGCCACTACCACTGTAAGCTTATTCACCATCCTTCTGGAAAACTCTCTGTTCTGAGGTCTTTTTTCCCTCATCCTGTCCCTGTTCTCGTTCCTGCATGGTGTCCCTGCCATCTCTGACGCAGTTCACTAATAGTAGTAAACATCTTAATAGCCTCTCCCGGAATGGTGAGCTGTTTGCCAGGAAGGGGGGGGGGGGGGTAAGTGGAGTTTATGGTATACCTAGTTATTTCCAGTCTGTTGGCCTGTTCAGTGATGCCTTGCTGCTCTGTGGTATGGAGTGCAGCAGCTATAGTATCGACGGGTCTTGTGATTGTGTTTGAGTGTTCCTGTCCCTGCAGATGTACTTCCCATCCATCCCTGGAACATGCGAGTAACTCAAAGAAAAACACTTCCTGGCATTTTGGAAGAATTATCTCCTTTGCTGGGCCCAGAGATAATACAGTCATATGGCTACTCCTGTAGGTCAGTGTTTCCCAATCCCCAGGGGTACACACCCTTCCTCATCTGTTCCTTCCGGCTCTGGTTCATGTATAAGTACATGTGCTCATGCGTGTGCCGGTCACAGCAGTGATGTCATCTCTGTATTCTGGTCCAAATTGGTTTCTCCATACCGACAACACAAAGATCATGCTCGCGGTCTTGGCAAGACTCTTGACACACAATGAATCGTGGGATTGGTATAGTTTTGGCAAGGATGAAACTGACGTATACTTCGGGCGGGGCCAGACCGCCCTCTGTTCTTCTGTTCTTAGCATAGGAACTGGTCTTCAGCAGTGGAAGATGATGTAGAACAGGTACACAAGAATAGAAGTATGGTCAAGTACACATATTGATAAATACTCCGGACCAGAACTTCAAGCGGATCCCAGTACAGAGTGATCACACTAGTCAAACTAGTCTTTGGGGCTCTAACATGATGGGGCCTGGCATGGATTTCCTAGTGTGAATACACCTTTAATATAATCCCTGGACTTTTCGTCGTTTCTCATTCTGTGGGTCCCAGCCCCCCCCCCCCCCCCACTTTACTCATGTCACAGTATTCATTTTAAACCTATGTGAAAAATCCTTGTCCTCTTTTGTTTGAAGTGAAGGTGTTTACCCTGTTAACCTGAGTAGGTACCATATTTTCCTGTATTTAGTGTTTTCCAGCATAAGGGTTAGTGTGCATGGAAGTAGTTAAAATATTTTTTTTAAATAATTATCGATAAAATAACCCAACGTAGTTCTCAGAACAATGTAATAATGATTCCAAGGACCCCCAAGTGACAGGGACCCTAAAGTATCTGGAATATAATTGGATTGTTCTGGGTTGGGGGCCCAGTATGATATATTTTCATGGGGCCCAAAACCTCTAGCGGTACCTTTGCCTCCGGGATGTTATCACATGCCTGGTACATGGCAGATAGAATTGACGCTTCTTCGTATGGGTTGAAATCGTACACCTTCCAGGGTTTAAACCTAAACCTCTCCGTGGTCCTAACCCGTTCACAGTGCCTCAACTGGTCATCTTCATGTCCGTAACTCAGGATCCCCCTTAAAACAAACAAAGTCTTAGTTGAATTGATTGTGTAATTTTCAGTCATTTTTTAATCATCCCTTGTCTTGGTACTATGGTGACACATTAGGGATCATGTCATAGCTCAGATCCTCATACAGGTGTATGACTTACAATGGGGTTACATTCTAATGAACCCATCATAAGTGGAAAATAACGTAAGTGAAATTTGAATATGATAAATAAATAACTACTGTCACTGAATAAGTAAAATAATTAATGCAACTGACTAAATACTAGTAATTGGAAAATAAATAAATTAATACAAGTTTATTTGGTTAAACACGTTGTTAGACACTGTAAGAGATGTTTATAACTACAAATCATGGAAGGCCTATCAAATTTTCATTTTACGGGGTCATTTGGGAAAACTAAATTCATGGTTGTTTGGGAAAACATTAATATTCATAAGAGGAGCGATACTTGGTTGGCCAGTGAATGCCTTAGACTGAGTTCTCTAGCCAATCGGGTACCTTTTCTCATGAATATTAATAAGTTTTCCTAAGCCTCCCTGAAAAAACAGGTAGGACATGTTGAGGGGGGAGCATGTTCGCTGGCCAACATATTCACCGACCAATCAGGTAACTACTGTCATGAATACAAATGAGTTTTCATAAACCACCCTATAAACAAAAAAATTCTAAGTTGTCAATTATAATCATGCCCTTTATATTTAAATGCTCTACTCCAGTGTTTCCCAAGCCAGTCCTCGGGGAACCCCAGACAGTCCACGTTTTTGCTCCCTCCCAGCGCCCAGCCAATCAGGAACACTGAATATCTAGCACAGGTGAACTGGGAGATGAGAGGGAGCAAAAACGTGGGCTGTCTGGGATTCCCCAAAGACTGGGTTGGGAATCACTGCTCTACACACATATTGCATTCACAGTCAGTACAACAGTTTATCACCATGCTACTCAGAGGCTCAACCTGTCAGAAACATCTGTTATTTGTTCTGAAATAAAATTATCCTGGAAAATGATGTATATCTGGTGCTCTCAGTAGCAGTGGTTCGATAGTACAGCACAGGAGCCCAAACCATTAAGAAGAATTTAGGGCCTTTTCCTTAGGGCTATTTTAGGCTTTAGTGACCCACTGCTGCCACCTGTAGGTATGTGAAAAACAAAGTCATTTTTGGCAGATTGCAGGTATGTTTATCATAAAACATGAATATATAAAACTTAAACTGAAAAGATAAAAAAAATCAATCCATACATTAAAGAGATTTTTTATTGTTCACGATTGTCTATTGTTCATTATTGTTATTGTCTAAAAAGAAAATGATTCATCAATTGTATAAGTATTTTTCGAATGCTTATATACTGAGTCTATTTAATTGATTGATTATTCAACCTTTGGAGAACAGATAACAGGTAACATATCCATTCAGCCTGTTAACATGCAGCCATCTTGGTAATTTGCTATCAAAGCTTTTTCTTGTTCCAGCGCTGTCACATAGCAGCACAGCTTATACTACTGAGTAAATCAGAATTATATTATTTTAAAGCATCGTTTGCTTAAAAATTATATTGCTGTACCTGAGTAGTTGTTAGGTAGTAAGTGTGTGCATGTCTGGGTCTAGTACTCAAACAAAGCCAATTTGAGATTTTATATTTGTACAGAAGCTATCATACACTCTGCAGGTGCTTGGAACACGGCCACCTCATTCCCAGACCTTGGGGTCAAACACAAGGTCCTGTAATGCAGCTACCATCCCTGTTAGCATTGTTCAATATTATAGCCTGACAGGGAAAGAGACTATTTGCCATTTATCACTGCTGACAACTTCTCTATTTCACATGACTGACACCTAGAATCAAACAAAATCCAGTGCAAGTGGTCATTAAGGATGCAGCTCTCAATTACAGGTGTGATTCATTCACTTTGGGTTTCGTTTAAATGCAGAGTTAAATATATCTTCAAATCAACTGTGAGTCACACACTGAAACAACGCTGTACCTTCACCGTTTTTTTTAATTTTATGACCAGAAAAAGGGAATTTTACAATATATTGTGAATTCAGACATAATTTTATTCAGATCATTTATTTACATTGCTTTAAATAAAATATCGCGCTGGGCTTCCATGCACGCACGTAAGAGGCTTGTGTGGAAGATCCAGTAGATCTTCCTTTAGCACGTTCGTCACGGTGGAGCCTGAGGGCAGCTTGGCCAGGTGAACGTGGAATGAGAATGTCAGAGCGACCGGCTGCTTTCAGGCTAGGGCTGGGCCTTCGGAGTCGAGGAGGAACTGACAGAGCCCTGCAGGCCCTAAGGGTACGCGATCTGCGTCCGGATGGGCCCCTGTCACAGCCTGACATTTGCCAGTTGCTCCCCCGCACCGAGCCAGTAGGGGCAAATGCAATTGTCTGACGCTGAGGAGAAGAGCAGAAGGAGGGCCTTGGGGAAGAGGAGTCGGCGACGGGCTCTGTGCAGACACATCCCACTTCCAAAAGAACACAGACAGAATAACCAAGAATTAACTACCACATCATAAATGCCTGTCTTAGGTTGCATGACTCCTGCTCCAATGCTACTTACACTTGTAACTGGACATTCGCGGGAAGCTCAGCCTAGCTTCTTTCATTCCCAGTCGTCTCCTCGACACTTTGTATTTTGCTACCTGCCTCATTTATATGTCACTTTCGACAAAAGCGGTTGCTAAATGAAGTAAATGTAAAATGTAAATATTTGATCCTTTCTGCAGTATTTGCATGCCCTTTAAAAAGGAGATGTGGTGTTCTGCACTAAAAGTCGGTGCCACATGAATAAATAAATAAACAAACAAATGAATCGATACAATTATAGTAAAATACTGTTGCACAATTTTTCTGTCATCAGTGAAAACACAGCTGTCACATCTCAACGCCTGACTCACAGTCGATTTGTAGATGCATTTAATGGCGCATTTTTTAAAATGGCATCCGCCCAGTCGATCGGCAGCACTCGTGTAATCGTGTGATTAATGCTGAGCAGCTGTCTGACCGAGGCACAATGCGGGACACCTGCAGCCCAGCGGCAACCTTTTACCGCACGCCTGCGCCAGAACAAACTGCGATTGCGAGCACGGGCAGACACGGGGACAGATTTTTGTTCAAATATCAGCTAGGGGGGGTGGGCAGTCATCAGAGGTGGATAGCCTGACCCGAGGAACGATTCAGCAGACTGGGGCTGTAAAGCAAGTGGGTCTCTCTCCCCAGACTCCAGCTGCTGGGAAGGTTGCTGTTTGCTCTCCGCGTGTGGCGATCACAGATAAAGATGCTCTAAATATGCCGGAATTCTCTCAAGGTGTCTAGCTGTCTGTAAGTCCTCAGATGCCCATTTCGACTTTATGGGAACAAAAATAGCTTGGAGAATAATAATAACTAAAATATATGTAAAAGGAGATAATTGTAAATTAAAATAAATTNNNNCCCCCCCCCCCCCCCCCCCCCCCCCCCCCCCCCCCCCAGTTTAGAAGCCATGATCAAAAGTCCATGACCTGGCAGATTTGGACTGACCTCTGCTTTGGTCATCATGAACCCAAACAATCTCAATGCATGTTATCCCAATCCTTTGCATAGCCTGGAGTACCCTTCAGAAACCTTCTTCCTGTTTGACACTGATGTTTCTTCAACAACTATAATCAGTTCCTCTACTATAGAGTCTAATTTTGCAGTTCAGAGTAACAAGGCAGCTGATTAACCCTTCCACTTCATCACTTAAAAGACAAATTTTTGTATCAGCCTATGAAAAAATAAGGCCACACTTCCCAGTGCATTATCAGTAATGACTCGGCTGTAACACCAGGGTGTCATGTCTATAGATCGCCCAGTTGGGGAATCACATTCTCACAATCTTCTAAATGATAGGTACCACTTTCACCCAAGTGTACTGCCACAAGTATTGAGCGTACAGAATTCTGTGATGCGACTTTTCACAAAATACACAAAATGCTATATCTGAAAGGAAAAAAGTATTACTAATTTGGCCATATCGCAGCAGAGAATGACACATTTAGTCAAGCATTTCAACTAGAGAGGGTAATAATTGAGGCTCATTGCTGAAGTAGCATGGAATCATTTATTGAGCAAATAATGTAAATAGACCAAACACTCAAGGAAACTGGGAACCCACAAATGAAACTTTCAAAACTGAGCTAGGCTGTGCAAACTAATCTTCAGTAGGCACAGGTGATTTCTATAATAAAATAATCCTCGCTTCATAGTATCCTTGAGATTCTGGGAAGATTCTCTTGGACAGGGGTGTGAAACTCCACTCCTGGGGGGCCGGAGCCCTGTGTAGCTTAGTTTTTTTCCCTGTTCCACCATAAATGATTCAGCTTGAATCAGGCATGTTAAATGAGGGGAAACCCAAAAATGTGCACGGCTCCAGCCCTGCAGGACAGCCGTGCTCTAGGACCTCTATCTCTGCTTGTACAAGGTGTGAAAGTATGTGCCGCTCTGTCAAATCCCGGTGACTTACAAAGGTCCAGATGCTCCTGACAGAAATCCTGAATGTGGTCCAAGTCCAGGGTGTAACAGGAGGGCACCCAGAAATTATCCTCGAGACCACAGTGCCTCCGATCTCCTGATCTACAAGACACTGCACGCCCCACCTGCGTTTTGTGGGAATCGGTCTCCAGACCATGCGGACCGGCCTGCTTGCAAGACAAGATCACCAGAGACACAGGAGTTGAATGAGGAGATTGGTCACAATACGGATGTGCAAGCATCCACCAATAAGCCATTGAGCTGACCCATCTTATAATTCTTGAAGCACCTGTATAGTGAGGTGTGAGTTAGAGACTCTGTGTGCAGGTATTGGGATGGAGAATGTACAAGCAAATCCATTAGTTTTGTCGGCACGAAAGTATATACCTTCTCTGATTGGCTGTGAGCAACCCCACAAGAAGGAGAGGGCAGTAAACTTATGTCAAAGTCGTTAGCGGTGTGATTGTGCACCATGACATGGATTTGCTAGACCGGTAACACCACGAGAAGTCAACAGCCTAATTATACAACATTTATTATTATATATATATTATATAACAATTATTACAAAAAATAAAGTATTTTATTTTCTTCAAGGCTTCAGTTGTAATCTAAATACTTGTCCTTATATGGTATATGAAACCGGTTTATCTGCGTTGTGTTATTTTTCTATTACACATTCTGACGGGGTGAATCAATGCAATGCGGAGTCAATCAATGAACAACTTAAAAATAAACAGATTTTGTATAGTTGTACACATTTAAAAAAGAACCTTGTTACACACACACACACACACACACACACATAACCAGCTGAGTATTCTGTCACTGACTCTTTATGCTCATCTGATTGGTTGAAACAAAATACTGGTCTGGATTTTTACTTTCTGGACCTGAAATGTCCACCTCTGTTGTCAACCCAATAGGCAACATAGGCAGCCACGTGGGGAGTCATCTTCCGGGGCAGCTCTGGCTTTGTGAGCTAATTTCATTTTGTCCTTGGTGGGCATTGCGGGCTGCGAGGCCTGTCTAGAGCACTGCGTGGTCTTTGGCTGGTACCGGGTCTGGGGAAGCAGTTCTGCTGCTACAGCATCAGGGTTTTGAGTGTCTTTGGGGCTTTGAGTGCTTCCTGAGTGGCTGCTGTCAACTTGATCTTTGATCCTTGGATGTGAGTGGAGATGGGCGCTGTAACTACTGTCCAGCCTGTACCATGACTCATAGAAACCCAGGTAGAGGAGTTCTGAAAACCCTAAGAAAGATGTATGAGACATAAGGAACCGGGCACTTTTCAAGTTGATTGTCCAGCAGTCATTCTAGAACCTGGTGGACATGCTGATTAGGTTCCTGAAATGTACTGGAGAAAATAATGAAAATACAGTGATCCATCGCTACTTCGCGGTTCACTTATCGCGGATTCACGACTTCGCGGGTTTTTAAATATACAGTAGTAGTAGTATTTCCT
>JABFEB020000020.1:5694953-5708023 GCA_019775895.2 Stomatorhinus ivindoensis | reverse complement strand
TAACGGGGCAGAGCAGAAATGATTAGATTGCCGCTGCTAATGTTGCTATTCACACATATAGACAGGAAGGATGGTTCAGGCTGAGGAAGATGATGATGTGACCTATTTCCTCCACATCCTACCTTGTAAAACAGCCATTATCTGCCTCCAGCTTTAATGCAATTAGTTGGGAATAATTTGTGTGCTTTTTTTGTGGGATTTACGACTCGAGTCCCTAAGCCCTAGCAACGTGCCACAATAACTCAATCAAGGCGCACAGCAGAAGAAGCGCCAGCGCACTTTGGGGATTAGTTAGTGCAGAAATATCCTGTTTATTGTCTCAGAAAAACACATTTCCGTGTATCATGCTATTTTAGTGAGAACCTGATTCACTCGCCTCATAGGAAGTGTTTGCGACCTGAACCTTTGCTCTTCCCTTGGGGCTATTAACATGTCCTGCTCAAAGGTGTCTGTTTCCCTTTTCCGTGTCTGGCGCTGGCTGGGGATCTGTGTGCCTGAATCCGTCTTCCTGACGGGTTTGTGTGTGTGTGTGCCTGTGTAGGAGGGAGGTCTACACCACTCTGCGGGGGCTGTACACCACCCATGCGTGCAATGAGCACCTTGAGGCGTTTCGCCTGCTGGAGAGGCAGTGTGGCTACAGCCCCGACAACATCCCCCAGCTGGAAGAAGTTTCTCGCTTCCTTAAAGGTGATTGGCTGCCGTGGCACGGAGGGGAGGGTGAATTTAAAAATAGCCGACTGCTTCTTGCATGGAAGTGAAGGGATTCTTCCCGCCTTGCCAAGCTTGTCTTGTGCTTTCGGTGCCGGCAGAGCGGACGGGGTACCAGCTGCGGCCGGTAGCGGGTCTCCTCTCCGCCAGAGACTTCCTGGCCAGCCTGGCCTTCCGTGTGTTCCAGTGCACCCAGTACATACGACACGCCTCCTCGCCTATGCACTCGCCAGAGCCGTGAGTGCCGTTGCCCCCCATTAAACATATGCCGTTTGCTGAAAAATCACTGATTTAATTACATGTCTTGCGATGACCAAGAACGACAGCCTACAGAGGTAAAGAAACACAATATGTAATTAATTAAAACAGTGTCTCTCGAACCTGCCCTCGAGGTACACTGGATGGAGGCACATTTGTGTTCTATCACATTTCCCAGCTTCATCTACACCAAAATCCCACTGATGCAAAGAGATGAAGCTCTGTGCACCATCGCTAAGTAATTTAACGGCTGTAGTCTTTTATGCTGCCGGTGATTAATGAAATGCGTTTCTGTGCCTAGTTTCCATATGACTGTGGGTCAGCATATGGATCTTTTTTCAAATCCCATTTTTGATCATGTTTAACTATATCCATCTTTTCAAATCCAGTAAGGAGAACCAGAAGCCCATTTCAGAGTGTACGGGGGCATGAAGCAGGCTGAGCCCTGGATGCCTGTCCATCGCAGTGATTAAATATGTTTTATGTGTGATTAATTGCAGGGATTGCGTCCATGAGCTTCTAGGTCACGTTCCTATGCTGGCTGACCATACATTTGCCCAGTTTTCCCAGGTAAGGCCTGAATATCATTGTACTTTGCAAAAGTCTTAGGCAGCCAAAGGAAATGATCTTTAAATGATCAGCAACCTTTTGGACAACAGAAGAAATTCTTTCTAGTTTTTGTTGTGTTACTGTTAATTTGCATATATTCTGCTGTTAAATTCAATTTTTTGTTCTGAACAAATGTGCACTTACTGTACTACCTTGATAAATAGCATCAAACAACTCTTTTGATTACCTAAGACTTGCACAGTATTGCAACTGCATTTTCACAATGGCACACAGTTGTGCCGTGCACGAACCCAGCCTCGTAGACCATTTAGACTTAGATGGCTTCCCTGCTTCTAGACCATTGGCCTGGCTTCCTTGGGTGCTTCTGAAGAAGACATAGAAAAGCTTGCAACTGTGAGTCTTCCAGCTACCTGTTCCCACGTCAAAGTCCTTTGTTCACATAGTCTGCAGCCGTGTAGAATTTAAAGCCTAAACGATGCCTGTAACTTTAACTCATGAAACATTATACAGGGCTAACCCCTGATTTTTTTATCTACTGTGAAACTTTCAGCTGTACTGGTTCACAGTGGAGTTTGGCCTCTGCAAACAGGGGGGTGTAATCAAAGCCTATGGGGCTGGTCTCCTGTCCTCCTACGGAGAGCTGGTGGTGAGTATCAACCATGTCACCTTTGCAGACATCCCACCTTAGGGACATTCATTTCAGGGAGGCAGATGAGGGCCATCCAGGAGGGCAGGGGGGCTGAGCAGTGCTTGGCTAGTGTTACGGTAATACCGTACGTGTATCGCCAACTGGGGTGAGGGACGGTGGGCAGGCAAAATATGCTGGCGCATACAGTGCTAGAGAGTGGCGGTAAAATATGACACCAGGTTGCAGTGGCAAAGCTTCTTATTGGCTAATTGTGTCACCGCTGAATAGCGGAACGGCAGATTTCCGGGACATTGTGTATCATTTGTGGGTGAGAGAAGCTGCAGTCAATTTTCAGGAAAGTCCCAGAACGTCTGGAAGAGGTAGGATGACTGCCTTTCCTTTCTATCCAGTGGAAAGAAGGATGACACTGAAATGAACTGAAGGATTATAATAAAAAAAAAATTGAAACTGGTGATCAGTGTTGACACACCACAACATACAGTGCATAACAACGAAATGCGTCCTCTGCATTTAACCCATATGTGACATCATGACATAGCAGGGACCAGCTAATTCAGCAACCGGGGAGCAGTGCTTGGGGTCGGTAGCTTGCTCAGGGCACCTCAGCGGTGCCTTGCTGGTCGGGGATTCGAACCAGCAATCTTTCAAGTTACAAGTGTGCTTCCCTAACCATCAAGCCAAAAGTCTGCATGCTCTCAGATGATGTTTGAATCCATCACCTCCACGTGCTTTGTGTGTCCTTGTTTTCACCAGCACTCCCTGTCAGATGAGCCTGAGAAGAGGGACTTCGACCCAGAAGAAGCAGCAGTGCAGCCCTACCAGGACCAGAACTACCAGCCCGTCTACTTTGTGTCCGAGAGCTTCGCAGATGCCAAAGAGAAGCTGAGGTAGCTGGGAAAATGGAAGATGCTGGAGTGGCAGAGGGCAGAAGCACTATCAGCCTGAAATAAACTTGGCATCTCCTTCACTGAGAAATCCCTGCAGCGCACCATGTGTTCATTCTCTTGCCCTATATGCACCAACACGTTGAGGTGACTCTTGATGGAATCAAGTCAAGTCATTTATTAATACAGCACTTTTAAAAGCAACAGGAGTTGGCACAAAGTGCCTTCCAGTTCAGAAAGAAGTAATTAAGAAATACTACATACTGAGTAAAATATATAAATAAAAGAGCAGGCATGACATAGTAAAATATAAAATATAGAAATAAAACATGAAAATACGCATACAAGAAAAATAATTAAAAATAAAGGAAATGTAATACAATAAGCAACAGAAAAAAAGAAGTAAGAGGGTAATTAAATTAAGTGGACTTGACAAAACTCCCTAGGAAAACCCCAAACAGTTCAAAGCAAGAGAAAAAATGGTGGATGTTTAATTTAAATTTAAACTCAATAGTAGAGCAGGACTTGATGTTGGGTGGGAGACTATTGCAAAGTAGGGGATAGCTGCAGAAAAAGTTCAGTCGCCTTTGGTCTTGAGATGTAAGGAACTGATAGGATGAAGGGAGAATGGTAAACTTGTTGTTAAACATCTGAGCAATTCATAGGTGTGATAGCGTCCTAAATAAGCTTTGTCTGCCATTCTGTATGAGGATATTGAAGCTAAGCGGGTAGAGGATTTCATGTGGTAGTTTGTAGGCTTCAGGGATGTCGGCTGACAAACTTGGATCACTTGCTGGTCTCTCTCCCTTGTCTGGAATAGGGCTTACGTTGCAAGAATCAACAGACCATTTTTGGTGCGGTTTGACCCGTTTACCTGCAGTGTGGAGGTACTGGACAGTCCGCTGAAGATCCGAGGGGGCCTGGAGTGTATGAAAGACGAGCTGAAGATGCTGACAGATGCTCTTAATGTTCTGGAATAGTGGGTTACTTGTTCTACACTATACTTCTTGCTTGTTTGCGGTGTGATAGACTGCTGTGTCTTTCTATGTACTTTTGCTGCTACAGGGTTTATTTAGAAGCAGCTCAGTGACCTGGAAACAATGTGCTGAGTATGTTTAATAAAGGTCTGGCACGAGTGATTTGTTGATTCAAATAATGTCAAATATTTCTTGGGGAGAAAGTTCATTGTGATCCAGGGGATACGTTGCTACTTTACAGTTAAGCGTGTACCAAATTCAAACAGGCTGTAATACGTCAGATAGTTCAAACAACAGATGTATTTATGTTTTCCAGAGGTAGACATGTAACGTGTTAAACTATGTGCAGTTCTATATAGTACATTAAAACATAAATTTTAATCTGGTACACAGAACTCCTTTGTTAAAAGTTATATATTAGATAGAAAATAACATACAGTAGGTCTGATTTGCAATTATAATTGTAAGCTGTATGCTACTTGCGATGTATTAACTGAATAAAAAGCATATTGTCCAGCATGAAATTTGATTGTGTTAAATATGAAACCAAAGAAACGAGATTGTTAACTGTTAGTATTTGGTATTTCATTCAATGATTTTCTACAGCACTGGACCCATGTAGGCCTACTTATAAGTCTAAGATCATTATTATGCTCTGTGCGTGTGTGTGTGTATATGCATCTCAGGATAGTTAGCATTCACTGAAATGAAAGCCCAATTAAAACAATACGAACCAGGTGATTCTGTTAAGTTCTAAGAACGAAACTTTAACAGCCTTTGCACACAATACACGGGATGTGTTTACACGGGATGTGTATCTCGCAGCGCCACTCGAAATGGGAGGCAAAGGGAAGCGACTGAATTAGACCCATATCTGAGCCGTATCGTAATAGTTGTCAACTCTGTGATTTGTTTGATGTCGCTGTCACACACCCATCACAGCGCAAGGTTTGAAAAGCTGTAATTTGCCTGTATTTTCCTTTACGATTCTCAAGGTCGCCGGTGAAGAATAGGGGTAAATAATAATAATAATAATAATAATAAAAAAGTAAGGATCCTGCCTGCCAAGAAACTTCCCGGTGAACATTACACCGAATACTGCACGTAAATCACAGGGCAAACTGCGTTCTTGCAGTGTCCGGTAGGGGGCAGTATAAAAAAATCTTCAGCATTTCGGAACGCGCCTGAATTCTTTTTACTCTGTCCTTCACGTGACCTTTAGCGGAAGGAACCCACGTGCGTCGCTAGTGTCGTAAACACTCGCTTCATAACAAAACGGCAAAGGCGCTTGGCACGCTGTTATAGCTGGGATTTTTTATTTTTAAATTTCTTTTTACAATGGCGAGGAGAGTTCTGTAAGTATTCATTTGGATGTCTTCCCTGTTTCAAATCCGTAGTAGCGCTTTCTGGTCATGTAGCTGTTAGCTAGCAGGCTCAGTTTCCTTATTTGTCTTTTCGTAACCTTGGCGGTCTGTCAATGAATAGTGCGGGATCCTGTCAAAACTCCCCTGGTCGCTGCTGTGGGTCATTTGTAGGTGAATTAATAGGGAATGAAATCGATGTGTCCCCCTCTAAAATAACTGAGGGACCGTGGTTCCGAAATCAACATTGCATGTATTAAATACTCTGTTATAAACAAAACATCGAGACAGCACTGCGTTTAAATCAGCAGTCTGATTTTTTTTTGTCCTGTTTTGAATGACTTATCTGTTTTTCCGGCTCAGATATCCTTTGTATCAATTCGGGAATCCACAGCTGAGGATCTTCCGGCCAAACTTCTTTCTTACCCTTGTGAGACCTGGCAAAGAACAGCCTCCTGACACCGTGCAGTTTCGGATCCCGATGGAGTAAGTGTTCCAGAGTGTCTAAAGAGCGAAAACCCGAGTATCATAAATCAGAGAACATCACATAAAGGTTACCTAACAGGCGCACAAGGATGTTGTGTCAGTTCCCAGGGCTTGGAACGTCTGTGAGCTGGAGTCACACAATGAATTGCCTTGGTTAACATCAAAGTGATGAAAGCAATTTTCCATTGTGATTTGTGCAGGTGACCCTAGATATAGAATGTCTGCTAAGCATGTTAGTGCTTTAAAAATTATGCCGCTGGTTAAATTTCAAGATGAGAACTAAAATGTATTTGTCATTATGGCCATTAACATATACAGTGTCACTTGCTGTTGGTGGCTCTCCAAGGCAGGATGATACATCCACATGTTTAAAGTTTTGAAAAATGATCCCCCATTATAACCAAGCGATTATGTTATACCGTGTCGGCATGGTTTAGCCTTTATACCGCCTTTTTAAAAGTTATTACGAAATGATTACATTTTAATGACATGCCTGGAGTGAGGTGTGTATTTCAGTCAATTGCGTAGCTTAACTGCTACCTCACACCTCCTACGGCTCACCGCTATTTTAGCCCAAAATTGTATAACACCAATCAACCAGATGCCTAATTAGCTTTGGGTTTATTTGTGAAATGTCGTTAAGGGGAGGCTTCTAAACTTAGCTTGTGGTAAAAATACACCACAGAAGACAAGCAGCCTGTTTTTTGGACTTTTTTAAAATTGTGAATCAAAATAGCTCCGGAAAGCTTGTTATAGGTGTGTCACACCACCTTTGGAAACGGTATTTTAAAATACCACATTAAGAGCATTTTTCTAAATCCGTTTTAACCGCTTCTTAAATGTTGCATGCTATTGCTTGACAGCTTCTTCGATTTTTATTTTTCAGAAATCCTGCTTATTTGCCACATAATCATGGTCAACTTGCAAAATGATTGTTCTTGTTACGTCATTGTACAGGATGACTTTTGAGGAATGTATTAGGCAAAATTAATTGCATGTTATTACAGCCATTTGCCAAAAAGTGGCAGTATGCTTTCATAAGTAGCTAACGCATGAGTTTTAATACAAGATCTCCTCCAAACATTCAAGGGCCGCCAGTCCCGTGATGCCCTGTGGGGCTCCAGCTCTGGTCTGTTTTCTTTTGGAGGTCTTTACTTTAAGTAATGTTAACTCCATAGCTACCAGAATCTGCGTGGTTAGTCCCCTCAAGTGGCTGGGTCATTAGTCACCAGAGAACACTTTTTTTCTTGTTTCTTGCACTGGAATATCAGTACACCTCTCACACTCTACAGTTCACTTTATGGCCACTAGATGGAAACCAAGCACCAGGAACCCCCAAGAGGTGGTTGACAAAACATTTATGTGCAGCGGTAACCATTGTGCCGGGCTCGCCCTGCAGGCTGGGTTTGCAAACTAGCATCAGCTCAGTGGCATGGGGGTGCGGGGGCTGGTGTCTAGAATGGCATTAACGGCTGAGCTCTGTAAACCTGCCTGCGGTCTCCTTGACCTCGGCGCCCCCCCCGATGTCCCATCGGAGCGCGTTGGAAGCACTGGTGCTGCCCTCTCATCTGCCTGTTGTTCTGCTTCTCCACATTTCTTGTAAAGTTCCTATGTGTTTCCTCTCCTCCTCCTGCTATTTTGTTTCTCTTCTCCTCGAAGATGCCTGCTCTGATTATGTAAGTTTGCTTTTTTTTCCTGAAGGCCAAGAGAGCTGGATGATTCATATGCTTCTTCTGAAATTCCACAAATGTTTACTGCCTCCCCCATCCAACCTCCCTCTCTTTCTTTCACCCCCCCCCTTTTTTTTTTTGTTCTCACGCCCCACGCGTTCTCACGCGTGGCCGTGACACACGCAACAGAGTTGCCGAGCGCGGCCCCCGCTGACTTTTTCACGTGGGAAGAGGCCAGTGTCAGCTTTGTTGTCCACGACGCCCCCGGGGCGTACATGAGAAATGTCGACAGCTCGGCTCCGCATCCCGTTTGTTCGGTTCACGAGACGCTCCGGAGAATACGGGGATCTCGGCTTCGTATTCTTGCTAAAGAGCCAGAAAAGCACGTATATAATTTTTTTTTAACCTGCAGCATTTTTATTGTTGTTGTTGCGGTGTCAGGTGTTACCTCGGCAACCTTATCGGATTTCACAGCCCGTGTTCACCTCAGGATCGCTCAGCAGCGGCCCTTTAAATGTTCTTTTCCCCCCTGACATTTCGCTTGGCCCAGGAGTGCGTCGGCACGTCCAGTTAATCGCACCTCCCGCGTCGGAGTTCCTCCCGGGTCCTCTGGACATTTTGCTTGGCTTTGCTGATTAGTGCAGTCGATGGAAATACTTGGCATGCGCTCCCCCCTTCCCCCCATGGTGGATTTATTAATGGGGGGGGGGGGGGTGCATGTTCCAGTTAACCCCCCACCCCCTCCTTGGCCAGTGAAAGGGTAAGATCACTTTCAGATCTCCTGGGTTTTAAGAGTAAGACTTTCTTTCTGCCTCTGTTCTGTTCCCTTTAGGAGTCCTGTGATAACCATGTTTGTGTGGGACTCCCAGTGCTGAGCTGCTTCTTCCTGGGGCACCTGTGGGCTTTCTGCTGCTGTTGACTCACTGCTCTTTTGTTTCCCCCCCCCCCGCCCCCCGTATCGCTGCCCTTTAATCATGTCGGAGTTGTGAGTGTGTCACAAAGCGAGCTGGGCGTCGGCATCCACGCCCTCTCCTCCTTCATCTGAAAGCGGCCGCTTCTCTGGTTTCGTTTTCATGGTCCGGGGTGTTGTGTCGCCGGTGCCTTTGAACCGGGCCACGCAGTGTGTGACGTCTGTCTGTCTGTGTGTGTGGTTTGGAGATGAGGTGGCTGAGTGGGAGTTAGGATTTGGCGTTGGACGTCGAGAGGCTTCCAGCGAGCTACGCGGCTATGAGGTCGGTTCCACATCAGTCACGCGCCCCTGGTAGTCCGATGGGGGGAAGGGTTACAGTGGGGGAAGCCTTGCCAGCGCAGGTGCAGCCTTGTTGCACAATTCCCACCTCCCCTGTGTGTGAGGAAGGTTGGCGGGAATAGCGCCGGCGCTGTGGGCATCCAGGTCGGCGTGTTACGCCACTTATGCTCTGCAAGCATGTTATCTATGGTTAAGTCGGGGCGGAGAGTGAAGTACTTGGGGCCCAGCTTCTTTGAGACTTACCCTAGATAAATCAGTTGGACACCTGCTGGCTGCGTCTTTTCCCTGGCATTATATGTCGCATTAAATGCAATGGTGCATGCTAACCTCGAATGTAACATCAAGGAGCAGGCCTGGAGTTTCCTGACTCTCCGTTACTGGTTTGTTTTCCCGCGTGTCAGTGTCTCAGACTCCAGTCTCCCAATTTTATGCACCATGCAATGTCGTGCTTCTTCCTCTAGGGGGCACTAGCCAGTTCACACCTCAGCAGATGATCCCGTTTTTCTCAAAGCCACTCGGTCTTCACGCTTCCTTGGCCTTGTGTGTAGCTGCACACGCTTGTTTTCTCCCACGCCGTAGTTTTGGGTGAAAGAACCGCCTAGGGATGCTGCCGCCTTGCCTAATTTATATCACGTTTTCCTTTCGCCGAAAGTGACCTTGATATGTATATTTTAATATAATTATGTTATCACTCCTTGTAAAGTATATATTTAGACCTGAACATAGAATGTTTTGTTTCTTTGTAACATTATACAGTGTAGAATTGTGTTAATATGCAGTTGTAAGAAACACTTTTTGCAAATTGGGTGTCATGTTACACTTGTTGTGAATAATACCCCTGCTATTATCATAGAAAAAAATTCAAATTTCATGAAAAAATGGGCTTTTAAGATGAAACGTGAGCCTTTAAGAGAGAGCCGCTCAACTCGTCACGCTTAATTAAAAACCGCCAATGGAAAGCAGGGCTGTTTCGGGGGTGGGCACAGCGCAGAGCTTTGCTGCCCCCCCCTCCCTTCCCTCCCCAGGCCTTCAGGACATGAGCCCCCTGGTGGGCCCCCTCCCCCAGGTGCTGCTTGGCGGCATGCACATGGCACTTGGTTGGCATGCCTCTCCTTGGTTTTCTGCTCTATAATCACACTCCTCTCTTTCCACTCCAGTGCCCTGGAAAGCTCTCTCCTTTCTGTGACCCATCCTGCTCACTGCATCTGAATCTTTTGCTTTCTAGGAATTGTGCACTCTCTCTCTCTCTCTCTCTCTCTCACTCTCTCTGGCTCCCACCGCAGCCGTGGCCCTAGGACCTCCACGCACCAATGGGACCTGGCCCCGATCTGTGTCTGTTTGCTGCGTTGCTAAGGAGACAGTTTCTTTTTTTTTTTCCTTCCCCAGGCTCCTGTTTATTATTTTATTTTTTTCCAAGGACCTTTTGATGGATCACATTCCCCTGAGCTGAGTGCCTTCCCCAATTTTGGCATGTCCTTATTTTCCTGAGGATTTTTCTTAATCCCCCCACTGGCCCACGGTCTGCCCCCTCATTCTCTGGCAGGTTTTCGGTTGTGTAGCGACGTTTTCTGCGGTTTCTCCAGACCTCATCTTGTTTGGTGTAGTGAGAGCGTAAACTGCTGGCTGCAATGACTGTGGTCAGTGTGACGGGTCAGACCTCACGGCTGGCACTTAGGGGCTCCGCGTGACTCCTCATTGGTCACCCAGCTGGCCCCTGCTTATTTGGGGGGAGGGGGTGGGGGTAGCAGAGCAGCCTGGATGCTTTCCTTCAATAACACGTTTCGCTGTTTCTGTCTAGCCTGCTGCCAGTGGTTGCTGTCAAGTCATTCCAGAGCCGGCAATTAGCTATTAGCCACTAACGTCATATCAGCTGGGCTTTTCTATCAGTGTGTGCAAGCTCAACTAATTTAATTTTACTGATGGCTAACAGAAAATATCATTATGGGGCCTCGGCAGAGAAATCGACCCGGGGTGGGGGGCAGCGGTAATTCGGGTGGTGAATGTGTGTTGCTGGCTTGACCCCACTGCTCAGCACTGACCTAGCTGCACGCTCCATCGCGAAAACTCCGCCGGGGCTTTTGGCCGGGTTAAACAAACTTTTATTTTCCTTAAAACAGTCGACCGCAGTGGGTCCTGACGTCACCTGACAGCTGTGACGTCTGTGTTCACCCCCCTCAGGATGTGAGGTTTGTCCCAGCAAGGGGTGGGATAAGTAAATAAAACAATGAAGTGTTTTTTTGTTTATTTTTCTGTAACTGGTGCTAATTTGAATTTTTTTTTTTTAAATACTTTTACATCCATCCATCAATCCATCCATATTCTAACCTCGTATCCAGGGGTGGACAGTATTTCTGATACACATATTTAAAATATTTCACATATTTCAAATACAGAATTGTATTTCGTAATTTGTATTTGCCTCGCTTATGCTTTTGCAGTTTGTATCAAAATGCTTTGATGTTCAGTATTTTAGTATTTTGAAAATACAAGAAATACTTTTGCCATAATGTATACCTGATGGCATCGTTTGTGTGCAGACAAGGAGGAAGTTTCCTTTTTCAGACATTTTTCTGAATTATCATTAGAGCCAATAGTTGATCACTTATGTTGAACCAAAATGCTTATAGGCTTCATTCAGACCTATTCATGTTTAAGGTTAAGATGTCAACGAGTGAAGTGTGACATTGTGTTTGTGTAAATGTCCTGTGGTGCAAGTAAGGAAGCAGTTTTTCTTAATTAAATCACAAAAAACATTTTTCTGAGTCTGTTAATATCACCTTTTCATTCGATTGACCTACCATAATCTGTTATCTAGTGAGTAGTTGGGTTATTTTAATATGCTTCAGAATATTTCATCTTTTGTTCAGTTACTGTTTGTATTCTCATTAAGCAGTGAAAAAATATTGCTGTTATGCTTGGCCATTTGAGTCAGTGTGCTTGTGAAGGAGCTGGCTGACATGGAATAGAAGTCTGAGGAATGTATCTGTATTTTTAACATTCAAAAGACAATAGTTTATTTTGATACTTTGCTTGATGGCTGTATTATAGTTTATTTTGATACTTTGCTTGGTGGCTGTATTATACTTTATTTTGATGCACTTACAAATAAGTTATTTTATGAAGCATAGGACTAGAGAAGGGATGCATGCTGGATGGGATCTCAGTGCTTGCTAAATGTGTATGATATGTATGCAGTCACAACTTTATACATGGGATTTATGTAAGACAGAAAAACATTCAGCTAAAAACTCAAATGGTTTCAGAATTAACGACGGATGATTGCGCTTATAGCGTCCACTGGCAGAGCAGAGATGCTGGTCCTAAGGTCATCGGTGCTTTGCCTTCATGTGCAAGAGCACGGACCAGCGTGGTTGAGCTTGACGGCTCCCATAATGCCACTTTCCACCCGTCCTCACTGCAGGATGACCAAGTGTGATGTGAAGAACTACCTCGAGAAGATCTACAGTGCGCCGGTGGCTGCCGTACGGACCAGGATACAGTACTGTGAGTTGTTCTGCATGTTCTCCTGGGGCCCGCCTCCTCTGTGTTAAATTCCATGTTTACACCCCCACCTGCTTGTGTGAAAGCTGTGCCTGGGGGCTCATGGCGATGTTTGTGTTGGGTAGGTCATTCAGAGCCGGGGAGATGGCGGGGGGGGGGGGCACGGGAATCGACCACCGACTGAGGCGGTTTCTGATTCTCTCTTAGCCGTGGGGGGGGGGTGTCACAGTACAGCCCAGACCCCCTCGTGACGATAACGGTCGGGGAAACCCCTTCCACGTGTCAGTCGCTGCCCCCTTTGCATGTGCCCCCCCCCCCCACCCCCGGATTCGTGGCGCTGGCGCTCTTGCCCGCCTGTCCTGAGGTGCCCCTTTCGCCCCGAGCGGCCTGGGCTTGGGTTTTACGGCATGGTTTTTATAGCCTGGCCGTCTTGCTTCGGGATGATAACAAGCTGAAGCTCTGCGTGGTCTAGCTGGGCAGTACCTGCGCCTTTTACGAGGGAGGAAACGTCTGAGTGAAACTTAGCTTCGCTTTCCTTGTTTTTTTTTTTTTAATAGAATGGAGAGAATAAACAAAGGGGTGGGGGCGGGGGGCTTTTTTTGCGTACATTAATAGCTGTAGTTGGGTCTCAGCCATGGGGAAGCGTGTGTTCACACTAATAAAGAATGGCCATGTTGTCAATTTCATGCCTGCAGTTATACTTAAGCAAACCAAGTAACATAAGGGCTTGTGTTTATGGGAGCTCTTTTAAAAAGGT
>JABFEB020000020.1:5631531-5643053 GCA_019775895.2 Stomatorhinus ivindoensis | reverse complement strand
GCGACACCGCAATTCCAGATTCCGGTTTGGTAGATGGGAGAGGCATGGGACGGAGGTTAGGCCCACATAGCTTCCACCAAGTCGCACAGTGTGAGGAGAAGACAAACACAGACCTCTGTGGTGAAGCAGGGAGAGATGGCAGCAATTCAGCCACACAGCTGCCTCTCAGTGCTGTGCCCGGGGTGGGCACGGCGTCCCAGCCCGAGAGTGACTGCATGACAACACAGCCACCAATGCCATTTGCTTATTTACAGCCTATAAAATCGTAAGTAATTTGGTGGTTTTGTTTAATGGCTTTTAGCTTTCTTTTTATCGTCGCTTTAATCATTCCCATATTAAACATGTAACTGTCAGAATGAAAATGATGTCATTATGATGCTAGGCTTCCGTGTGCCACTGTCTGCACTTAGCCTTAAACATATGTGGCTGGTGAAGCTTAAGAAAGCAGCTCTGTGATTTATTTAACAAAGGGGGGGGCAATGGTCATGGCTTCCATTCAGTGACATTCAGAAATGTTGCAAAGTCGTTAGCGATTCATTACCCTGTGAATCATCTTTAAATATCATACAATAAAAAACTATGTGTGTGCATGGGCTGACTTCTGTGTGTGT
Organism: Stomatorhinus ivindoensis; assembly: GCA_019775895.2. Taxonomy (NCBI): domain Eukaryota; kingdom Metazoa; phylum Chordata; class Actinopteri; order Osteoglossiformes; family Mormyridae; genus Stomatorhinus; species Stomatorhinus ivindoensis. The sequence continues at coordinate 5,642,442 of JABFEB020000020.1, read as the reverse complement.
GTGTGTGTGTGTGTGTGTGTGTGTTTGTGAGTACACTGGCATGCATTTCAGATTCATTTATCCAAAAATGACGCCAGTAGGCCACGTTTCCACCAGTTTATCAAGGCTGATGTTGTACTGCAGTAATTTTGGGTCAGATACCACAAATAAGGTCACATGACCCCTGTTGCCTGCCCATACGTCTTTTCACACTCGAATATTATCACTGCAGTACTCCCTCTCAGCTGCCTGTATGCATACTTACATATAATTCCTCAGTTTAGTATAGCGCGAAATTCCCATATTGTGACACCTTCAACTCTCTAGCCTGTTGTCATCTTGCATTTAAGCTGCATGGCCGTTCCAATTATGTGTGCGGGTGTGCAGGTTCGGTAAGAATAAAGGAAAAAAAATGCATTATGGAAAATAAAACTTTTACTGGATTTTTGACAGTGAGGATGAAAACGTATGCAGAAAGGAAAAGGTGGTGTTTTGTCCAAAGATGTTCTTGGAAGCCAGAACCCTGGAATGAATTATCCCACTGATAGGATTATAGCATTTTGCTGTGTTTCTTAGTTAGTCTTTTATTCCATCTGCCGTCATTGTTGTTATATTGTTCTGTATTCTGACTGAGTGGCTGTATGACAACTGCAATTTTTATTGGCATAAATTCATCATCTGAGACATTGCTTCCAAATTCCTCTACGCTGCATGACTCCTAAGATGCTCTGCAGTTGAGTGGAATTCTGGATAGGTCGAAAAGTTTCATTGCTAAACAATTTAGCATTTTGTTTTGCCTTCCCGTAAAAAAAAAGAAAAAAAACCAGATTGTAACAGAACAGAAACTGACAAACTAATGTGCCAGAAGAAAAACATTCCCTGAGAAAACATGTAGATCAGGATGTAGAGTTGCGTCCTAAGCCTAAGCCTAAGCTGCCCAGGAAAGGTAGCAGAACAGCTAACCAGACCAGCATAAGAAGAATGAATTAACTGAAGTAGCTTCTTGCTGACATTATAGAATTTAATTAGTGGCTTTTTAATTCCTTAAAGAAGGAGTCTATTTTTTTTTTAAGAATCGGTGGGTCATCGGTTCTTTAATTGCTTTGACTGAAGGGAAAAAAAGCTAATGTTTTTATGAAGGTAATTTAAATTGTCATTGCTGGAAAATCTAGCACTTTTCATGACAGGATTTGCTCCACTGGAATCTATTAAAACATGAGAATATGCCTGCCGGTTTTTTCAATATATAAAAAAAGTATCTCAGCCTCAGAGATTTTGGGCAGAGAACATCTTTAAAAGTTGTGCAGGAAAATTCACCAGCTTGTTTGGTACCACAGAAAAGCAGCTGGTTGCTGCATGGAGCTCCTGACAAATTAGAGAACTACAGACTTTTAATTCTGCTAGCATTAGTGTGAGCAAAATCTCCCAGGGACCAGAAGGTTATAAGAGACTTGTTATCACCTGATGTGTGGGATTCACCCTCTGGAGCAGAAGCTGAGGTCTACAGCAAATGCCTGCTTTCATGTAATAACCCAGCCGGCCTCTGAAGGCCCTGACTGAACAGCACAGCACCTGGTTTTATTAGGTATTGCTAATAGCAGCTGCATCATACAGGGTGAATTTGCAGTTACCCTGGAAACCTCACACCTCCTAGCATATGGGTCCAAATGTTAAGGGTTAGGGTTAGGGTGGGTTAGGGCCGGATTTTCAATTTTATGAAAATCTGCGATTGTAATTATTTTTTATTTTAATTACAAGAAATTAAAAATGTCCAAAATTTTGTATTTTGTTTGGTTAATTGTGGTTAAGAGTCTCTACAAAGATATAGATACCTAGTCTCTATGTATGTGTGTGTGTGTGTGTGGAATTTGCAGTTTTCTTCAAGCAGAATAAAAAATGCAGTTAAACAGTGTCTCTAAAGTGCATATAGTATGTGAGTTTATGCCCTGCGATGTGCTGCATTTCCAAGTACTGAAAGATGGATCAATGTATCAGACAGTGAACTGTCCCAAAATTAAATAAAATGTATGTAATGTTGTGCATAATGAACCTATTGCACAAGTCTTGTTCATCCGTTAGGCAGAAAGAGCTAGTGTCACAGAGAAATTCCCCGAAGGAATCATTAAATAGAGCAAACACAGCATAGCTGCAGATAAGGAATGAACTGGAAGACCTGACCAGGACTGTCACTTGAGATTTATGAAAAGGGGGGGCTAAGCTTTTTGTTAGGGGCTAAAACCCCCCTAAACCTGCCCTAGACGCCCCCGTCTCTCACATGTGCTTGAAAGACTCAGAGAGGCGACATGCAGACAGAGTCTGGGAGTCTTTCTGGCACGAGGCAGCGGTGGAAGTGTAGAGCAAAGTAGGTGAGAGGTTGCGCTGATTGGGTTTCAGAGTGTGGGCTGCCGCTCGTTAGCCCCGATTAGCCTCTCAGGGAGGCTCCGGCGGTCTGACGGACACCTGTCCTCACAGGGCCCAGAGGGCTAGCAGCTTTTGGGAGCAGCTCGAGGGGCCGGACAAAAGGGCAGCACAGGCCGGGAGACAAACATATCCGAAAGAGCAGCGGGTGAGGGATGAGAGCGCGTACTGGCGGCAGTGGCGGGACTCTGGGGCCCGTGATGTCACGCAAGAACCATGCAGACACAGCAGAGCGGCAGACGCAGGCCGCGAGCCACTTCCCCTGCGATCTCATTTTACCCGCGGATTCGTTGACCTCGTAGGATGATGGTTTACAGTAGGGGGGAGGGTTAGGGGGGGGGGAGAAAAACAAATGGGTCAAGCTAACGGACGTGTTATTGCGGCTGAGTCAGTGGCCATTACGGAAAAAAAGGATATTTATACGCTGCGTGGTGGCCGGGGGAAGTCAGGGATATCATGCGATTTCAGGCATAATCACAATTGTGACAAATGCCACAGTTATCACAGTGTCAGCATCTTAAAGATAAATGATATCGTCTGTGGTTATAGTACGTCTGCAACAGAGATTCCAAAGGGAAGCTTTAGGGCACCCATCCCCCCAATCAGGACACTATAAATAATGAAGGCACCCTTCTAAGTTAGGATGTCTACCAGCATATGTTCACTTCAGGGACTCCTCCCCGCTGTAAGAACAAACGTTTCCCAGGCAACAGAACGACCCGAATGAAATCCATGAAGCTAAATGACTGTAACAAAACAAACAGGTCTAAACTCACAAAACAAAATGCAGTGAACCGGAACAGGAAGCAGAACGCACCAAGAGAGGTAGACATAGCAAAACGCAGACAGCAGGACTCTCATACGTCCACAGACGCATGTGCGATGTGCATAGCTGCAGGGGAAAAATTACAAGATGGTGAGAAAATCCCCACAGAAAACCATCCGTTTTCTATTCCTGCGTGTGGTGTGCAGGGTTGCGTAGCCTTTCCCAGAAGCTACGGTGCAAGGCAGGGAACAACCCAAGATGGGACGCCAACCCATTGCGGACACGCTGACCATTCCCACCTATGGACAATTTGGCAACTCCTGTTCACCTCAGGATATCTTTGGTCTGTTGGGGTAAACCCGAGAACCTGGAGGGATCTCCACAATGGCACGGGGAGAACATGCAAACTCCACACATATAGAGACATGGCAGAGATTCGAACCCTGGTCTCCAGAGGTGTGAGGCAGCCACGCGCTGCACCAACCCAATACAGGTAAAGAATGATACCTGAATCATGATCTGCAAAACAAGCATGATGAACGAAAGTGATTAAAAAATGCGAAACGAATCACGAATGGTGGAACATGTGAGAGAACATGTTTAAGCGAGAACCATTAAAGATTACAAAAATAGAAATTGTGATTATGAGATGCAGAAAACATGGCTTCCAGATTAAGTCACAAAAATCATAATGAGGTGAACTTCACCAGGAATTACTTTTAAATTATCTTGCTAATATGTGTGGCATGGTGGTGCAGTATTACCTCACATTTCTGGGCCCTGGGTTCGAGTCTCCGCCTGGGTTCCATGTGTGTGGAGTTTGCATGTTGTCCCTGTGTCATCGTGGGGTTTCCTCCGGGTACTCCGGTTTCCCGCCACAGTCCAAAGACATGCTGAGGCTAATTGGAGTTACTAAATTGCCCATAGGTGTGTCTGTGTGTGTGAATGGTGTGTGGGTTTGCCCTGCGATGGGCTGGCCCCCCCATCCAGGGTTGTTTCCTGCCTCATGCCCATTGCTTCCGGGATAGGCTCTGGACCCCCTGTGACCCAGTAGAATAAGCAGGTATAGAAAATGGATGGATATCGCTAATAATGCTCAGGGCAATAGAACCAGTAGGTTTGTATTTTTACGCTTCGGTGTGGCTCTCACATGTCTGTGCAGGCTATCCTTTCAAGTACATTTCCCAGGCTGGAAAATCATTTAGAGGCACCTAAATTGGACTCATGGAGTCTAGTATTTTAAGCTTGAAGAACTACATTAAATTATCTTAACTTTAAAAACTTTTTATTCCTTGGAATGGAAAAGAATACATGTGTTAAGTTAATAAATTCACTAAAAGGTACTGGGTGGACTTTTACGGTCCCATTTAAGAGTAATATATCAGAACTCCTAGATACTTTAAAAAATGCTCTATCCACCATCAAAGGGTCCTTAAATCAGCTATTTTGCCTCAAATCACAGATAGAGGAAATAGAGGAGAGGGACAGTGTGTTCGCAAGGACATCGCATTCGCATTTCAAAATGCTTCCTTGTTCAAATTTCATGGAGTTTAACCCTGGACATGGCTGTCTTTGTTTAACTTTAGATTCAGTCTTTGCACAAAATGAACTTTGCCTCCCCCCGTCGCAATGTGATCGCAAATGTTGGTGGTAGGCTGACTTCCTGCTGTCATGCCTGTGAACACGTATACCCTCTAGCGCAGGTACGGGTCTGTGTGGTTGTTGCCACTTTAACATGCCATGTAAGCGGTATATACTGCGTAAGGTGCTCTGTCGCCTCACACCTTAGGGCTTGGGGCATTGAGTCCGGTCGCTGCTCTGCCGGTGTGCAGTTTGCATGCTCTCTCTGTGTTGTACTGGTTTCCTCCCGTAGACTACAGACATGCAGTTAGACTAATTGGCATCTGGGTATAGTGTCTGATTGCGTATTTGTGCCCTGAGATGGACTGGCATCCGGTCCAGAACGTGCTGTCTGCTGCCAGGGGGAGCCGCAAAACCCCCGACCCTCCAGTGTCTGGAGGATGGATGGATGTGCATATATGTAATATGAGCACCCCACTGAATGCCCATGGTTACATCAGCACTGTACATGCATGCAGTATCACCCCCTTCCAGAGCTGGAAAGTTCAAGTCCCGAAAGTACAAATCCAGACCAAGATTTTGTTTCAACCAACCAGCTGAGTACTCTATGACTGTGACTCTTTATACTCAACTGGTTGGTTGAAACAAAATCTTGGTCTGGATTTGTACTTCTCGGACAAGAAATTTCCACCTCTGCTCCCTTCATTAACCCCCCCCCCGGCATACCCATATCTGCGTTGGAAAATGACACAAAAGGCACATTTCAAAGCCTCAGGTTCATGCCTTTTCTGCAAATTTACTTTTGGAGATGTATCTGCAAGCTTACTCTGGCTTCCCAGAAGACATGCTGGATATTCTTTTCTTCCTCATCAGAGGACGGCCAAGATCTGCATTGAGAAGGAGGCTCCCAGGCCCATTTACCAGCATCCTCTGGGAGTTCAACCCCGGGCAGATGTGCCCAGAACCATGACCTCGCAGCCAGTCAGAGTCTGGGGCAGAAGTTATGGGTGTCAGACAGGAACCTGTCATTGCCAGACCCATCCTCCGCAAGGTGGGCCAGAGGCATGTCCTGGAGTTCGCTCAGACAGATGCTTCTAGTCTTTCCTCCTCTTGGCCGCCTGCTTCCCCACGCCCAAGTCGAAAGGTTAAGGGCTGCAGACGTGCTGACTCCTGCCCCGGTGCCCTGTGTGTGGCCTCGTGGCTTTCTGAGTCACGGCTCGCCCGGACTTCCTTTTTGGCTTGTCGGACGGTCATTCTGGGAGCAGACGACCGAACGGCTGGAAAGAGAGGCTCAAGGGCCAGGAGGCGTGTGTAACATGACAGGGGAGCAGCGTCACACATTCGCTCTGCAGGCATCGCTACTGGACTGTAAGCTAAGAGAAACAACGACCTTCAGACCAGGTTGGAGATCATAGAGGCTTTTCATACTTGTGCTGGAAGGTCAATCCATCCTTCAGAGACCTTTCATAAAAAGCATGTCTGCTTTCTACTGTTGTTGAACGACTGTCTGTTGACTCAGGCTAGTTATCCCCTGACCTGTATGTCAGTAATCTAACCAGAGGAATCACTTTTCAGCTTTTAATATCCTATGTAGCTTACTAAATTTATGTCATACTAAAGGTAATTACAGTGGCAATAAACATTTCCTGCAATAAAGACCTTATTCCAGCTCTGATTTTCGGAAAACCAGTGTAAAGCAAATGGTATGTTTGCTTGCCAAGAAATGTAATATTTTCCCCCTTTTTAGTGTTTTTATATTGAACTGATACCTGAAGTTAAATATATGTTTATGAGCTGTTTTACTGAGTTATCTCAGCAAATGTTAGGCAAGGGAACACCCTGGAGAGGATGCCAGTCTATCACACGATCACGTTCATAGGCTATTTAGAGATGGCGGAACTCACAGAGACTTTGCCAGTGGAAGCTCTCAAGTGCCACAAAGGGCTGGGGGTCTGGAGCTGCGAGGGTACAGTGCTGCACCCTGATCATACCCTGGTTAGGGGGCAGCATGTGGCTCAGTGGGCTAAGCCTGTGTGCTTGTAATCACAAGGTCGCCGGTTCAAACCCAGCCTCAGCCTGTCTGTGGGTCCTTGAGCAAGGCCCCTGGGCGCCGCTACAGGTGGCTGCCCCTTGCGGACAGCTTGCTCTACAAAGAGCAAGCTGAGGGAGGCATAAAAAGGAATTTCCCCATGGGGATAAATAAAGGATTGATTATTACTATTATTATTACACCTGATCCACACAGTTGCCCAGCTTGAATAACATTAAGGTCGTCGCATGTATTTAATCAAGCTGGTATGGTGGGGCAGTAGTTAGAACTGAAATCTCCCCATGTGGGATCAGGGTACGAGTCTCCACTGTTGCTCTGTGTGTGGAGTTTGCATGTTCTCCCCATATTGCTCTGGGGTTTCCGCTGGGTGCTCTGGTGCTCTACCCCCAGTCCAAAAACATGCCGAAGTTAATTGGAGTTGCTGTGTGAGTGTGACCCATGATGGTTTGGTGGTTTGATGGTTCCCTGTCTTGTGCCCGTAGCCTCCAGGACAGGCTCTGGACCCCCTGCGATCCTGAATAAGACAAGTGGTAACAGAAGACGGATGGGTGGATCTCTTTAAATGTATTACGCAGCACTGTGATGTGTCATCGTGCAGGGACGGCAGTGGCGTTCAGTTGGGATTTGTGGTGAGTGATGTTCAAATGCAAACGCGCTGTTTCTTTTTGGAGCGTGTCATTATGATGGTGGTAGTGGGGAGGGGGTTCAGCCTGCAGGATAAGGCCCTTGCAGGGTACGTGTGAATTACTGCACCCCCTTATCTATTTTAATCACCTAGTACAGCAATGTTATCAGATAGATGTGCAAAAAAAAAAAAAAAAAAGATAACAAAGAACAGGATAAATGCGTGAGATGAGTCCTTCCATGTAGCAGCAATGGAGATACGCTTCAGATTACATACCAATAAAGTAATCAGCAATAAAGTAATCAGTTACAAGATCAGATTAGCCGGCATGACGTTTCAAGAGGATTGCATTCAGATATTATCTACTAGAGCGCGATAAAATGTATGATTGCTGCCCCCGATGTAGCATATTAAAGGTACAATAGCAGTCTTTCCTTATCAGCATCTGACACCACACGCTTTGTTTGACCACTGTTGTCCTCTGAGATGTGCTTATCTTATCACTGATAACAAATTGCAGCCAGGTGGTGGTTTTTAAATGGAGAGACGGGTATATTTGTTTCGGTTTCGAATGAGTTGATCCCACTGTCTGAATTTAATCATTCTGCAGACGGAAGTGCACTTCTCGCACAGTACTCAAACCACCAACTTCAAAGTGTGTGTGTGTGTGTGTGTGTTGAGAATCATCAGAAATACTATAGGGAGTGGAGATGGATTTCGTTCCTCTCCTGCTTGCTGTGGTCTGACAGGTTGCTCTGCCAAGTCGCTGTAATGCACAATCCGAAAGGCTGAGGGCATTCTAGCACTTTGAAAAGCACACGCGATTCATGCCACATCTTTTTATATTCACGAAAAATCCGCAGTGGAAAACGAAAAAAAAAAAAAGCAGAAAGTTGGGCCTTTGTCTATTCCTGCTTTTAATTGCCCTTAAATAAGTCCATGAAGATTTCTGGTATAAATACCCACTGGGGTGGCTTTTCTAATTTGGTCACAGCTGACTCAGTTGACAGCCTCCAGGAGAGCGTGCTGCCACCTCTGTGACAAGCTTGTAGACTTGCAAGCAAAACTTGTTTTTGTGAAGCCAGGCTTGCGGCCTGCTCATTTGAAGCGAGACTGTGGAGACTGTAAGCATGCGGCAGGTCCCACTAGCTGAGCGTGATGACATCATTGCTCTTCTGTTTCCCCATGTAATTCTTTTTTAAAGGGCCAATACTGAACTCATGGCCCAAGCATTTTTTAGTCCTGTGTACTCAAAGGTGACTCCAATGCAAAGGATGCCACATTCTTCTTAGAAGTATGATCCTTGTTTAGATATGGGCCCCAAAGGATACATGACCACATGATTTGGGTTCTTGTTCATATATATCAAATTGGTAATGGGATTCCTCATTTGCAGCTCTTGTCTGGAGCCTGACAGCATGGAAGGTAGTTTCCATATGACGTGGGGTGCTGTATGCTGTGGACTGGACGGTGAACATGTTCTGTTTCAATCAAATAAATGTCTTGAGTTTCATAACCCTGCTCCATTTTCATTGCAAAACCACATTTACATCGCCTGGGCGACAGCTTGGCTGAGAAGAGGGTGCAGATAATTGAAATGGCAAAAATTTTCCAGGACAAATCTTATGCAGTGTACTTTCTTGTGCTATTATTGTCTTGTTAAGCCAGCTGGGTATTTTAGTGTTTCATATTGAGTACTTCTCGGGAGGTTAACCAAGAAAACATCAGGTAATGAGACAAGCTCAAAGCATGGCAGGTGACCTCTAGCATCTGATTCGGTCTTGACATTTTTTGACTGCGTAACTCGCTAAAATTGACATAAAAGTGTGCTCCACCCCCCACACGAAGAAAAATGCCTCCCTTCCTCTGAAATAATCATAAATGAGAAGTTATCCTTGGCAACTGTAAGGCAAAAAGAAACACATTTTCATTGTAGCCATTAATCAAAGTGACCATTGGACTTCTGGGAAGTAATATTGAGTAACCATTTAAATGTAACTTCCAAATTCCCGCTAACACTCTATAATTCTTAAAAAAAACTGATAACACGGGAGGAGTCCTTTTCAAGCACACTTGACACTCAGCCAATGACCTGCAAGCCACCCAGAAAGGATCAGATGATCTTTCAATCCGTAAAAAGAGGGATCTTTTAGATGTGCCAGCCCAGACTCACTCGTGTGGTTTTTGGCCAAGTTCCCAACACGGATGTGATTATCCTGCTAGGAAAGGACGAGACCTTTGCCGGATCAGCACTGTGTTTACATCTCACCCGCATCGGCACATGTGGGGAGCACATGTTCCACAGTGTGGCCGTGCATCGCTTCCACCCTCCATGCCTCGTGACCAGTTATTGGATTATGTAACCGGTGTGGGACCAGTTTTGTAGTGAATCAGGTCTTTCGCTGATAAAAGGTCTGGCTGAGGCTAACGTGACCACCCGTTCCCCTATAGTCCCTCATTTCAGACATGTTACTGACTCTGTCACAGTTAGTCACACATTACTTTAGATTAGTTTTCATCGTAATGTCACTCTACTGTCAGGTTTAAATATTAGTTGTTAGATTCCAGCACCTCAACCTTTCAGTGACACTTGTCGGGTTACTTCTGCAGGACAGACATCGCATTCCGGAATGATCTGGATTCAAGAAGCAGACAAAGATGGCGGAGAATTTTTTCTTTTGTTTTATCAACCAGGATTTGGGACTTCCCTGCATCTTTCCAGCATCTCCCCATCATACATTCCCTTCATTTGGGGAATATTCATTTTTGATAAATTAGGTCCCTAAGATATATTAACCCCAGAAAAAATCATCCTCTCACCTGCATTATTAAGACTGAAGAGATGCACAGCACCCCCCCATAACTGAACTCTGAGTTGGTAGTAGTCCATTTGTACTGCATAACAGGTGTAATAATAGGAAAACTAGAAAATGATTGTAGCCCTCCTTTTGGGAAGGCACACATGCTGGCCAACTAATGTAAAACCCAGGGTTTTTGGGTTCTTAGCAGACGATAGTTGTGTTGCAATCACATAGCGCCGCAAAGTGATTTCTCAGAAGATTGTAATGTTGCACTGCGAGCGACTTGCAGTGGTGGCTGAGATTCATGATGCCATTCGAGTGTGGATGCTTCTCTGCTGTGTTTGAGCTGCACTTCTTATCTTGGTGGCCCTTATCTGCCCGCGGTTAAAGAGTTACCAAGGTGACAGGCCAAGTTTGGATTGAGCAAAGGATTGCCTCGCGATTGCCCACTGATACAGCCTGTCACCGGGGAGGGGATCCTAGAACTGGCTTGGTTCGAAGAGTCCAAGTAAATATTTAGAGAGGCTTTACAGGCCGTACATGAACATGAGAAATGAAGAAAGGGAGCTTTCTGGAATGCAGGAGGCGACGGCGAGCACGCCCAGGTACATTCCGATGTACCTTTGTACCGCTTGCTATGTGTAATCTGGAAAATCTGATTATTCTTCTGTTGAGTCAAATCTGTGCCATT
>JABFEB020000020.1:5604471-5617547 GCA_019775895.2 Stomatorhinus ivindoensis | reverse complement strand
CCACCCCCCCCCCCCCCCCCCATTACGCGTCTGGCACGCGCATGTACACATGTTTAAACGATTATTGTGTTTCTTTCTTAAACGTTTTTTGAGTCCCTGCCGTTTCATTTTACATGCATTGCCAATTAAATATTGGTGAAACATATTAAGGAAGGTAAACATGTACCATGCGGATACTGGCTCTCGTGGCCCCGATAAATCGAGACGTCTGAAAGGTCAGATGTACAGCCAGGACGCCCTGCCCTTCTCTGAACACACCTGCACACTACATTGTAAAGAATATTTACTGTACAAGACCGCCAAAGATTCCTGTACCACGAACACTGTGAAATTAGACTGTCTGGTTCCTTCCTGGAATCTGCTCTGGACCCAGTAGGACTCCGCATTAGACAGCCACTTATGGAAGATGAAAAGCAAACCATCACTTTCAACCTAGAGGTAGGTGTTACTGGATAGACCGATCACGAATAAGCAGAAAATAAATACACTGATCTATAAGTAAAGTATGTGTCTAAAACAATTATGTTGCCTACCCTATAATTTAGAGGACTTCACTCCTTTTTCACACAATGGGATAATTTTGTAATTGATTTCTAATTACTTTCTGGCAAAAAATGCAACAATATTAAAGACTCTTGGAAGCAAAGGTAGGCAATAATGCACAAAAATTAGAGCTAAATATTTCCTGAGTTTCATGACTCTGCTCAGCATGTACTGTTCTCTACTCCTGTTTTTTGTTTTTAGGTTTCTGCTTCATAAAAATATGACATTAGGTTGTAAATACTTAGGTTTCTGATATTAATGAACATATTCTATGTAAAGGCCGACGTTTCCCATACTCAAGCTGTGTTTGATATTTTTATTAGGGTTATGATAACACTGCTGTAATCATAAGCGTCACAGCTTATCAGACATGCAGTTTGTCAGTGGTCCATTATTAAATATTCAGTTCAGACCTGTGTATTCCAGGTTTTTTAAAGAACACCGTGCTTCATAGTTACTCCCGTCTCAGTGAAAGCGACTTGTTAAAAACACACTGGTCTTTTTGTGATGCATCATCAGTAGTGCTCCTCTGGCTCATGGGGTGTTTCGGCCTTTCACACTATACACCCTCACCAGAGGTGGCCAGCTATAGGGTGATCAGCGCTAAGCTTGGGTCCCGTGCCCAATTAGTCAGGAGAGTCGCCTTGATGTCAGATGACGGCCATGTCGTGAAGCTATATATGACAGCATAAGCTTGTCACTTAGGAGCCCAGCAGGGGACATTCCTCTTCAACCAGAGCCACTGGCTGCTTCTCTCTGCTGCCTCTGAAGCAGCTTTGATGGCTGCACGCTGGCTCTGGCCCCTGATTCCCAGGTCTCTCAGCAGTTTGACGGTCGATGTTGCTACAAACACACTGCATCCAACTTCCACTGGGTGAACTTCTCTGGTCCAGCCGCGATGTTGTGCTTCAGCAGCTAACTCAGCATAGCGTAGATATTTTCACTCGTATGCCTCATCCACGGAATCCTCCCAGGGTACTGTGACTTCAATAATGTAACCGTTCCTTAGGGAAGGAGACCAGAGCACCATATCAGGTCTCAAGGCAGTAGTGGCAATCTCTGGAGGAAACACCAGCTGTTGGCCAATATCAACCACCAGACGTGTGCTAATCACATCTTGACTCTCTCCAATGGTGTGGAGTTGCTCCTGGTAACTGTAGCCCCCTCACGGACAAAGGTGGGGGTTAGATATTGGTTTCTATTTCCAAACTGCCTTGATACATTTCTCACGGCTGAAGGTGTGGGTTTCGCAATAGCTCAGTATGGGTCTGCAATGGAATCAGTCAGGCCTTTATTGCCTCTTAACTATTCAGTTAAAATTGACCCACCTCTTACTTCCCTTGCATGAGCCCTGGACACTTTTTATTCTTCTGAAGAAAGTATTGATGCAACAAGTACCTATCTTGACACACTGAAAAACATTGCTAAACAAAATGGTAGGTCTTTCAGTGACATACTACGTGAGGAACCTTCACAAATCTCACCTTCGTTGGATCCGGTGGATGGAAGCATTATTGGCGATGCGGACGAAGAAAGTGAATGTGAGGAGGCTAACCCAGCCAAAGACCAGTGTGCTTTGATAGGAGCCCCTACTTGTCCCAGCCCTCAAGGTTCTTTCCAGGGTATTACTGACAAAGTTAAAGCATCAGCTTCAACCAGCCCTGTGATTATCAACCCATCTGAGGTGCAGAGGGTCATTGTTGAACACATAGTAAAAAGTCAGGGAGCCGTTGCTCAGTCTCCTACATCTATCAAGGGAGATGTCCTTGTCCTTGCAATGAGACCGATTATGATATCTGGCACACTAGTGTTGAGCTAATCCTTGAAGACCCCTCTATATCTGATCTGCATAGAGTCAGGAAGATCATGGAGAGTCTCTTGCCTCCAGCTGCAAACGTCATTAAGCCATTAGGTTGTCATGCTTCTCCACAAACCTACCTTGACTTACTTGATTCAGATTTTGGGACGGTGGAAGATGGGCATGAGCTGTTCACGAAATTCATGAACCCTTATCAGAATGCTGGTGAGAAACCTTCCCACTATCTTAACAGACTGCAAACCACATTTAATAAAGCAGTTAAGACAGGGGTTAGGGTTAGGGTTATTCTTACCTGAAGTTGACCGTCATCTTCTCAGGCAGTTTTGTCGAGGCTGCTGGGATGATGCTTAAATCACTGACCTCAGCCTGGAGAAGAAGAAGAAGAACCCACCAACTTTTCAAGAGTTTCTGAGGTTGCTTCGCACGTGGGAGGATAAGCATGCAATGAAATTAGCACGCATGGAGCAACACCTGGGACACCTTCAAAGCAGAAGGAACTTTCACATTCCCAGTCAGCGCAGGTGTACCACAAGGGTACTGTCATTACAGGTGAACTCAGGACTCTGTTTCATCTGAGACTGCTGATTTTCAGAAGCAGATTGCTGAACTCAGAGCTCAACTTGCTGAACTCAAAGCTCCCAAACAGAAGCACACAAGGTTGTAAACAGTCTTTACCTCCGGTCAGTCAACCATCACAGAAGCCTGACGGTTAACAAGCCACACATGACACTGATAAACCCAAAAAATTCAGACCAAAACCGGGGGAGAAGATGGGCATGTTGCAACTGCCTGCACAAACCCTCCAAACTCTGACCTGGTAGAAAGTAAGAGGAAAACACTGAGGGCGCTTTTCCATCGCACCAGATACCATACTTTCTGTACTTTCAGTGCTTCCATAAAGTACCAAAAGTATGGTGCTTCTTTTGTGTCGGTAATCCACTGGCGTATAAACTGGCAGCGGCGCCAAATGATCACCAGTGACCATCCCTGACTGACATCATCACAAAGTGTGGCGCGGTATTTCTCGAATTCAAACATGTTATTATGATCCTCCACTTTCCTGTAGTCCTACTTAAGTTTTTTTATTTTCAAGCAGCATTGTTCGGTGTTTCGCGTGTGCCCCATTCCTTGCAGGCAGCTTGCTATTACGGCAAATACTTTTTTATTTCGAGTCGTGTCATCCAAATCCCGCTGGATCTGTTCATCTGACCATACGGTGATTAAAGCCTGTTTCCTCGTTTGTCCATCCTTCCATTTTACATTTACAAGTCCGCACCCCAAAGTACCGAAGCACCAAAGAAGTGCCCCAGCTGGTTTGGCACTTTCGGTACTGGAACTTCTGGAACTGGTACTCGACCAGAAGTCAATGGAAAAGCGAAAGTATCGAAAGTACTGTACCGAAAGTACCATATTTTGTGCGGTGGAAAAGTGCCCTTAGTAATATCAAAGTGCACTTCTCAGGTTAAAATAGGTGGGGTGGACTGTAGTTGCCTTTTAGATACAGGATCCCGGGTGACTACCATTCCATTTTCCTTTTGTCAGAATGGTCTCTTAGTACAGCCCATACAGCCTTTACACCACTTGCTTGAAGTTAGTGGAGCAAATGGTCAGCTTGTCCCCTTTAAGGAATATATTGAGGTTCCTGTGACTTTTCCAAAGGACATAATGGGAACAGAGATCGAAGCAGTGACATTAGCACTAGTTTTGGAGCCAAATTTTGGAGCCTAGCAAACAGTCCCAACTTTTAATAGGTACAAATACTCTTGATTCTCTTTATGAAAAGTATTGTAATTCAGAGAAGTTTGAGCTAAACTCTCTAAGTTATGGGTACAGAGCTGCGTTGAAGACTCTTGAATTGCGACACATGCAAATCACAAATGGTTCCCTTGGATCAGTGAAGCTGTGCACAAATAAACAAGTCGTACTTGCAGCAAGGCAAAGAACTAATGTTAGTGGAGTAGTAAAGATAAATTGTATCAGCTCCGAAAAAAAGATTCCTTCTTGAGCCTCCATCTGTGTCATCTCTTCCAGGAGGTGTACTTTTATGCAGTGCTGTAGTTCATTTGCCATCTGTACACCCTTATCAGCTATCAGTTCAACTGCACAATGAGACTGACCATGATGTTTTTTTGCAACCTCATTCCATTATTGCTGAAATGTCTCCAGTTGAGGATCATTTCTCATGAATGTGCTGCAAATTCCATAACTTCACCTAGCAGGCCTGATCGAGTTCAGAGACCAAGCCTCAGCTTTGATTTTTGGGGAATCGCCGTTATCACAGGAATGGAAAGATAGGATTACAAATATGCTGAACAGCATGCCAGAGTTGATTGCACATCATGACCTTGACTTTGGCTGCATGTCAAAGGTGAAGCATTGCATACAACGTTTTGATGAAACTCCCTTTAAACAAAGGGCACGGCCTATTCACCCACAGGACATTGCTGCTGTCCATCTCCATCTGCAGGAGTTAAAATATGCTGGAGTAATCAGGGAATCAGAATCTCCTTTTGCATCTCCAATTGCTGTCCATATGAAGAACAGAGATGTAAGATTGTGTATTGACTACAGGAAGTTAAACGCTCAAACCATTAAAGATTCTTATGCTATACCCAATCTTGAAGAGTCCTTATCAGCCTTAACTGGTTTGAAATGGTTGTCCGTACTAGACTTGAAATCTGGATATTATCAGGTAGAAATGGAGGAACCTGACAGACATAAAACTGCATTCATACGTCCACTTTGTTTTTGGCAATTCAGCCGAATGCCACAGAGAATTACTAATACCCCAATTATGTTTCATAGGCTAATGGAGAAGTTCATGGGAGATCTACATCTGAGAGCGGTTCTGGTGTTCCTTGATGATTTTGTCATATTCTCTCAGACCCTTGAGGAACATGAGGAACGTCTCATGAAAGTGCTAGAAAGGCTCCTGGAATACGGTTTAAAGTTATCCCCTGAAAAGTGTAGACTTTTTCAGACTTCAGTACGCTATCTGAGGTATATCATATCAGAAAATGGAGTTGAGACTGACCCTGAAAATATAAGACCCCTTAAAACCTGGCCAAAACCTAAGAACCTCAAAGAGTTAAGATAATTTCTTGGATTCTCAGGTTATTATTGATGATTCATTAAAGATTGTCAAACCTGTCACTGAACTTACAGCTGGATACCCCCTTTTTCGCAAGGGAGTAAGACAAGTCCGTGCAGTCAGAAAGGATCTGAACCCAAAAGATCCATTCAGAAGCTTTTGGACCCCAGCATGTCAAGAAGTTTTGACAGCGTCATTGATAAGCTCACTTCGCTGATCCAAGCCAGCTTTACACAAGGACAGCTTGGTGATTTTCCTGGTGTTTCACTGATTAAATCCTGTTTCAGTTTAATGTTGGATTCCACATGCATGAAGTTCATGCCATTTATGAACAAAAATCAACAAAGATCAACTCAGCCTGTGAATGTTACAATGCTTCGGTGTATAAAAGAACAAATAGTCACAGAATGACTATTTAACTCATGATGCCTCAGTTCCTGGGGATTTAGCCCCTTCGAGCACGACCTCCATAGATGACATACATTCATATACTCTTTCCACTCAGAGTTTTGCTTACTCTTTCAGTTTTGAATATTCTCCCCCCAATTTTCCTCAATCACATGACATTGTGTGCAAGATTATGTTTAACAAAATGGATATTGAATCAAAATAACTGTGTAGGTAGGTGGCCATATTTCCATAAGATCTTCCAGATGCGTAAACTCCTTCATTTTTTGTTATCGGCTGTGACACACTCTGCCGACATTTGGGTTAATACATTTCCTGCTAGAAGATGTTTTCCACCTCATTTGCTTTACTAGCAGTTCAGGTCGCCATGAACTACTGGCTCAGCAGATGCATCCTGAGCCAGGCCCCCCCTCCGGCTGGCTTGACACTTAATGATTTAATTGAGTGTGAGCAGATGCTCTGATGATTAATTATCAGGCTGTAATGGCCAGTATTGCTGATTTCGTTTTCAACTTAGGAAACTTCTTTCTAGACATTGATCTTTTCATAATTCTTTCATTCGACAGTAAAAATGTCTAAACTGGAACCAAAACATATAGTATAATCATTACATTAATAAATAGACAGACAGACAGACAGACAGACAGACAGATAGATAGATAGATAGATAGATAGATAGATAGATAGATAGATAGATAGATAGATAGAAACATGCAAAGATTTGTTGAGAGGAACATGTTGACCATTTGGCTTGACAGTGTTACAGTGACCGAGTCCATTCAGGTGATTAATGACTGTCTATCTGCCAGAGACGTGGGGAGCCATTTACCTGTCACAATCTCCTTCTAAAGATGTTACATGAAACTTTCAGGATAAACTCCATCAAAACATATTTACTGTTAAAATAGTCCCCCGTCATTCAGCTTCATTTTTAGTCCTAACCATTCTGGAAAGGTCACATTTAATCTTAAGGAAAATTCTTGGAGCCCATCCCAGAAGCAATGGGCACAAGGAAGGGAATATCCCATGACAGAGCATTAACACCGATTTGACAGCTCCAATTCACTTCAGTGTGTTTTTGGACTTGGGGGGCAGGGGGTTGGACTGGAGAACCTGGAGGGAACCCCACACACGGAGCCAGGCTGGACACCTGAACCTCGGTCTCAGGAGCCGTGACGCAACACTGCTAAGCACCACACCGCCGTTCCAGCCCACAAGGCTGTCTTGGGTTTGTTAAATAGTACTTGCATGTTTGATGATGGGGCAGCAGGGTGGCAGTGTGGTTAGGGCTGTTGCCTTACGGCTCTAAGACGCAGGTTCGAGTCTCTGCTATGACTCTGTGTGTGCGGAGTTCGATGTCCTCCCTGTGTCACTCTGGGATTTTCTTTGGGTACTCTGGTTTCCCTCCCTAGTCCAAAACATGCTATGATGAATTGGAGTTACAAGTGTCTGTGCATATGTGCCCGTTGTGATTGGTTGGTGCCCCATCCTGTGTTATTCCCAGCCTTGCACCCATAGACCCCCTACGATCCTGAATAGAACAAGCAGTTACTGAAAATGGATGGATATTTGATTATAGCTATTTGCTAATAGTTTTGTTCAAAATCAACAGGATTTTCTGTGCCCAGAAGCACATTACGTCATCGAGTCATCAGTGTCCTATTGCTGCCCCATTATGGCATGTTACTGCTGTTATTGTTATAAATCTAGCCAAACAGAAAGCCGGGTGGCCGCGGTACGACGGCAAGCAGAAAGCCCCCCCCCCCCCCACCCCACCCCTGGACTTTGTTTTGCAGTCACCGTCGGCATTTTCAGCCGTTTCACACCT
Source organism: Stomatorhinus ivindoensis (assembly GCA_019775895.2). Lineage (NCBI taxonomy): Eukaryota > Metazoa > Chordata > Actinopteri > Osteoglossiformes > Mormyridae > Stomatorhinus > Stomatorhinus ivindoensis. The sequence goes on along the minus strand of JABFEB020000020.1, from coordinate 5,609,858 downwards.
GCGTGACTTCGCTGCCGTCATGTTCCCAGCCCGTAGTGTCACACGCCACACGCGTGCCAGGTGGCACAGTGCAAGCTCAGTTGCACCCTACCCGTCACACAATATGCGGAGAAACAGGCACAGACCGTGAGCACAGTTTGTTTCCACGTCATGCTTTTACGTCCATTAATCATCATTGTTAACTCGACTCAGCTCCGCTCAGAACTGCACAAGGCGCTCTGTTCGTCGCAGCCAAGATCACAGATACAGAACTCAAGCGTCCTGTACCCATAAAACTTCATATTCGTGGAAGGGGTAATCTTGGAAATAATGGTGCAGGTGAGGAGGCTAAAATCAGGTGACCTCTGGCCACATAAACGATCTAGCAAATTCTCGTTAAAATAAATAAATAAATAATAGCCATGAAACTCCACAAAACATATTTTGGTGCAAAGACTATGGAAACAATTGGCGGGAATGCAACTTTCTCTGGATAAAACTTGTTAAAAGGTGATACGACTGACATGAAAAAGATTTATGTATGTGCCACAGATGTTGAGCATCACAGAAGGCACTGAACCAAGGCTCAGCAGTTCTGCGAGTACTCTAACAGCACATTAACCCATAAAAAGGAAGATGTAGAATTATCTCAGGATCTGACGTTAAACTTCACAGAAGGCGTACGAAAAGCCTTGGGACAAATTGTTCTGATGGGCAGACAGGAATATGCACGGTGTTTCTCCATTTAAACTGTGAGCAGATAAATTCATTTCATTATAGCATCTTTAAACAGCCAGATTTTATAATGAAATCAGTTTCACTTCACATCACCACCTGTGCTGCGTTTGTTGGGAAACACGCAGCATACAACTGAGATTGTATTTCTTAACTGCTGCAAAAAGCAACCCAATTGCCCATTCTGGATCAGCTAGTAGCTGGAGAAGAAGAGCTTCCTAGTAATGTAACCATGGTTTCTGACATTTAGACAATAGAGGATGAGCTTTTAACACCCTTTTCTTCAACCATTTTCTCCAATTTTTAAGTTGCAAATTTAAAGGGAAGGAAATCAAAAACTTTCTAAAAATTTCCTTTCTTGCCTTATTCTCACGTTTATGTGTTCTACTTTTTCCAGTCTGTGTGATTTCTGTTGATGGCCAAGACCATCAAGAAACATGTTTATGAGACAGTAGGGTTGTAGTTTCCCCCGGGAAGTTCAGAATTCCCCATCCATTAGAGAGCTAATTGTATAGTAGATATGGGTTTGCATGGTACTTGCATAGTACCAGGACTGCTTTTCGCTGCTCTGCCTGTGACCAAACCTGAGTTGTATCAGCAAAGTATCCTGCCAAGAATCAGAATTCATTTGTGATATATTTTGGACATAAGCTAAATGACGAAACTCAAATAAGAAAGGCACGTGCCTCGCGTCTGCTGTGGGAAAGGGGCCGCATTTTACAGCCACCGACAGCGATGACGCACGGTGACGCTGGCACATCACACATTCTTGTGCATTTTGGACAGACTGTGTTTTAACTGCTCATCCCCGATGAGACAGCTAAGCCAGGCTGGATAACAACAAAAGAACAAGCATTTTGAACCATGTTCCAAGGGTCAATGTGTAGGACGCTTCTTAAGAATACTTATCATGTGCTCTGACAGTAATAAAAATAGTCGGAGCCTTTTGTAAAATATCAGACCCCTGTAGTTATGGCTACTGACTAATTACGAGGGGCACAGGCTTCTGTTTGGACTTAAATCTTAACCCAGGATTAGTGCCAAGTTCCACAATAATGTCAGCAATATGTTGGGTTTTTATGGTAAAGAAATACTGTCCGTAAGCTAATGTATTGAAGCTAAACAGTGTTGTGTTATGTTTTGCGGGGGGGGGTTTCTATACCCCATCACTTCACCTTACTCTTCTCTGCCATTTGCCTGTTGTTTACGTGCATGGTGTCACCACTGGGGTCACAGTCCAGCAGTGAACCTGAGAGAGAAGGACCCAGTGACACCTCATAAGAGACCTGGCCAGCACCAGCAAGCTCAAATTTACATACATACTTCATTATAGCTGATCTACATGATGAAGATTCTAGCTAATATAAATGTAGTCAGTCACACTGACCAAAAGTAGTCATGAGTGAGTGAGTAAAATGGATTGGTGGATATGTATATATAGTAAAATGGATAGTTTGCCACATGTTGAATCTTGATTAGCCTGAACGTGAGGGAATTGAGATAACACAGCCCCTGGGTACCAATGTTTCACAGCCTCCCCTATGTTATTGAAGGAGCCCTGTGACCCCAAGAAACACAGTTAGCCAAAACTGGTATAATATCCAGGACGGCCCTAGGTCTTACTAAATAACTAGCACTGCCTGGGGGATATTGCTTGCCCCCCCACTAAGACGTGGGGGCCCAGGGCTCAGATTCAGTGGGCCCCAGTTATAATCCACCCATGACCAAGTCACACCATAATTCCTCACCATATACGATGTGATCCCTTGCAGAATTTCAAGATCCACTGCGTATCTGAATCGTGCATATTTTCCCCAAATCAGTTGAGCGAAGCGTAGCAGTCGGATGCACACTATAGCTTGCAGTACATCAGTACCACTGTAATGTAGGATGTAAACTTAAGCACAGAATCAATGGTGGAACAAATATCAGCTGTGGATACCAACCAAAATCCCAGATCTGCAGTTGAGCGGAGCCTTCCAGGACAGTGTGTGTGAAGTGGTCCTGTATTGGGGAGAAAAAGCTGTTCTACCTTCAGCTTCTTTAACATCCCAGACATCATAACATTGTTGGTTAGAGCCTAAATTCTGGATTTGCAGTTCTGCTTCTCAACTCCAGAATTTACCACTTCATGGCAACGCTTGGAGGTAGGCATCGTGGCTGGATGCACAGTCTCTCCCTTGGTGTTTACCATTGCAATAGAGATCATCATTCGAGCCTCAAAATGGGTCATTGGTGGACAATGAGTCAGCTCTAGTCTGCGCCTCCCTCCCCTCAGAAGCTACATGAATGACATTACTACCCTAACTACCACGATCCCATGTGCCAGGAGACTGCTCAGAAAATTGGAGGAGAACATCAGTTGGGCCAGGATGAAGGTAAGGTCATCAAAGTCACGCAGCATCTCAGTGGTGAAGGGAGTGCTTACTGACCAGAGGTTCGTCATCGGAGATGATCCAATCCCCACAGAATTTGAACAGCCTGTAAAAAGCCTTGAAAAGTGCCAAGATGCAAGCCTGAAAGACAGACCAGGTGAAACAACTGCGCAAGGACATTAATGCTGGCCAGTGGTCCATCAACAATACCCAACTTCTTGGGAAATTAAAGACCTGGTGTTCCCAGTTTGGTCTCCTACCCCAGGCATTGTGGCCCCTCTCAGTTTATGAGGTCCCCATCTCAATAGTAGAGAAGCTGGAAAGAGGAGTCACAGCCTACATCAAGAAGTGGCTCAGAGTTCTGCGGTGCCTCACCACCATAGGCCTTTAGGGAGATGGTGTCCTCAGGCTGGCCTCACCAGCCTCACTGAGGAGTACAAGTGCACTAAAGCACGACTGCGGATGTCAATGAAGGATTCTCAAGGCAAAGTAATGAGGAGCAACGCACCAACCTTGGCTACTGGGTGGAGATCAGCAACAGTGCTGAAAGAGGCAATATCAGCTCTCAGATATGCTGACATCTTGGGGAATGTTCAGCATGGAAGATGAGGCCTTGGACTAACAATTAGCTGCCCAGCCTGAAATAAGGCCGCTGCTCCAGCACAGAGGAGGATGGTGGTGGAGGAAGTGCACCTTCAGCAGGAGGCTGCAAGGTGGGCAAAGGCAGTGTCCCTCAGTTAACAGGGGCAGTGGACACGCTGGGACAGTGTCGAAAGGAGGAAGCTCACCTGGAATGATGTGTAGGCTAAGGAGACGAGGAGTTCGAGCTTTACCATCAGAGCCACTTATGATGTCTTCCCAACACCAACCAATCTCCACCAGTGAGTTGGTGAAGATCCAGGGTGTGCTCTTTGCTCCAGGCCAGCCTCCCTCCACCACATACTCACAGGATGCAAGACCAGTCTCACCCAAGGGCAATATACTTGGCACCACAACCAGGTGCTAAAGAGCCTTGCATCCACATTGGAAGAAAAACGATATATCATCAATTCCTCATCACCACCAATATCTAACCCCCCATGGATGACTACCTTTGTCCAGGAGGGGGCTACAGTTACCAGGAGCAACTCCACACCATTAGAGAGAGTCAAGATGTGATTAGCACATTACTGGTGGTTGATATTGGCCAACAGCTGGTGTTTCCTCGGGAGATTGCCACTACTACCTTGAGACATGATATGGTGCTCTGGTCCCCTTCCCTAAGGAAGGGTTACATTATCCAGCTCACTGTACCCTGGGAAGATTCCATGGATGAGGCATACGAGTGAAAATATTTACGCTATGCTGAATTAGCTGCTGAAGCATAACATCGCGGCTGGACTTGAGAAGTTCACCCAGTGGAAGTTGGATTCAGAGAGTTTGTTGCAACATCTACTGTCAAACTGCTGAGAGACCTGGGAATCAGTGGTCAGAGACAGTGTGCAGCCATCAAAGCTGCTTCAGAGGCAGCAGAGACAAGCAGCCAGTTACTCTGGTTGAAGAGGAATGTCCCCTGCTGGGCTCCTAAGTGACAAGCTTAGGCTGTCATATATAGCTTCATGACATGTCCATCATCTGACATCAAGGCGACTCTCCTGACTAATTGGGCACGGGACGCAAGCTTAGCGCTGATCACCCTATAGCTGGCCACCTCTGGTGAGGGTCTATAGTGTGAAAGGCCGAAACACCCCATGAGCCAGAGGAGCACTATTGATGATGCATCACAAAATTTTTCAACCTACACCACACTTCTCCAAGTCTAATTTTCGCCATCCACCGACAAGCTTAACAGTGAACCTATTATACGTGCTTGTACAAAGGATGGTAACATTTTATCCTGTGTTTCAGAACCTTCCAAGACCTACTGTGTATCTAAATTATGCATATTGTCCCCATGTTTTACAACTGTGTTTCAGTTACTGTCTCTAAGTTGTCCATAGTGTGTGAAATGTGTCCCTTGGGGTGCTGGAGGAGCATGGATACCCTGGAAGATCCAAGGGACCCAGCACTTTACAGGAGCCACAGTAGGGGCATGGATACCCAGGCAGATCCAAGGGGAACAGCACTTTACAGGAGCCACAGTAGGGGCATGGATACCCAGGCAGATCCAAGGGGAACAGCACTTACAGGAGCCACAGTAGGGGCATGGATACCCCGGCAGATCCAAGGGGAACAGCACTTCACAGGAGCCACAGTAGGGGCATGGATACCCCGGCAGATCCAAGGGGAACAGCACTTCACAGGAGCCACAGTAGGGGC
>JABFEB020000020.1:5557302-5569405 GCA_019775895.2 Stomatorhinus ivindoensis | reverse complement strand
CCCCCCCCCCCCCCCCCCCCCCCCCCCCCCCCCCCCCCCCCCCCACCGAAAACTACTGGATTAGAGGTAGAGAGATGAGTATATCAGTTAAAGGTAAGTTAGCCTTTATTATGCTTAAGGTCAGGTTTGAAGCTTTCACAAGCTAATATTGATCTAAATGACTGTCACCACCTACTAGGCGTAGCTGTGCTGGTCGACCCAGAGGTGCCCCTTCATGTTGGTGTTGACAGCCAGCACCAATACTGCCTAAGGACCCCACCCAATGCAGAGCAGCTACCCCTCCAGTACATGGTGTGCGTGGGCCCGAATGCCAAAGTCGTCCACCAGGAGGCAGTACGCCAGCTCTCCAACCATAAACGGGTGCTGCCCAACATGGACATATTGCGGTAATTAAGCTTCTCTCGTCCCCCTTGGTCTGCAGCAGCCCACTGCTCACGTGGCAAGCCGATCTTTCATTACACAAGTCATGTCTGCATTGCAATGCATTTGTGAACAATTTATATTGAAACTGAATTCTGAGTAGGTTGGGCAGGAGAATGTAACCTGCTTCAGTCTTTTTGTAACGCCTCACTTAGGTCTCCCTTCTGGAAGCTGCTTGTGAACGTGGACTCAGGACGGAAGCTGGAGAGAGAGCTGAGGTCCTTCTCCAATCGTCTGAAAAGACACCATTTAGGGGAGGGGATCATTACTCTCAATGAACATTCCACATATCTACTCTCCAGCATGGTAAGTGGAAGCATTGCCTATGTTCACCTTAGTGATGCTAGAATGAGAAACTCTGAATTATCTACCCTCTAAGTCTAACAACTGAAACTGTCCACTATGCACTGAAGAATGGCCTATGGACCCATGGACAATTAAATCTCCCACTTGTCATATCTCCTATTTAGATTCAGTCAATGACAACAAAACCTATAAATATGCTTTGCCTTTTCTAACAATCTGTTCTCGCCATCACTTTTTATGAAATGCCTGCCTCAGCCTTCCTGGGAACCTTATGCTGGGAAGCAGGGTACATTCATAATTTACACACTAAGGACAATTTATTGACGCCATCGAGCTGTTTTTGGTACATGGAAAGCATAGCTGGGGAAAACATTCGGAGCTCAAAATGATAGCACAGAGACTGAAAATTAGCACAGCGTGTGGAAGAGCAAGTCAAACAAAGAGAAAAGCAAAGAACGCTCTCTGTGAGGAGCCTGTTAGGCGGTGGAGCGTCTAAGGGTTCCTTTCTTCGACAGCTCCGAACCCATCGGCGTTTCTGACCTTCAGCGCAGGCTTGGCGCTGTTCTCTCTCCAAACAGATTAATTTTGTGTCCGTCAGCGGGTCGGTGGCCCACACCTGTCGTGGGAGCTTCAAAGCCGTCAGCTGCACAGAGGTCTGGAAATGAGAATAAGCGGCGCGACACTAACAGCCTGCACAATTTCGTAAATATATATCAATTTTGCAGAGCTCAGCCTCACTGCATTTACGCATGGTTGACAGCTGTCTTTGTGATGTGCAATTTGTACATCATTTTGGATAAAAGTGTCTGCTAAATAAAGTAAATTTAAATATTTCTAACGGTATATACAGTGTATCATTTTAAGCAATGATGTATACAACATCTCAAGGCAGTTGGAAATGTAAACATAACTGTCAAGCACTGAAGTGAACTGTGTCACGGCGTGCTCTGCAACACGAACACTCCCTCCAGGAAGAGCAACGTGCCAGCGCCAGTACGTCCTCAATGACATGAGCCCAGTCACCAGCAGGTGACAAACATCCGCATGCTGTCATCTACCATCTCAAGACATGTCCTGCGGTTGTCTTTCATGCGACCAGTCCTTATTCTGACTTCTTACAAGTATTGTTTTACTTTATTTTATTGTAGTCGCAAATGTGAGTTTCCCAAAAACCAGTGTTCTTGGTAAAATTGGACATTAGTTTTCACGCGCTGAATTGCATTTCACAACATCTTGTTGGCACATTCCAACACTATACTGTGGTCTTTGGGGCCCAGAAAAGATTGATGAGTTTTGATTCCTCAGTCACAAAGCAGAAAGGACTCACTCAGGGGGGTTATTTTGTCAACGGATTAATATTGTAAATGAACTGACACTTGCTCGACAGGTCAGTTTAGTTTGAGAGTCTTTGCTGTGATCCACAGACTACGGCCATGAAAGAAAACATTCATGTAAAGGAAACTACGGAGTAAGAAGATCCATGGGGCTCCAAAAATCTGGAGCCGCCTTGGCTTTGGGAAGTAAAACTATTTTCAAATGGGACATATCCTGTAGTTTGGGGATGTTTAAGGTTTAGCAATATGTGATTGTACGGTTTATTTGCACATCCGAATAGTGTAACCAAATATCAGTGCTGTTTCTTAGGTTGATTATGAAGAAACTTTACCATAGTCTGAACCCAGCAGAAAAAAACGCAATGGCACCGTGCCTCCGACGAAACAATGAAAAATAAAAGTGCAAAACTGACTCGCATCTTCGCAGCACCCGGCAGAAAGGTCAAGTGACCTCAAACAGAGATGGAAGATGGGACATGTCAAAACCAAACACTTCAGGTGAATCCGACACCAGTTTAATGTTGTGGTCGGCGCCATGTACCGTGGAGAGAAGTCAGAAGTTCACAGAGTATTAGTCCAAATGGGCTGTCTGTCAAACGATCTGGGGTTACTTTTCTTTCCACTCAGTTGCATACCAAACGGTAGATTAGTGGTGGACTCAGAGAGAGGAATCTATTCTTCTCAACTTAACGAAGTTTTATAGTAGACAGTAACGGTAATAAGTAGCAAATTTAAATCAGTGTTTAACTCTAATCTTGCTACCAGATGTTTGATGTCTGAGCACATGCTGCAATAACTAAAAATCTCCCCGTAAACTCATAGCATGGCCAATAATTTTCTTTCCTAGTTTCCATATTAAACTTATATACTGCAGTCATGAGCAGGAACAATAACTTGGCACCAAGTTTGTCAGGCTATAAATAGTTTTTCCAGATTTCTACACTCATTTATATATTTCCTATATAGCTGACATGCAAGAATATTTGAAATGATATTTAAAGAGAAAAATCTGTTTCTAAGGAAGCTGAAATTCTCTATGAAATATCTTACGTCACGTGCTCATATTACATGTGATTCCGTGAGAGTGATTTTTGAATTTTCGGTTATTTTGATGCTCTGCATTTTGGCCAAAAAACATAGTTTGTGCTCTTGTTCTATTGCACATTTTTTGAAGCATGTCACGCGACTGAGATAAAAATATTACGTAACAGATCATTATTAGTAGGATTAGTATTGCATGGAGCAGAGATTGTGCAGATGGCTCAGAGAACCTGGTTTCATGTCGGACGTTGGCCAGCACTTTGCTTTCGGTGAGTGGTGTGGCTCTGCGGGTCAGAACTCTGTGCTCGTAATCAGAAGGTAGCAACCTGACTTTGACTACGCCGGATGCCTGCCGGCCCTGCTTTGTGACGGCCCAAAGTTGCTCTCACCTGTACAGTATGTGGGTCTTGTGGAGAGTGGGATGGGCTCCTTGGAAAGACGTTGGATAAGCGGATAAGGTATCACTGTTCTATGGCCTTTATTACAGGCAGTGGCCAGGTCATGAGAACTGTCTTTAAGTCAAATTTGTAGGTAAGTCAGAAAAAATAATAAATCGGTACATATAATACTAATAATAATAATAATAACAATAATACAGTAATGACAAAAGTAACTACATACGGTACTGTACTGCATCTTGAACCAGTAAACCGCTGAAACTGCACGATAACTTCATGGGCGTCATAAACAGTGTGTGTGTTCATTATCATGAACCATTGCACTTAACCGAAATGTTTAATATAACAGGCTTCATTGCAATCCATTTGTAAGTATGAGTTTTCTGTAAATCTGGCGTTCTTAACCTGGGGGTTGGCTGTATTCCATAGCAGCTTATTCAGTACAGGGTTAGACATGATCTTTCCAGGAACTGCAGAGTGCGAGGAAGGGGACAGTCTGGATGGCAAACCAGTGATATACGTACAAAATCCCCTGGCCCCCTTTAGAGCCTGTGCCGCCAGAAAAACTGTCACACGCTGCAGACACAAGAGCTACACGGCTCAGCTCCATTGCCGATGCACATTCCTTCAGTGGCTGGGTGTCGGAAATGCGATGCCCTTCGCCTTGGCCTTCCCCGTTGCTGACTTCTTGAAATGCCTTCTGCAGCAGGAGCAGGCCAAAAAGATGACGTTCAAGAGACAGACCAGGAATGTTCGTCTGGTACAGTTTCTGAACATTTCCGTCACACTCTCCCCGTTCCTGAGCGTGGACAGCCCGCAGTTCCACAACTCCCTGCAGGAGGGCACTGAGGCCTACTGGCTTACCCTTCCTGTGGCCCAACATGGACGTGTGGTGAGCATGGTAACCCAGGGCCCAGTCACACTGCATTTTGACAGGCAAAGTTCACTTTCATTGAGTTGTCTATATGGGAAACATTATGCCGACTCTGCGAGAATCCTAGGCAAACTGTATTGAAGAAAAAGGTAATACTCAATCCATAATCTCACACACACAAGCTTACTTGAGTTCAGATGCAAAGCAGCAGAAGTGAGTAGCGATATCTTATGGCTCTAGGCTGTAAAAATTCTGCAACTCAGTGGAAAATCCTGCCAGTACATTGCTATGATTGTAGAATGGGTAATTAAATCTGATGCACGATGAGTTTATAGAACATTCTGGCATCTCCACTTCCACAAACGCTAAATCTCTCATCACTCTGCTATCTGTCCATGTTTCGCAGGTCCCCTTATTGATGCATTGGAAAGGAAAATTCTGCGTGAAGCTGAATGTCACCAACCCAGCAGCAGTCAGCTGGTTTCTGAATAAGGTGGGCGGTCTGCATGCCCAGCTGGGCATGGAATATGTCATCTTGGAGGGCGGGGAGGGAAACCCTTTCAAGGAACAGGCCATGCAGCCACCGAAAGCTCTTGCCGGCGATGAGTACATCGGGCTGTTAGCGGAAGTCGCAGCGAAGATTGGAGACACGGCAATTGTGACGTCAGGCACAAGGTATGCTTAGATGTCCCCTGTAGTCCGTAAGAATGTCCAAGACTTTTGCTTTTCATTCATTTTTTGCCACTTGTTTCCTCACTTTGGGGTAGAGTTTAGTCACACTTTCTCTGCTCGCTGGAGCTCACTTGTCTTCCTGCTCTCACAATGACATAACAGGCTGAAGCAGCCACTCAAACAGCATCCAGACAGTCAGCATTCACATAAAATTCTTAGTACCACAAAGGTGAGATGGATTACCTCTAATCCAGTAGTTTTCAATCCCCTCCCCACAAAGTCTCTAAAATTCTTAAGCATATCCTCCATGGATTTAACCCCTTTCACTTAAGGTTTAGAACACAGGCTTTCAGTCACCAAGAGACACAGCCAGACTGCCATAAGTACAAGTATTCACGGCATTGTCATTTACTTAATTTGACAAAATCAATAATTCCATCCTGTCAACTGGAGCACTGTAGCTGCAGTCTTTAACTTGGTAACATACATGTGGTAAATACAATAAAATATTTTGCACAGGTGCTATAATAGCTAATTAAAATGCTGGGATATTTAGGTTTAATGGGCTGCCTAAGTAAGACAGGAGTAATCTGTAAAATTTTGGAATGGAATGGAAATTTCATTCTATTACTTATTCTTATTCTATTAATATATTATAATTATATATAATTTATATATTATATTTCAAAAATTTACTTTTTATGTTATGCATATTATATATTAGGTTAAAGTGTTTTATATTTAAGTATATGAATTACATATCTCATATATATATATTATTCATTTTTAGTGTATATAATTAATTTTGTTAATACGGTATATTTCTTATAATTTTATCATATATAGAATGTATGGTAGTTATTAATGACTCATTCTGAGTTGTACAGCTTCTCCAAGTTACTGAATATTACAAAGCAGCTATAGATGCACCCCCTACATCTGAAGTCTTCATGTGTTATTCTGTAATCATGTGTATTATTGTTTCTAACATTGTATTTTTCAAGCTACTGGATGCCAAAATTTCCTTTGGGTATTAATAAAGTATCCATCTATGTCTAAATATGACCAGTCATATTTTTTGTTTTAGGTCAAGCCATGTTCCATTGTTTATCCGGATGAACCCGCTGCATAATGACTGGAGTTACTCTGGGCTGAAGGGCCTTATTCCATCCGTCCTGCACTATAGTCTTCTGGGATATGACTTCTTCATTCCTGATGCAGTAGGTAATAGCCTGATTCAACCACAAATCTATGGCAATCCTGTCACAGGGAGCCCCGCGTGCAGATCTTCTATCAGCAGCTACTGATCATTTTAATGGGCGGTTTTTTTTCATGTGGCTGTATCCAATCCAAGTGCAACAAAAAATCTTACTCTAAAAATACCAATAAAAGTGCACTGAAAAAGTTCAGAGATCCTAGTGTGAAGTTAGTAGGTTTAATCATTCGCAATGTGAAGCCGAATCGTCAACAAACAGAGTATAAAGACAAGCAAGCGTTCAGAAACCAGTAGGAACCAACTGCAAGTGCAGCAAGTCACTGGTTCACTAATGATAGTGCTCAGACACTCACATAGGTCTTACTTCAAAGAGATGATTATCGTTTAGTTTAAACAGGGCTTGTGCTACTGGTCAGTTTAGTAATCAGTAAAATGGGTGTGGTTTTTTTGGGTCTGGTTGCAGAGGTTCGGATGAATCAGGGTAAATTAGATATGTGCGTGGTAGCTACTAACCATTTCATTGACAGAATATTCCTTTTTTTGACTGGTTAAAAGGCTCTGGATGTCCGCATATTGACTGGACGACAGGTGAAGCATCCTTGAGTTCTGGAAAAAATGAGGACGTTCTCAAATATTCTGAATTCCAGTAATGGAACACAATCGACAAGCCTTAAATATTTCTCAGCTCCCAGACGAATTTTTACTTTGATGTTGAGAAAACACAAAGATGTCAGAGTGCGGCAAATAAATTGTATAAATCTGTAAATTTTTGTAAGATCTTTTTTTTTTTTTTTTCCATGTTCATAATTTACGAGCATGAGTGTCTGTTGGTAATTGAAATGCACCGAATGCACATATTGTCTCTGGCAATGTTTACTGTCTTTCTGTTCAGTCTCAGCGATCTACTTGTCTCCACCTAGTTAATTTTCCTTACTTTTTCGCAGGAGGTTCCCTGTCAAGAAATCTTTTCACAGATGAGGAGCTCTTTATCCGTTGGCTGGAGATTGTCTCATTTCTCCCCACCATCACCTTCCAGATTCCGCCATGGGTGTATGGAGATAGCCAGGTGAGGAGCCCAAACTGCCGTACCGTGCTTCGTCGTAATTTTCAGCGTCGAAGTTTGGTTATCAAACTTCTGTGTGAGGGACAAACTTCACAAACGTCACAAACTCCATGTGCTATTGCATATAAGAACACTGTACTGGCCAGGTTGTTCAGATTCAAAGTGCACCGTTACCGTAATAAAAAGGAAGTATCGATAACACTTTACCGATGTTTTTAGTAATTTAAAAACACATGCATAATGCATTGTAATGCATCCGTAAAGCATTATAAATATTTATAAAAAGACATAACATATAACTGTGTATTTTATGCATTATGACTGCCTGAAGCTCTCATTTATAATTCACTATACCTTTATAGTGCAGTACAAAACACCCTTAATGCTTATACCGACCATTTTAATGCATCATGAAGGTAGTGTATATTAAATGAGAGCTTCGTAGAGAATTCATAAGGCATAATACACATGGATAGAATGTGTTTGCCTTTTTATAAATATAGGCATGTTTATAATGCTGTATGAATGCATTATAATGCATTATGAATGTGTTTATAAATTACTAAAAGCATGGCCTTAAGTAAAGTGCTACCAAAGTATTTTCATTTTGTGTGAAATGAAAAGCTCAGTCGTCACATTTTGAGTTTTAAAAGAAAAAGTTAATAAATGCATGCAAGCAGAAATTAGGAGAACAATTCTATTTTAAGATATTGATATGTTTAACTTCGTGGAAGACAGCTCAAGTTTCTAAGTAAAACAAAGAATCTTCTAGGGTTCAATTTTTCCAGCCCATTCGAGAGAAATTGCTTGGCCCGCAACCAGTATCACCTGTGGTTAAGCCCCCATATGTTCTGCATTAGGTTTTGTCTTAAATTTACGATCGTCAATCTTGGGAATAATGGAAGCCACTCGAGCTGGAATGATAATGAATTTAAGAATATCCCCTGGGAAAAAAAGACTTCATTACGACAATTAAGATTTCCATTATTAAACTGATAGGACAAGATAAATAAAGATCCACATCTCCACAACTGGAACAGTTGCTTGTTAAATTAAAACGGACACATTTAGACATGGTTAATAAACGGTATAGTCGAAGGTGTTTATTCTTCAGTAGGCTGTATTTTGAGAATTGCTCGATCGCCCATTTTCCCCATTTTCCCCAAAACAGGTAAAATGAAGTGCGTGTGACCTTTAATTATCCCAGAAACACAAGGGTATCCTTAATTCATGCAAGCAACACCCTCAGGGACTGCTAAATCACACCGCGTCCAAACAGAAATATGAACCAGAATTCTAACCACATGCCTGCTTTCTCAATTACAAATCAGTCAAACTCAGGTTTCAAAATAATTTTTTTTTCTTAAAATACTTTTTTTTTTAATGAAAGTGGTTAATGTATTTTCCTCTAAAAGGGGATGGAGAGGATGTTAACTTTGGGAAATAATCCTTTTCTGCGTGCCAGAGAAATTCCAAGAAGACAAGACAAGTAATGTAAATGGTGTCAAACTGTGATTTTAAAGATATTTTTTCTGTAAGCCTGGAAAATGAAGTTCTTTGAAAGGGAGCAGCATAGGTCTTGCCATTGCTTTCATGGAGATATTATATAAATATCAAGAGAATGACAACTTAAAGGAATTTAAAACTAATGCACTTTTCAAGATACTTGAACAGCACGAGTCACACAGCCCCTGCATTTTGCCCCTTAAAATACTTTGGGTTTTTTTTTGTACCCTCTGATCTGTAATGCTGGTGGAAATTGGATGGGCAGCACTGGGCTGGCTTTGTGACTGAGGGGCCTCGTCTCTCGGCGGGTCACGGTGAACGGCTGAACTAACCAGAGAGGCCAGTCATGCGGCCAGGGAGAGAGCAGCAGAGCTTGGGGCCCCAGCTTATATTTCCGGGGGCACGGGCACGATTGGAACTGCAGCGTCTGCCAGAGAGGGGCTATTTTTTGCACGTACCGGTAATGCATCAGGGGTATACTAGATTCAGAGCTTTCTGGCGGTGCAACCCCCCCCCCCCCCAAAGAGGGTGCAGAGAACAAAACCCGAGGCAGCTGGGTGTGGGGGGCAGGTTTCCCCCGAGATCGCGTGCAACTCCGGAACCCCCAAATAAGGCAGGAAGTGGAGCGCTGCCAACGCAGTGACAGAGCTGCGCCGTCCCGTCTCACCCCCGGGACCTTGCATTTTAGGCACCGGGTCTCGAGCACGTGTGATGCTGCGTGGAGATGTTGAAAGTCGGGAATCTGCAAAGCACGCTAAGGAGGTGTCCCCCCGTGAATTTTCTTTGCCCGGATGCCAAAGCCATGACCTTTGAAATTGGCCTGGAGGGTGGATGAGTGAATGGTTCCTGTAGCGGCTCATGTGTCACGCGCTGTGAGGTATTAAATCTAAGGACACTGTGTGACCTGCTCCCTTCCTGTTGGGCTGGCCCCGGGTGTCTCTGTCTGCCTGCATATACACAATCTTGCCACTAGGTGGCTTTGTTGTCAGTTCGCTGCTGACCTCTAGACGTCCTCCCGGGCGTCCCTGAGCTCCTGGCCCGTCCTACTCTGTGTCTTCAGTTACCTACCACATATGTTATGCTTTCTTTCTCCTCACGTTTGCGGCCAGGGAGCCGTGTAAAATACAGATTTACTGCAAATTCGAGACTTCTTACTCACCTGTGTCACATGAAACACATTGCGTGGAGTTCAGTTACAATGAAATTAAATTTTTAGATGCTCGACACGCAGCCTCGTAAGTGACACTGATAGATTTGGACAATTAGATTAGGTTAGTATTTGGCTAATGGCTAACAGAGTGTTCTTTTTTTGTACCTGACAAACTATTCAGCAAATAACTTCAAATTTACAGCGGGTCGAATTTTCCTGCCTCCTTCACATGCTGTAGGTCCTGAACCTCACGAGAGCTTACATAGCCAAGCATCAAGCCTTCGTCGTGCCTCTCATAGTGAAATACGCCAAAGAATGGAGGGAGCAGCAGAGGCCGATATACAGGCCTCTCTGGTGGATCAACCCCGATGATCCCATCACATTCAACATCGACGATGAGTTCCTCATTGGCGATGAGGTGAGGTCGTCTTTCACCTGCTAGGCGTGGTGGAGTGGAGAGGGGGTATTTAACGGTATGTCAGAAACATTTCAGTTCTCACAGTGAAAGCTGAGAGCCACCCTGGACACCTCTGCAAAGTCTTGTAACTTTTTCATAATTTCATGCTGTGAGACTCAAACAGAAACCTTGCGGTTTGGGTTACAGCGTTCAGTTCAGGCCCTGCAGGAGTTCATAGCGACTGTGGCCTGTAACCAAGGGGAGTTTCCTGATGGTACCCTGCTGTGGGTCAGACATACTCTTTTTGCTTTTTTGTCACCATGTGGGTCACATATTGCAGATGAAATTACAAGAAATTATTTTAAGGCTTCACCTTCTTCCTGTTTACAGGAACCTGCATCTGGCTGCAAGCAAAACATCGAAAAATGGAGAAATATGACTTTGTGTATTATTACTAAAATGTGACTATTATCAAAACTGAACTGGTAGCTCAAACATCTGAGCTGTGCGTGTTCTTTCCATAGGTACTCATCGCACCGGTGACGGAGAAAGGAGCTCTACATAGAAACATTTATCTCCCAGGGAACGGTTTGAAGTGGGAAGATCAAAATAATACTCTTGTTTTCGACGGAGGGACGCTTCTAGAAAACTATCCAGTTGGTCTTGAAGACATCGCTGTCTTCATGCGGAAACATTCATGAAATGTATAGATCCGACTCTTTTTTTTTTTCATTATTTTCCACTCTTGGTGTTCTGTTGCACTTCGCAACAAGACCACTGACAGTATTTCAAGACACAGTCTTGAGATTAAGTTTTAAAACTATTTTTATACTTGCACTTTACAAATTCAAGATTATTTCTTTACTCCACTTTCTCCTTTTTTTAAAACGGTATGATCCATTTCAACACTCTGCTGTTTATTTTTGGAACTTTCTCTTTCGTCTTTCTTTGCTGTTAAGCATCCACAATGTGCAGAGACCTTTAGCGTTTACACTCGATCCATTTACAGTCTTTAAAGTCGAATGATTTCTAGTTCCACTCCAGTAAACTGTTGTGTTTAATTTGCATAAGAAAGTACGAGTTTTAGCCTTGTGAAAGACCAAAAAGAAGAAATTGATGATGTTTAAGTGGAAGAGGAGTCTGTAAATGCTTGTATTTGGACTTCTTGTCTCTTGTCAGTTTTGCTCAAAGGCTTTTACTTGAATTGTATGGACTGCTGCATGTACGATTGAAAAGATTGCAGCACCTCAATTGCAGTACCACCTTAGAGAACCATACACAGTTTATCGATTGACACTTAATGTATGATTTCTCACTTTGACTCTCTTGAAGCACTTATTTATGAGAACTGAAGGACTTTCTGAGCAATTTATGATCCTTACGCGGAAAGGCCATTTTGACCAGTCGAGTATAACATGAGACGACCCGTAAAAGCACACTTTCGCATTATACTCTAATCTGTTTTGTTCTTGGGAGAAGCAGAAGGAATGAAAACCGACACAAAGGTGCCGTCACGCTGCTGTGAAATTCGCCAGCCACTCAGTATGCAAAATTAATTATGATGTGTTTCTGCCATTTGCCCACAGCCAGGACCACCCCATCCAGCTCTTGTTAATTTCTGTTCACACCAACAGAAAGCCATTGCAGAGTAGGATGGTGTAGGACTGGGAGCCTGGTGATGCCAGCGAGCTGAACATGCAGGAATGTTGGGGGGGGGGGGGGGGGG
>JABFEB020000020.1:5505567-5516923 GCA_019775895.2 Stomatorhinus ivindoensis | reverse complement strand
GTTAAATAATTAAATTAAATATATTATATAAATATTTCTACTTCGCGGAAATTCAGTTATCGCGGTCGGCCTTGGAATAAGTGAGGGATTACTGTATACCAAAACAGTATTATGTGGCGTGCTCCGGCCGTTAATCAGATTTAAGAAACATAAAGTTTACACACATTACTTTGGGTATCACAAAACTCAACCAATTAATATTTAAGTCGTACTACTAATCTTCTTACAAAATTATTGGCGTAAATAAATGTCCGTAAAGTACCGAAAAGTTAGCGCCTGGCAAAATGCTTTGTCATCTGAAGCATGATATAATATCGATAAAATATCGCCCAGCCATACTTAGCAGGTTCCACGATCTTTGAGCAAATAGTGTGCCCAGGTCTCCTCGTTTTTCTGTAGGCGTTTTTGGGTAGTATACACTGCGGATATCAAAACAACTGTCAAAATTATGACGAATTCTTAAGATAGATTACACTAATTTATTGAGGTGGGGAATTTGTCGCGTTAACACATGCAGTGTTTTGTTACCCAAATGGGAAATGATATGTACATAGATTTTTATCAGAGCCATGTAATATTCCTTCCTTAGTTTGCTTGATTAAAAAAAATACCTGACGGAGGCATTCATAGGATGAAAAATATTGTAATTTGTAATATTTGATTTATTTTACTGAAGATTATACCTCAAGATATTTCATGTTATAAAGTGTAATTTTCAGTGGTTTTAGGTTTAGATTAATCACGCGGTTGAAATTAGTTTTGATCCGCCTGTTCCTTACCTGCGATTATTTACATGTGGTATATACCATTATTCCCAAAGGTGTGTGGTTTAAAAAACATTGAAATTCTAAGTATGCTTGCTTCCAAGTAGTATTTTTGTTGGAAATTAATCATTTGTACATGGCAAGTTTAAGTTAAACTGTAAAACATATTAAAATATGGGTCATTCTCATGAACTTGACATTTTGTTGAGAAAGAAATGACTGTCATGACCAGTTAATTGTGAACCAGTCAAGTGTGAATGTGAAATGAACAGAGACCACATAAAAGCTCAAGTGCACCAGAAAGTGAACTGAGTTGTCCTCTGAGGTGATGGACAATGTGAATCCAGAGAGAACAGAGTTCTCATTTTTTTGGCCCACTTTCTGGTCCACTTGGAGAGGACTGAGTTTGGTTCATTTAAAGAAGACTATATGTGAAAACAAGAAATGCATTTCCCTTGACGGGTGTCCTTGTCATTGGGCACAATTTAAACATTTTTGCAGTCCTAAGTGACATTTAAGCACATCTCAGGAAATATGTAATATGGTTTCTGAAGAAAAGAATTCAGAACAAAATGATTACTTTGGGTTCCCAGACCGGGGTTGGAAATTACTGAAACTGGATGCCTTATAGTTTTTTTATTGACTGTAATGAATAAATGCATCTATTTGGTGTAGAGGACTCACCTCTGCCAAAAACAGCGATGATTCAGCCAGGTCTGTCAAACTGATCTTGGTTAATCTCAGGTCTTCTTTATATTTTAGTCTAACACAGCTGTGTCGTTTGGGTCACTGCAAAGCACTGAGGACTGTCCCTAATTATAGGAGAGGCCTTGATGCATACAGTTAGCAGAGTTGTCTTTTGTGTGTGTCTACAGCCAAAGGTGATTCTTGCTTAAAGGCTTGTTGCATCATTTTTTTTTGTCTTTGCCTTTGTCTGTGGTTAATGTCTGGCTGTTTCCTCATTAACGAACATGTGACAAATAGTGTAAACAAGCAGGTGTGTCCTCAAGCAAAAGTATGCTTTCTCATTTATAGCAAAGGGGAAGAGAGTCCAGATGCCATGGTCTCCACCAGAAAGGACAGACATGCCTAAGCTGTATCTCTACAACAGCCTTACACGTACAAAGGTGAGAACATTTTTTAACTTCTCAGTCCTGGTTGGTGTTCCATGTGGTGGCAGAGAGCTTAACAGTCTCTTTCTATGGAAGCATAGACAAGATCCCTGATTGTCAGTGCAACTTTTCAGGAGGAGTTTATCCCTGAAGGTGGACGGAAGGTGAAGTGGTACTGCTGTGGACCTACTGTGTATGATGCCTCTCATATGGGTCACGCCAGGTAAGAGTGGAATTCGGCTACAACTCAGTATGAACCTAAATGCTACACTATAAGCTGCATCCCAGCCCTGTAAATACAAGTAGCTGGTATTTGTCTGTTGCATGGTGGTATTCTGTCTTTTCTGTTTCAGGTCTTACATCTCTTTCGACATTCTTCGAAGAATTTTGATGAATTATTTCAAATATGACGTACTCTACTGCATGAACATAACAGATATTGATGACAAAGTAAGGATGTGAATAATACACCTGTTTCTGTTGTCAATCTTTTCCGTATTTCCATTTGGTTTGATTGTCAACTTATATTTGCATAATTGGTTTGAGTGTGAGTTTCTCTAACACTGGCCCCGCAGTGAAGATTAGTTTTCCCTTTCACTGTCATTGTGTCGCTCCATTTTACTACCGATTCCTCCTTACCACATTATTTGGTTTCATATTTTTCCAGTTAGCAGTCGGTGAGCGACTCTGATACTTTAGTTGTATAGATATGTATTTGACCGCTGTGCTAATCTACAGATCATCAAAAGAGCCCGACAGAACTATTTATTGGAGCAGTACAAAGAGAAGAAACCAGCACCATCCCAGATATTACAGGATGTCTTGACAGCCAGGAAGGTGAGTCTTTATTGATCGTTGACATGGTATTGAGTAATTGTAGTCTGAGTACTACAGATATTAACCACAGGAAGTAAACCCCGGTGGAAGTGTGTTATCTGTTCAGTAATATACCTGAGATAAGTGTAGGCATATGGGGGGAGGGGGGGGAGGGGGGGGGTCACCCACAATGACCGATGAAGTGAGTACCTGAAGCGCACCATGGTCATCTTGAAATATCTGTTGGCAATCATTCGTAAATTATTTGCTGTTCATTCTGCGTCTTAGCCTTTCCTCGTCAAGTTAGCCGACACAACAGATCCTGACAAAAAGCAGATGCTGGAGCGACTGGATGCAGCTGTGAGTGCTGCTCTAGGTCCCCTGCAGGGGGCAGTGCAGAGTGGAGCTGGAGACTTGGTTTTACAGGCCCGTGCGGAGGTAGTTTTAGTAAACGCCATTCCCAGTATTGAATTATCTGTTTATGCTGGTCTCTTTACGTGTAATTAATTCATTTTATGTGCAGAAAACAAAAACACATTTTCTTTATTTATCAAAGTTGCTGCTGGAGGAATCAAGAGACCTGTTGTCCGATTGGTTGGATTCCCAGTTTGGCAGTGATGTGAGCGAGAACTGCATTTTTTCTACTTTGCCCAAGTTTTGGGAAGAGGAATACCACAAAGACATGGAAGCCCTGAATGTAAGGCGAGCTCTTTGTTCTACAACTACATGCTGTTCCCTTCTGCAGCACAGGCCACTGACATACACCTGTTTATTTAAAGGTTCTTCCCCCTGACGTCCTTACCCGGGTCAGCGAGTATGTGCCTGAGATCGTGGACTTTGTAAGGAAGATAGTGGAGAACGGTTATGGGTGAGTGAACTAGGTGTGCCCTATAAATGAGCCCTTTTGTCCTTGTAGCCAGGCCAGTGAAATGTAGTTGTTTGTGTTCACCCTCAGGTACGTGTCCAATGGTTCAGTGTATTTCGACGTGGCCAAGTTTGACGCTAGCAGTGAGCACTCCTATGCTAAACTCGTGCCGGAGGCAGTAGGAGATCAGAAAGCCCTACAAGAAGGAGAGGGTATGGCCAATTATTGCTTGTGGGCAGTGGGTGTGTTGACATATATCATATATCTGAACTGGATGCCTCACTAATGCCCACTCGTTTTATTTCATACTGTAGGAGACCTGAGTATCTCTGCAGACAGGTTGAGTGAGAAGAGGTCTCAGATTGACTTCGCCTTATGGAAGGCCTCCAAGCCTGGGGAGCCATCTTGGGACTCCCCATGGGGCAAGGTAATGTCATCAGTAGGCGTGTCATCAGTAGGCGTGTCATCAGTAGGCGTGTCATCAGTAGGCGTGTCATCAGTAGGCGTGTCATCAGGAGGCGTGTCATCAGGAGGCGTGTCATCAGGAGCCGTGTCATCAGGAGGCGTGTAACGCTATATCAGGCTACAAATTCATGACGATTCGAGTTGAGGGAATAAAAAATGAACCATGAGATATCTCACATTATTGTTAGGCTGCGTGATCTCTTCGTTTTTTCTAGATTGTTTAGACAGCAGAAGCCTCAATACCTAGTTGTGCCCCCCTACGGGCAACAAATTCATGTAACCTGCAGAAGTAACACTATGAAACAGTGAAATTGTTATTATGAAAAACCCTATTAACTTTTAAAATTTTTAAATGAAGGAATATTTGAGTTAATAGGGTACTATATTTTACTCTGACCTCTACAATTTTATGTACATATTGTTAGTTAAGAAGTACAAAAGTATTCTAAATTTAACAAAAGGGATACTTGAGTTGATAAAGAATGGGAAAATAATTTTATTATTAAAAATGCAATTAATCTTACTTTTTTATATTATTTTTGAGAATCAAATTGTGGACCCAATATTGTGAATTGAACAGCTTTCGTGAATTGGGTGAATCATTACATGCCTAGTCGTTACATAGATGTTATAGCTAAAAACGCAATGCTGTTAATGTAAAGTGTCTTTCTTACATTTGTCATATATTTACAGCTAGAATGTTTGTCTGTTTTCAAAGGGCCGACCTGGTTGGCACATTGAATGTTCTGCTATGGCTGGCTCCATTTTGGGAGAGTCCATGGACATCCATGGGGGAGGATTTGACCTGCGGTTCCCCCATCATGACAATGAGTTGGCACAGTCTGAGGTGAGATGAATCTGATTGTGCCAAGGTGCAATGTTAGGAAAGGTGACTACATCAATTTTAGGATAGGATTCATGGACACTTATCCTTGTGTTCCTTCTTGTGCACAGGCCTACTTTGAAAATGACCACTGGGTTCGCTACTTCCTGCACACGGGTCACCTGACCATTGCGGGCTGCAAGATGTCCAAATCCTTGAAGAATTTCATCACAATCAAAGATGCTCTAGCCAAAAACACTGGTAGGCACAGCAATTAACCAGTTCTGTTCATGTCATCATTACAATCCATTTCTCAGTCTTTGCAAATCCATCATGAATACTTGGTCAGACATCAGTTGGTTTGTTAGTTTTCTGCATATGCTTCTGTTGTGATCAGTTAGGTGCTTTTAGTCTCGCTGAGAAACACGTCATGTACACATCACCTGTGTGCTCTACACATCTGCCAGTGCCCTTGTGTCTGTACATATGGGTAGAATTATGGCATCATTGTGGTCCTCAGCTAGACAGCTGCGCCTGGCCTTCCTCATGCACTCATGGAAGGACACACTGGACTACTCTGAGAATACCATGGAGTCTGCCATCCAGTATGAGAAATTTATGAATGTGAGTTGTAGTTACTCCTGTTGTACTTGCTCTACATTGCTTTTCATCTGTGCATTTGTGGAGTCACCATTAGCTCTACATTGCTTTTCATCTGTGCATTTGTGGAGTCACCATAAGTCTTGTTTCTTGCAGGAATTCTTCCTCAACGTCAAGGACATACTGAGAGCCCCAACTGACCTCACGGGCCAGTTTGAAAAGTGGGAGGTGGCGGAGATTGAGCTGAATCAGAGGTGAGGGAGGTTTGTGGTTGTGTGCCGAGAATAGGCAAGTAATTTTCATACTTCATTATACTCGTACTTAAGCCGCTTTCTGGGTTTAAAATAGATTACCAGCAATGTGTTTGTAATTTCACCCTGGAGCCGATTTGGTTGACATGCCTGTGTTGAATGTTCCCAGCTTCTACGAACGGAAGGCCACGGTGCACGAGGCTCTGTGCGACAACATTGATACCAGGACAGCCCTGGAGGAAATGAGAGCCCTAGTCAACCAAAGCAATACCTATATGGCCAACAGGAAGAATGCCAAACTAGGACCTAACCGCTCTCTGCTTCTGAGCATCGCCCTCTATCTTACAGACCTGCTAAAGGTGAGAAGGACCAGCAGAAATGTTACTTTGCCCTGCCAGATCTAGAAGGGAGATTTAGCCATCTTGCATAATTAAAATGCTGCAGAGAGCCGCTCCACCATTTCTCTCCTGCAGACTTTCGGAGCAATCGAGGGCACAGAAGCAGTTGGATTTCCGGTGGGAGGAAGCTCTGGTGTGGATGTAAGTGTAGAGCAACACCGTTAGTATGCGTCGAGTTGCTGCACAGAGGCTACTACTTTGTAAGAATGTGCATTTGTAAGGCTGTTTCTTGCCAATAGAGCTGTCTTCATATTACCATGCTTTTCCAGCTGGAAAGCACAGTGATGCCGTACTTAAAAGTCCTGTCTGACTTCAGGGAGGGAGTTCGCAAAATCGCCAGAGAGCGGAAAGGTAAGCGCCACCTTCATGTCACCCGTAACTTGTCAGATGACGCCCTGTGAGCTGACTTTGGCGCTTTTTTCAAGCTGAAAGTTCCATTTAGTGGCTGTTTTATTGGGGACATCTAACTAGTACCAAGTAGCACCCATTTTATGCTATTTTTACATTTGTGGCCTTTTAGTTAGAGTTAATGGATCTAGCCATCTTCCACTGACCTCTGATCGTAAGGTGGTTTCAGCCAGTCACTAGATGTTTTTTTTGCCCGTCACGTCATTCTCTGGTTCCGAGATACTGGAACATATGGCACTAACCGTCATACTACATGCAAAATTGCTTAATTAGCTGTTCTAATGCTTAGTCAAACAGAAAGTGAACCTCTTGACCCTGTTTGCATGCTGTATGCGTTTGGTTGTAGCCACATGATTCTCTGTTTGGAGTAGCAGACTGTTTACTTTAGCAAGCTGATGTACCTAGTAGACTGGTCACTTAAGAATCATTTTCTGGTGTTGAATTATATGATGCACCTTATATTTGGACCACAAGATGGCAGTGTTTTCATCATACATTTGAATTATTAAGGGAAAAGTGGCCTATGCCTGGACATTATGGGAACTGTTTTGCTGCTACTCCTGTGAGCATTTTTTAAAGCTATTTCTGATATTATGTTTAAAGATGCACATTACATTGAAAGCTTATTTGATCTTATTAACCAAAGATGGAGGAAGCCTGATGTATTGAAGAAATGTTATTGATCCCAGGGGGAAATTATTATGCATATTTCTATTAAAATAGCTTATGGAGTAGGAGGTACAAGGATTGTATATTTTTAAAGTTGTTTGATAGACATGTCTTCCCTTTCTACAGTAACTGAAGTGCTGGCCCTCTGTGACACAGTGCGTGATGAGACCCTCCCTGAACTGGGGGTGCGCCTTGAAGACCATGAAGGTGCAGGACCCATCCTTAATCATCAGCTTAACAATCCCCACTGGCCCCCCCCACCCCCGTTCAGGACGTCACAGTGTTGCCCTTACGCTTGAGTGTTTGACTCCCTCTGTCCCTTCTGTGCTCAGCCGTGCTCTGAATGGAGCGGTAAGACTTCTTTCTATGATTCCAGGCCTTCCCACTGTGGTAAAACTGGTCGACAAGGAGACCCTCCTGAAAGAAAAAGAAGAGAAGAAAAAGGTAACATTGTCTAGCAGGAAAATCTGCATAGAACAGGGAGTAAAAGGGAGTACCATGGGTGGCAGGATAGAGTAGAACAGACATGTTCCTTTTTTAACATATTTATATTTATAAATTCACTGCTTTATAGATGAGTTTTACTATACTGTTGTTCTTCACTCCAGCCTTAAAAAACACCTATGTAAACATTCTGTTTAATTCATGAAACTTTTAAAATAACAGCTGTGCTCTTTTCTTGCACCTAAGGGACACTTTATGAAACTATTCTTTCATATTTATGTCTGGACATTACAAGGTAGTTGGTGTGCCTATGCTAACTTGTTACAGCTAAAGCAGAATCATTTAGATTGACAACGTGGGAGTGATCATGTAAATCACTCCAAGGTGGTTCCAGAAGAAACTAATTGCTCTACCAAATGTAGGGATGGAAATCTTGCCTCAAACTGCCTGTTAACCCAAACCACTGAGTCATTCTGGAGTGAATCACCATCACCAAAGTATCTTGTTTGCACACACCCTGTTGGAAGTGTTGTACTGACTACTTGGACTGGCAACAACAGTCTTGAGCAATGGAGTTTCCTTTTTAAGCATTTGATTTATAACTAAAAGGAATTTGGAGAATAAGACACTGTCTTATTACCCATCTTGCCAACAACAATTTGTTTATGCAGTCATGGAACAGTGTTAGATACCAGGACTGTCAAGAACATTTCTGAACAAGATGATGGAACTCTGCTGTGGAATCTATGAGATTCTCCCTGCATCTTTAATCTCATGCTCTTTTCGTGTGTTGTAGCTGGACGAGGAGAAGAAAAGGAAAAAAGAAGAGGCAGCACTAAAGAAACAGCAACAAGAAGTGGGTAAACTTGTCTACTCCTGTGGATAGACTATTAGCTGAGATCAGATGACCTTGCAGCTGTACACTGAAACTATGGAAGCAGTAGCATTTGCTTGCTACTACATAAAAAGATTGCCAACCCAATTAAGCTGTTTACTCAGTCTCAGTGCATAGGCATTTGTGCAGGTTTGTGCTTATCATAGTAAATACATTGTTTTCATTATTCAAACCTATGACATCACTTATAACATAAAAGAAACATGTATGTCGTGTGATTAAAAAAAAAAAATTTGATATAAAATGCTGTAACGCGATAGACAATGATAACCTTTGAATGATTTCACAATTTTTCCCAACAGAATGCAAAACTGGCTAAGATGAAAATTCCACCCAGTGAGCTATTCCAGTTAGAAAGAGACAGATATTCAGCTTTTGATGAAACGGTAAGGAAAGGGAATTCAAGCACACAGTTCTGAACATTCCTACAAAGTTTACATGTATTTTTCAACAGTGTTTTCCTTTGCAATATATTATGCTTTCTTCATTAAGCAGAATCTCTTATTTCTCACACACATCATTCAGGGTTTTCCTACACATGATGCTGAGGGAAATGAAATCAGCAAGGGACAGAGTAAAAAGCTTCGCAAGCTCTATGAAGCCCAGGAGAAGCTGCACAAGGAGTACTTGGAGATGGTTCATGATGGCAACTAAGAATACTGGGAAATACTGGGAAACGGCAGGACCCGAAACATGCACCACTTCAGGCTGAGTCTGTGTAGGACAGGGCCATTACCATGATAGTCAGATTGTATTGTTTTCTTATTCCTGGGGATCTTAAGGGCACCTGTGCAGCTGAGAATTAGCCTTTAGCACAGCATCCAATTTTATAATCCTATACTTAATATGTTGGTGTAAAATTTTATTATGAAGGAAACGGTCTAATGAACAACATCAGTGAGCAGCAGTTGATTATTAAAGAATTGCAAATTACCCAAGCCTGCCTTTAGTAGTCATAGCTGTTAAACATATTTGTTGGTGAGATTGTATTAATGTGAACGTTCATTTTCTCTTACTGGGATTATACCAATCAATGTTCAAGCGGGGAAATTTACTATATGGGTCAAGTTCAATGGTTTGAGAAGATGCATGTAAAAACTTGTCCTATACTCAGTGATTTCATTAGTGTTGTATATGCCTTTCAAGAAGTTGTGCTATGTGTAGTTTGGCAAAACAGCAATGAAACATCGAGGCATCAGGCAAACATCTGGACTGTGGTTATGTTGATAAATTTCTCACATGTATTTACATTTTTGGGTAGCCAAAAAAGAAATGGTGCTTGTTGTGGAAAGTGGTTATTTTTTACTGTACCATAAAAATACTCCCAGGTCACAACAAAGGTATAAAAAGGGACATAATTACAAATGATCTAGTCACGGTTCTGTTACAGGTTGTAATCCACTCCTGTATTAAAAGTAATCAGGTTGTATTTTTGTTTGATCATGATGTGGCTTCATAAAAAAGTCTAAATTAAAGGTTTGAGTATATTGGTGAAAATGTTTTGCAGAACCCAATGAAAGTCGTTCGGAGCTAATACGGAACCAGTGATGCACAACTTCGCCTTTCACGTAGCCTTTTGATAGGACTATCCCGAATCCTTTTTGTCCTATGACAGCTAGCGATAATGCGACGTTAATCTTCTGTGACCAATCAGAGTTACGGATAATTCACCGGGCAGCTTTCGCTGCATCTGGGAGGCGTGAAAACGAACACGAAAACAGCTTTACGGTAAGACGGTGAAATATAGTCCGTTGCGTGTTGTATGTGTTAGGTTCACGTAGGGGGGTTTGATAAGAGTATTAAGATAAAACGTTATGTCAAATTTCGAAGGTTACCACTGATTGTCTGCGGTCCTTATAAGCGCTGCGTACTAATTACGAGACGTCCGTGGTTAGCTTGCTTGCTGTCATACTTGGTGACGGCCAGTAGTTGGTTAATTACCCCAACATGCTGGGACAGAATGAACTGGCACGTTAGACTCCAGTAGTTTGCAGCTGGTTTAAGGTGCGGCTCGTATCGCTGCCCTTTGGGTGTCGGCGCTTCCTCGGCCGACTCACGGTTAACTTGGTGAGTTGGTCAGCGACGCATCTGCGGCGCCGCCCGGGTGTTTTTGTGCGAACTTGTGTGATAGTGACCGTGGTCACTCTGCAGCTACTTAAGCCTGGCGTTTCCGCGACGGGAGCCGTGCGATTTAGTTACCGGTGTGATGACTGAAGTCAGGTTGGTCCGTGGCTCCGGTCTGGATGACATCCGGCATCGCTTGCGACGTTTTAAGTCATTTCAAAATTCACAAAGAAACGTAAAGAAGCTCGTGACAATCGCTGGCGCTACGGTGGCGGACTGACGTCACCGAGCAGCTCAGCTGTTTGTTTAACAACGGTATATATTGCGTGCGAGGGTGTGGTGGGTGTATTTCGCGGAGCTGAAGTGTTAATAAGCATCCAACAGCACTTTAAGGGGGACCTGTCAAAGTTTATGTTGTGCCGAATGTGCATTAACTTAACATTTCAAGGTGTCATGCATGACAGTATGTGTATTGCATTGGCCAGCTTGTGCAGCCGAATACCATCGCTGCTTATAATGCCTTACGGCATAAGACATGTCTCACTTAAAAGATGAAGTCACGGGTGACTTATGACGAGAATAAGCAGTGTTGACGAAAAGCCAGCCGTTGCTCGATGCTCTTCTTTGGAGCTGTCAGTGATTGATAACGTGCATTATCTTTTTCACATACACGGTTGTTTGGTATTCTTCAAATTCTGGTAGTGCGTATGTACCCCACAATGTACTGTCCACCCAACAAGGTTGTACCTCTGCCTTTAGCCCCTCCAGAACACTGTCCACAA
>JABFEB020000020.1:5482672-5505467 GCA_019775895.2 Stomatorhinus ivindoensis | reverse complement strand
CCACAATCCCCCCCCCCCCCCCCCCCCAATTTTTAGTTCCTTGTGACCACCCATTCTGGGGTTCTTGGATCACAAATGGTTGAAGACCCCTGGTATACATGATTACTAACTGGCTATATTTTTAGCAGAAATTAAGCGGTAATTAGATTTTTTTTGTCTATGTTGGATGAACACCTCCTCATCTATCATTTGTATTGCAGACCACAGCTGTGTTACAATAATGGAGAAAGACAAGAATGAAGGCGCAGGTAAAGTGTTGTAATGTACTGCAGTAAACGCAGCATCTGTGACTCAGCATATAGCAGTATGCGTGTTGTTGGATTATATGTAATTCATTACAGACTGAGAGATGAGAATCCTGGAAATAATTTGGTCAGTGGTCTACAGAACCTGTGTGTCTGAACTCCAAAGACACCAGTTGTCTGTTTTAGAACAATCATTTCAAGTTTTGAAATCTTAAAATTTTACCTTTTTTTTTGCACTATCAGTCTGTAAAATGGGAGTCGGGCAGTAAGTCCTGAAATGTACAGTTGTTCTCCTCTATTAGTGGGTGGAGGGTAGGATTTTAATAGTGTTCACAGGCATCACACTGGTGTTCCTCCTAACAGCATTGTGTGTATTTATGAGGCTTGCTACTAGGCAGGCAGTCTTACCCATGGAACAATGTGAGTCAGCCGGGGCTGTAGTCACTGGCTTTCTTTACAGTACTTTGAAATCCATTCTCTGTGGAATATCTTTTCACTTGTTTAATACTGAGAGTTGTAATGACAGTGTCTGTCCCTCTGCAGTCATTTATGGTTCAGAAATATCCCTTGCAAATTTGTCAGTCATTTGAGAGATTTGTTATGCACACAGATGTGATTTAAAGACTAACAAGCTCTTCCTGGATGGAGCTGCTTGGCAAAAGTCTCACTTATGTTGGGGGGGAGCAGAAAAGCAAACAGGGAAAATGTCATTCAAAGAGCATCCATCAGTTTTGCGGCTACTGATTGGCAGACGCGAGTGGAGTGACACACGTGTGCTTGATTTTGGCAGCTAAGGCAGGAGCTCCAATGGCACCGAATCCTCAGGCCCCGGCAGCAGCGCAGCGGTGTCCAGGCGGCATGGTGCCTGCCCCCCCCCTTGACATTGTGAGGTGAGTAGTAGGTTAGGTTAGGTTACTGTAGGCTACTGTAGAATAGTAGGATTGTGACCTACAGGCGAACAACTGTTATGTATGTAGTTATACAGGTGTCTCTATATTCCTTTTTCTTTGTACAGTCTGTGTATAGAGGCTACCCTGAAGGTCCTCTCTTAATTTACTGATGCTTTATTTTCCATTTGGACAAATAATGAGTCACGGATGTTGGAATGCTTCTTCTCGCATATCCCATCTTTGCTCCCCTGTCGTGACACACACACACGCGTGTATTTAAAGCTATAAGCAGTTAAGAGCTAAGCTTTGGTTCTGAACACAGGGTCAAGTCATTTATCAGCTTCCATGAAGCATTTCAGAGAGTTAAAGGTTAAGAACCCAACAGATGTGACTCTTCTACCGGGACTAGAACTGCCGACATTCCGATCACAGGCATAGGGGCCTAACTAGAGATGGGTGTCATTAAGATTTTAATGGTACTGCTCTTATGATACGGCGTATCGAGCCGGCGCTTTAACAGTATCCATCGCTACTTTTTATTTGAGGGGGGAAAAAAGTAATAAGGACAGAATTAACATCGCTGTTTCTCACACGTACTGTATATAAATTAACATTCTTGAGTTGCAAACTGCGATAACGTTATTTTGTACACGTCACTATTATAGATGATAATGTGTTTATTGAAATGCAACAATTTTTTTTAAGCAAAAGTAACGCAATGTTTTGCACACACCCATAACAATCAGCTGTCTAAGCATTAATCCATATTCGTATAATTTGCTTAACTCAGTGTGGGGCTCTAGGCCATTAGCAGACATACGTGGAGCAACAACAAATGAAGAACAAGCTAGACAGTCAAACTGCGTTTCACTATATGAATGTGATGAAGTTCTGCTAGATGTTTCGACTGATTGCTCGCAGTTGTGGAAATGAGTGTTATCGGCATCGCCACTAATGAAATGTGACCATCATCACTAAAAGTCTGATCTCTGTGTGTTCTGCACATTGCTGTACGTGTGAGGGAGGGAGATGGGTTGGTTCATGCCCCGGCCCTTACACACAGGCTCTGAGAGAGATCTCTTACTCTTCTGCATTAAAAATAGCGAAAATGTAATCAGAAATGGAGCAGGTGAGATGAAATGTGTGAGAACTTTTATGTAGCAATAATTGATTCCCTATTTTCTTCGTTTATCTAGTACCAAAAGCAGAACCAATTAACTTCGGAGCCCGTTGATGCTACGGCCTTTAATTATTTAGCCCCGGAGCCTATTTTAATACCAGGTTTCAGTACTCATTGCCAACCAGGATTTGGTACCCTTTCCTCGGTCAAGCCCACTGAACCACACACCACCTCCATCTCCTGTTCATTCTCTGCCTGTTGGTCCTCTTCAGCCTGCTGCCCAAGTCTGTGAAGAGACGAGTCAATGCACTAAAGCAGCTGCGGGTGCAGGGGGGCCACCTTGAGGCCAAATTCTACAAGGAGGTCCATGAGTTGGAGAGGAAGTATGCTGCTCTCTACCTGCCCCATTTTGACAAGGTGCATTGACTGTGGGACATTCGTTGCACTGCCCTGGGTGTGAA
Source organism: Stomatorhinus ivindoensis (assembly GCA_019775895.2). Taxonomy (NCBI): domain Eukaryota; kingdom Metazoa; phylum Chordata; class Actinopteri; order Osteoglossiformes; family Mormyridae; genus Stomatorhinus; species Stomatorhinus ivindoensis. Next base: position 5,502,751 of record JABFEB020000020.1, on the reverse strand, counting down.
AGCGGAATCAGGACTGACTCAGGGACTCTCCTTTAGCCTGGAGGTTATCTATAAATGTACTTCTGCTAATTTTGTGCTGGGGGAACCCTTCACGATGGGGGAAGGGCTTTGAACACGAGCAGCATTGCAGACATATATGTGAATCGTCAGCTGCTATGTAACAGACTTTGCTTTTTCTGTTGGGACAAACAGGTCAAATATGACCCTGATTCCAGTAACCGCTTATGGTATCTGTGCACCCTGTGATTGAAGCAGTACTTGATCTCTTTGATCTGGTCATTGTTTTATTTACCTAGAGATACAACATAGTGACTGGAGCTGTGGAACCTACGGATGAGGAGTGTGAGTGGCACAGTGACCATGAGGATGAAGAGTCTTTGGCTGTGAGTTGACTGCAGCACACGGTGCCAGTCTCTCTGCACTAACCGTCTCCCCCGTTCATCTCACTTATTCCAGCTGCAGTGCTGTGTGTTTAAATAGTACCAGTCATTTCACAGCTGGAACAGGCAGGTATGATTGCCTGTCCCTTTCATAAATATCCAGTCCCTGTACATTATACTCATGTAAAACAAGTTACAATGTATCTATGTTCTGCATATTACATATTACTTGTGTGCTGGATCGGGGGGGGTGGTAGTAACACCCTGAGGCAAGTTATACTGGTTGGAGGGCCCACCTCGTGAGTTTTCACGAGCATGAAACGATACAGCGATGGCATAAATAAGGGGTTATCCTCTGGTGTGTGTGCAGGTTTTTGGGGTAACCTTTAGATCAGCTGTTCAAACCCAGGTGTGAGGACTCTTCAGCCAATCAATCTTCTAATTAGGCAAAAGTTGCAGCAAAACCTGCATGCACAATGGTCATTTCTGGGTAAGATTGCCCACCCATGTCATAAACCATGAGTTATAATTGAAAAATAACAGCATGAACATTTTTAACCAGCACACACTCTTTAATCCGGTTTAATCCAAATCAGACACGAACGGAGTGCCAACTCCATGGTTGTGACATCATCACGTAAACATTCATACCTCGGAAACTAAAGCCGCACAATGAGAAATTCAAAGGCACAAATGATTGAGACTCTTTTGGTTAAAATCTGCAACTTCCGGGGGTCTGACTTACGGGGGCTGTTACAAACCTTGTAGCTGCTTTAAAATGTGGACCTGAAAGGGTCTAAAGTAAAAGCTATTTTAAAATTGACAAATATTTTGTCCATTTCTTGCATGCCATTCGGTTACATCATTTTTGGTTTGGAATGCACAGTGAAATGAATGAATACCTTTCCTGACATGGGCACAAGATAAAATAAGTAGTTGTTCAACATAGGGAACATTATGCTAATTGTGGCAATGAGCTGGTTACAGCTAGTCCAGGGAGCTCAAAGGCTTTCCCACGTCGACTCAAAACTGCAATCCTGGAACATTTTGGTTTCCCAGTAAATTATACCATCACCAGAGAGAGAGTAAGTAAGTAAGTAAGTAATCTTTATTTATATAGCACCTTTCACAGGCAAACGCCACAAAGTGCTTCACAACATAGTAAAATAAGTAATAAAAGACAGAGAATAATACATAACATAAAAGGCTTAAATGGTTTAAATAACTATTTAAACGCCTGAACAAATAAATTAGTCTTTAGTTCGCTCTTGAAATTGTCGACGGAGTAGTTGATAAGACAAAGACTGTTGGCTCTGCTGAACTCGGATATGTTGCTGGAAACGTATCCAACATGCTGACTCATTTGGGAAGAGCGCCAGTTGTGTACGCAAGCAGAGCAGGTCAGAAACGACCTCTGCAAGTTAGTCTCCCTGTGGCACTTCCGCTTCTCTTGCCAGGAAATTCAGACTGGGTTTAAAAAAACCACTGCGGCTCGTAGGGTGTTTAGCGCTATGTGTATATGACCACTCTCAACAGTAGAGAACAGGATTTCAGTGGGATTTAGTCCGTTATGATTATGATAAGGTGTTATTTTTGAATTTCTTTAGTTGTTTAGGTTTTATTAGCCACGATTAGACACTTTGCCTTATGTTTAGTTTACGACTGTTCCTGTATTGTTCAGTTTTAATAATAATTTCTAATTTAATTCTACTGTACTGAAATTGCACCCAAGGGTCATCCAAAGCAGATATGCATGTTAGAGCCATAATGTACATAAGAAATATGCTGTTGTTTCTTTGTGAAGTTTGGTGTTGTAGAGGTATTTGAAGTAGTGACTTTATTTGTAAAGTGGAATTTCACTTTAATATTGTTCACCGGAAAGAAGAACTGTCTGACGTCACGGGTTAAGTGCCGTAAAAAAATGTGTAGTGCTGTATGCGACTGAGGGCGCAACAGTCTTTGACCGTGACTACAATATATAGTTAAATAGCGAAATGACTTTGAAGGTTTGTACTGTGGTATGTTCACATAAATCCTTTGGAAAGTTTTAAAGAAGTCTCGCGTCAATCACTTGAAGAACCTCACAAAAGAAGAACGCGGAACATTATGAACAGCACTAACAGCATACTCATGTTTAAGTTTTCATTTATTTTGTAACCCAAAGCTAGCCCAACTGGAAAACACTCTGCACATGTTTGCTCTTTCATGATAGCACCTTGCCAGACTTGTATATGTCAGTCCCTTAAGAAAATCAGGCCGTGTGCAACTGGGGGGAAAAAATATCAGAAGAAAAATGTCTGCAAAATAATCACAGCAGCCTGCGCTTAAATTCATATTTAAAAATGGTTTTTTCTAACTTCTGTGGCGAAATAAAAATCGTCATCTCAGTGAATCACGAATTGTGAATGATTTGATCCTCCCCCCCCAAATGTTTGACATTATCTCACAAAATGTAGCTAGTTAGATTTTTTTAAATAATTTTTTTTCTTAAAGTGCATAGAAAGAAACCTGTCATTGTCGCTGGCAGGACGACCTGAGTAAGAAGGCTGCTGTGCAGCAGGAAGAGGCCCCCACAGAGGAGGCCCCCAGAGGCGTCCCAGATTTCTGGCTCACCATCTTCAAGAACGTTGACATGCTTAGTGACATGCTACAGGTAAAGCTGTATATATGGAACATGGCCGGCCTGGGTTGAGTCATGTGCAACACTCATAAGTTACAGTTGAATGTAACTTCTTGGGAAATTTATAGCTGAAATCTGACATTTGCTGGATTTAAATTTGACAGTTATGTTTTTATTCGCTAGTACCTAAATGCTGCCATAAAACATTTTATGATTGCTTAGTCTGCCCAAAACAATGCTGCCCCCTGGTGGTGCTTAACTGCTATTTCTCAGAATCCCCAACTTCCCATTTATATACACGCAGGCCATTTGCCTTTAGCACTGTCATCCTCTGAGGGGATCATGACATCGCCCGACTTCACCGTTTACACACACGTGGATTACAAAGAACGCCTTAACATACATATAGTTTATTCATTCTTATCTGCAGTATTAGCCCCCGTTTTCCAAGCTTTTTAAATGAATAGTGAGGACTTGAACTATTCGAGCCTGTTACAGATCAGCTCTAAAATACTTACTTACTGTATTTTAATATTTTGAGACAAAAACAATTAATGGATGTTTTTGTGAAAGGTAGTTTTAATGCTTCAGTTCTTAATATTCAGATGTCTTCCCATTTAAGATTTAATAACGTCCTTTCTGTCCGCATTTTATTTATTAATAGGTTGTTGTTGGAAATACTATGTAATAGTTTTAACTGCCCTTATATAGAGGGTTCATACCCTCCCCTCCGTTTGCTTTTGACTCCATTAGGAACATGATGAGCCAATCCTGAGATGCTTACAGGACATCAAAGTGAAATTTTCTGACCCTGACCAGCCTATGGTTAGTGTGACAACTAAACATCAAACATTTATATGCAAAGTAATATGCAAGTGTCATGGACATACTGTAAGTATTGCATATAAGCTGTTTCCCATATGATCCCCTTGTATTTATTACATATGCCTATTTTTCCCCTAACAGAGCTTCACATTGGAGTTTCAATTTGAGCCAAACAGCTTCTTTAAAAACGAGGTCCTCACAAAGGTCTACAGAATGAAGTCTGAACCAGATCCTGAAGATCCCTTCTCCTTTGAGGGTCCAGAGATTGTGGACTGTGAGGGGTGAGATGAGCCACCAGACCCAAGCCATCCAGTGCTACATGCTACGTTTATGTTTTCAGCAGGACGGTTTTTATCGAAAGTGACGTGCAGTTGAGAGAGCAGGGGCAGCCAGTCCCTGGAGCAACTGGGATTACTGAAGGGCCCAATGGCGGATTTGAACCAACAACCTTCCACAGCGTCCGAACCCAGAGTCACATGCTGCCCATTACCTTTTTTTCCTTCCCTCACTAAAATATATGGTTGATCAATGAAATTTCATTTGCATCGCATTTATTCAGCAGACACTTCTGTCCAAGGTGACATACGATTGAGGCAAATGGCATTTAGCTTTCAAAGCTTTCATTGTTTTGTCTGCAGGTAATCCTTATTGGCACGTTTTAGCTCCCACCCAGCTCCCAGCCAATCACGAACACCGAATACCTGATACAGGTGCACTGGGAGCTGAGAGGAAGCAAAAACGTGGACAGTCCGGGGTTCCCTGAGGACTGGGTTGGAAACACTGCTCTAGGCTTCATAAAGTGACCCACAGTGCTTGTCTCCATTTATCCCCCTCTCATTTTATAGTTTCCACTAAGCTACTGTACTGAAAATTGCTCTGTCTAAAGGTTTATGCTGTAGTATGTTGTTTTATTTCCTTATCAGCTGTCTTCTGTGTCCAGCTGTGAAATCGATTGGCATAAAGGCAAAGACGTGACTGTAAAAACCATCAAGAAGAAACAGAAACACAAGGGGCGGGGCACAGTGAGAACCGTCACCAAGCAAGTACCCAGCGACTCCTTCTTCAACTTCTTCAACCCCATCAAAGGTAGAGCATGCTGACTTTTATGAGGAGATCCTAAGGCGCTCTGCTTGCCGGCGTAGGTGTTTGGCACTACAGGTTTGTAATAGCCAGCAGGTGGCAGCATGTCAACTCTGGAAGTGAGCGTTTAGTCATCATTTTGTCATTGCTGGTTCTATACAATAAAATGCTGTTGTCATTTTTACACAAGATATGGTGAAATGCAGCTTTTGGAGACAAATGTAAATGTACATTCATATTCTTGTGTAAACTTGTAACAGAACAAATTAATTATACGGTATAACATTACAGTTAAAGTAAAAAAAATCAAAAGACCTAAGGTTTATTCGTTTACCATCCCCCGCCTACTGTTGCTTTGGACTGATTGGAATTTCAAAGAAGCAACCTTTTCTGTTAGCCAGAGGGGGACTGGAAAAATGGCAAGGTTCACATTTCCCTCAGGATTACTGTAGCCGGTCTGCATCCCTTTGGTTGTCCACACTGAGAACAGCTCTTAGCTGCTTGCTACATGTTTCCATCAGAAGCTGTAAAATGGCAGCATGCAGAATGATCGTTTGTCTGTGATTATAACCATGTCTGTGATTATAACTTGTTCTATATTGCAGTGTTGTTACAAGTATCTTGATTCTTGCACATTATTATAATGTCAAATGGATTCTGAATGAACATTAGACATTAGAGTTCTCCTGCGTGGGTGTGAGAGCAAAGGACACATGATGGACACGAGCTGCTAGCCATGCTGCCAGCTGCTGTGCTGTAAACCTGCTTGATGTTTTACATGTAAATTGTAAATTACAGGTACAATTTTATGTATAAATGCATGTCTGCATTTAGGGGACAATTCATACACATGATATTGGCAAACAAAATAAAAGGATTTAAAGACAGGACTTTGAAAGGAACCAGAATGATGAATGGAAGGTGTAGTGGGTGACCATCACCTTACAAAGAATGACGCATCAGAGACAGACCAGTTCTGTTGGTTTAATGGGTTATATTACTAAGCCTTAAGGCAGCTGTTTTACAATAAATGCACAGGATTGGTTTCCTTTCTCATTTTCACTCCCATTTACTTCATTTAAAGCATTACATTTGCAGACAAACTTCTCAACAGGTTTTTCCAATCCAGTTTTTGTTGAAAATCAGAAATATTCAGAAAATTCCTCCTCCCTGGTGATTTCACTCTAACGGCACTGTTGTTGGTCACACGGCTGTGGCCCTTTGTTGGATGAAGGGCCTGCAAGTGGCTGCTTAAAAGAGAGCCTTTAAAAGAACTTATAAACTTATAAAACTTTGAGAGAGTCCCCTGAAAGAGGCTGCATCATGTGGCGCTTGGTTCTTATTTGTGGGAAGACTGTTACTCTCGTGCCCGCTAACACTGCTCCTGCATACCAGATCTTTTTCACAGAAGATGAATTTTTGGTTCAGGATATTGTAAGCAAGGTTAGTTTTCTAATGTTATGAATGAATTTTCTCATTTTTGTTTCCTTGCGGTTTTTTTTTTTCTTCCATTGTTGATAGTGGTATCATTAAAATCTTATTCATGGTAGTTAAACTGCTTTGATGAATGTCTTCAGACTTTAAGCATGCATCTTAAGGAATGTGGTCCGGCTGGTTTCTTAGCTGTGACAAAGTCCACATGGAGACACACCTCTTGTGTGGTATTTGTTAATCATTACGGCGGCCAGCACTGCAATGCTCATGCTGAGTGAGCCTCACAGCAACTCCCTTCGTCAGGGTGTGAACTTGTGCCTGTAAACCAGGGGCCTGAATTTCAGCACTATAGCTAGGAAAGGCTCGCGAACATGCACAGTCACGGTGCTAAATGCAGTTCATGAATTACCACCCTCTAATAAAGTTGCAGAATAACTTCTTTGCTTTTTGTTTTGCAGTTTCATCAGATGGGGAGATGGTAAGTGTTCTGAACCCATCATCCATACACATAAATCTAGTATCTAGCTACTCAGGGTCTCTGCTGAATATTTAAATTGTAGTGTTGGCGTGCAAAGTTGTATAGATGAAGCAAGCCGGCGTAAATCACGTTTTCTGTAGCTCCCTCAATCTTACACCTACAAAAGATGGTTAGAAAAAAGGATTAAACAAAAGATTTTAGTTTTTGTCTGTAAATGTGCATGAGTGTGCACTAACTTGGACCGGATTAATAATGAAGGGATGTGATACTGGCCATAATGACAAATTAGTGCATTGGGAAATACCGTCTGTATGTTACTTTTGCCGAAAAATGTAGATTTACAGTTGACACCAGATTTTCCACTTGCGACAGTATTTTTAATTTGGTATTGATGATGTATAATATTCCAGTGAGGAAATTTACCACCCGCCAACAAGGTATAAGCCATTAGAAGATGGATAGGTGGATATCCTTGTATGTGTGTGTTCCCCCAGGATGAGGATTCCGAGTTAATTCTAGCAACAGACTTTGAGATTGGCCACTTCTTCCGTGAAAGGATAGTCCCTCATGCAGTGCTCTACTTCACCGGAGAGGCCTTGGATGACGATGACAGCGTAAGCCCCGCCCCCTCAACCACTGCACCAGTCAGCTTGACTTAACTGCCTGTGAACCCAGGGATCATTCTTGCTTGTTCCGTCTGTCTTTCACTAGTATGAAGAGGAGGAACTTGAGGAAGGGGAGGAGGAGGTGAAAGCGGTGTTTGCTTGCAGACATTGGGCATGGGGGAAGTTTTTTTTGGGGGGTGGGGGGAGCAGGGGTAGGCAGTGGACTGTTACAATGTTACTCATTTCTCTGTGTAGCAGGATCATGAAGAGGATGAAGACGATGAGGGAGATGAGCCCAAGGTTTGTTCTGGGCACCTTTAAGCTTCCCGTACAATGAGCTCGGCAAACAATCATTTGAATGGCAGGACTGATTCGTCTGAGCTAAGATCGCTGCCTGAATATTCTGCGCCCTTCAGTATTGTTTTTGCATGTTAGTTATTACTGTCTAAGCAGCTGTGCATGGACACATCTGTGTGTGTGTGTGTGTGTCCTTATGCGTGTTTGAGGATTAGTCTTGGAATATGGTCATTAATTTGGTTTTAAATTTTTTTTTTTTTTTTTTTTTTTTTTTAAACCCTCAGGCGTAATTGTCACTCCATGTATTCTATAGGTCAAGGTAGGAAACTGCTTCTCCTGTCTTTTTCCTCACTCTGCTCCCAGCCGGGTTCTTTGTTGCGTAACTGTCCCAGCTCATACTCATTCTGTTCAAAGCTGGTGAGGATGAAATTCACGCTTCAATATTCATCCTGTTTTGATGTTGCATAGGCTGCAGAGGGAATGTAAGAGTGAACCCAGTGCCTTTGGGGGTCTGTAGCAGTGTGTCTGTGGGCACCTGGGAGATCCATCCGATCTGTAGAAAGAACATTTCTGGCCTGGAGAAACATGTTCCCCATATTCATTTTTATCTGGTACACTGTCATCCTGTGCCTGTCTGCTGTCCCTGCCAAAACGCAACACCTTCTGGCCTTTGTAGCGACATAACACTTCCGAACTGTTCCTGTCTGGTCAGTTCATTCTTTTGTTTGTTGCTGTGCAGAAAGAAGAGAAGCAGCCCACAGGCTATAAGCAGCAGTAGCGTGGAGGTCTATCTGAGGTTCCTCATCAGTCCAGCCCATCCTCCACCCCAGAAGTCAGCGGATTCATTTCCCACCTCCCCTCATCCCACTCCGGCTGCAAACACAAGAGACCAAATGTTCAGACGCATGAGATTTCACTCTGTGCTGCCCCAAACCCATCCAAAGGATAGTATCACGGCACTGTAAATAAAACGGGCTGTGGGTTAGACGACTGGATCTGCTGCCTGCTCAGGGTTGCTGCTTTCAGACCAAACCAGAAGCTCCTGGGCAGATGATCTCCATTGTGTGAAGCCCTAAACCTGAAGTAACACGAGCTCATCCAATATTTCAGTGGTATAGCTGCTTACTCAGGGTATTTTATGCCAATAAACGTGTAAAAGTTTAGCACCAGACTGATGAGGACTTAATGGTATGATTCTAGTGGCTTCATTTTCTTTCTTTGTTGAAATGAATCTCTTAAATGTTTTCATATTAAGAAGATATTTAGTGTGTTTCTGGAAATGTATATGCTGATGGTATGCAGCACGGAGATGGGTGACAGCAGGTGTCTGTGCCCCCTCAGTGTCCTTCGCACCCGTGCTGTTTGCTTACACAAGCGCTTGTGAATAAAATTTAGGTTTGATGCCAAATGTATTTTTTGTGGATTTAAAAAAAAAAAAAAAAAACACTTTTTTTTTTTTTTTTTTTGTTCCTGACATGGTGATGCGGTCCTAAAAACAACATCATTTTTGTTGGAATTGAGCAATATGTAGTTCTGGCCTGTTACTCACACTGCCTGTACACCTTGTGTACCATCAGAATGCTGTCTTTATCCTAGTTACCGAGTTGAAAGGCTGCTTGCTGTGTCACTGAAGGGGTGGAGGAGAACGGACAGGGTTTTAGAAATTTTAGAGGTTTTGACGTTTAATACCTTGCAGATGTTTGTTCTTTCCCATAATGAGTATGTCTGTTTTGCTTCTTGGTTTGAAATCAATCCACAAACACACAATGCATTAAACAGTGATTTACAGTGAGACGAGCCCCATTTGTGATAGCAGGCACCCCTGTCAGTGTTGGCTATACCATTTGAACGTCTCGCTCTGGGCTTCAGTTTATTCAGTTTGATCTTTTAAATTTATACAGAACAGAATATTCTATTAAAAGTTGTGATCTTAAACACTTGGCTCTTGTTTTGTTTAATTGAAATCTGACTAGATTGTAACATTTTGACAAAAGCAAGTACTTGGAAGGTAAATTGGAAGTTATACATTCTTCATATTGTAATGTCTTTTTGCCTTCGTGCAGATTGTACTGAAGTTTGTTAGTCATTGAACTCAGATGCTTCATTCAGACCTATTGCCAGAGGTACATAAAAATAAACGCATGCAGTCAGGTTTACAAATATTTGTGAAAGAATGATGTTCTGACGAACTCGGTGAATTTAATCGTCGTACTGCCATAGGATGCCACCATTGCAATATGTAAGTTCATGGAATTTCATCCCTGCTAAATATTCCACAATTAACCGTAAGTGGTATTATTGCAAAGCGGAAGCAGTTAGCAACAACAGACTCAACCTCAAAGTTGCAGACCACATAAAGTAACAGTGGGGTCACTGAGTGCTGAGGCGTATCGTGTGCAGAGGTCTGTATACCTGCAGACTTCCAAGCTTCCTCTTGCATTAATCCCGGCACAAAAACTGTGTGCAAGGAGCTTCATGCAATGGGCTTCCGTGGCCGAGCCGCTGCATGGAAGCCTCACATCAAGTGCAATGCCAAGCATCAGATGGAGAGGTGTAAAGCACACCATCACTGCATTCTGGAGCAGTGGAAATGTGTTCGGTGGAGTGACAAATTGTGCTTCTCTGTCTGGCAGTCTGATGGACAAATCTGGGTTTGGCAGGTGTCAGAAGAACATTACCTGCCTGACTGCATTGTGCCAACTGTAAAGTTTGGTGGAGGTGGGATTAAGGTATGGGGTTGTGTTTCAGGGACTGGGCTGGGCCCCTTAGTTCCAGTGCAGGAAACTATTTATGCTTCAGCATACCAAGACATTTCGGGCAATTATATGCTTCCAGGTTAGTGGGAACAGTTTGTTGACGGCCCTTTTCTGTTCCAGCTTGACTGTGCCCCAGTGCACAAAGCAAGGTCCATAAAGACATGGTTGGGTGAGTTTGGTGTGGTAGAACTCGACTGGCCTGTGCAGAGCCCTGACCTCAACCCCATCTGACACCTTTGGGATGAACTAGAATGGAGATTGCAAGCCAGGCCTTCACATCCAAAATCAGTGCCTGCCCTCACAAAGGCTCTTCTGGATGAATGGGAAAAAATATCCAGACGTACTCCAGAATCTTGTGGAAAGCCTTCTCAGAAGAGTGGCAGCCGTTATAGCTGCAAAGGAGGAACCAGCTCCATATTGATGCCTATGAATTTAGCATGGAATGTCATAAAAGTTCCTGTAGGTGTGATGACCAAATACATTTGTCCATATAGTGTATCTGACTATATATCCTTGTGCCCTGTGCTGTCTGGGAGAGATTCCAGGCCCCACTGCATGGGATAAGCAGTTGGGAGACATGGATGGACAGCAGTATGCAGCGCAATTAATGCCTAACAGTTCGGCACCGATATTCTTGTAGGCCAGAGAGAAAGTTCAAACTCATGCATTTCTGTCTTAACGTTTTTAATCTGAAAGCTGCTGCAGGGCAGACATTTAAAGTATGAACCCTGTTGACTGAAGGGAGATTAGGCTGCCAGTAATGGAATGTGTTTTGAAATATCCGCAGTGTATATGAAGCATTACCGGATAACTAAAATTCTCAGCTGAAGGTCTTTGGGCTGTAAGCTAGTGCTGTAGTCTGTGTGCTTCATAATATTTATACCCCTGTCTGTTGTCAGCGTTGGTAAAGGTCTTGTTTTCTCTCTGGCTAAGGATGGAGGGGGTGGGGGTGCTGTCTGTTGTTGTTAATCCAGGAGTTCAATGGAAGACGTGGTTTCACGGCAGAGTTCCGTTTGCTCTCACAGATCCCTTCCTGCCAGACTGGGCCATTGTTGTATTGAAAGTAGATGTTTTGTTGATTTGAACGGGAGTTAGGAATTCCATTCCCACCAAACCTTCACTGGTATTTGTGGGGTGGGGGGGAGAGACCAGGCTTGTTAGACTCGCGTGCGTCTTGTGTCTAGGTTGGCGAACAAAGCTGTCTTTCACATACTCGACATTGCATAGCGGATCAGCATTAAATAGGCCATTAACAAAAAAGATGATTGTAAAAAGCACATGTAGCTGCTATACAGAACATAGTCTGCATACCTCTAACTGAGAACTTCCTGTTGGCCATATTCTTGGTTTTATTCCATCAGCACAACTTCACACTGTCTTTTTCTCAAATACTTCTTGGTAACTAAGCTGCAGAATTTATAATGTGACCAAAACTAAGCTAATCAGATTGAACTTATTCCTACGCAATAAATGTAAAATAATCCCAGCAGTATGTTTTTCTACAGTTATAGAAACATGCTTTAACACCAGTTTAAATCAGCCGCCTACCAGAATATTATCTCCAGCAACATTCTGTAGGAGGAGAAGCAGCCTCTGTTAGTTTGTTTTCAGTTGTAATAATGGTTTTTCTGCACCAGCTTTGAGGCAAGGGCAGGGTCTTCTGGGCGAAGCCTCGAACCCCTTTCGAATACATCATCTGTCCTCTGTATTTGGCACTTGACACCTGCCTCTTTCTGCACTTTTGTCTGTGCTAAGCCGCTTTCCCCAAGAAGCAGGACACACTCATACAATCAAAGCACCTCTGGGCAATCGGCCTCATGACTCCCATTCTTGGCACTGAGGTGCGTTTGGTAACACCCTTGAACTAAGCTTCAGTTCCTCTGAGTGACATCCTCTGTGATGGTTAATCCTGTGAGTATCTGCCATCGGAAGTAATTACTGGAGACTTGAGCACGAAAGTTGTCGGGGAGGGCAGAGAACAGAACAGACATTCTACTGTTTGAGTGAACGGCTCTGGGAGCACTGGATCTGGACACCAGGAAACGGGATCCCCCTCACTGCAAATATGATAAAGAGTCGCAGTGTCACACGTGGGTGGACATTATTCGCAGAGAAAGTCAATGCAAAGTGATATTAATTCAGTTAAGTAAGTTGGTCCTGCAAATCATCTCTATCAAATAAATTTTTTTGCAAACCTAGAACACTGACTGTTACTGTAAGTATCTTTTTCCATTAGTGTGTTAGTAAGTATCAGACATCTGCGGGAGCTGAGAGGAGGAGAAAGGTAAGATTTTTCAATCGCTGGTGACCATTGTGGGATGAATCAGTGGCGACAGGATGTACAGAGACACCAGTGAGGGGGGGTGGAAGGGGTCATCAGTCAAAGGCCCACATGCGTTCTCATCATTCCACTCCGTGAGCATTATGGGATGCCACAGCAAGATTATTATTCTAGGGATCTCCGTCTACCTAACAGCTCTAAGGAAAAAGAACTTTAAAAACTCAAAAATAGTCGTTTTCACAGATGAATGCATTGGCCAGCTGGTGGCCTTTCTGACATGAACATAAAACCGCCGTGAAACCATCCCGTTTTTTTCCCCTATTGCAAAAGAACTGGCCTAATGTAACACTAGCTGCTTAATCAAATTTCAAGCATAGCTTGAGAAACAGTAGCCATATTTTAAAATACAGGTAATACATAAAAGTCACCGTCATTCTATTTAGGCCTGACACCACAATGAGCAGAATGGTGTCTCTTTGCCATCACATCAACGGGGTGTTACGTGGAATGTTAATACAAAGAAAAGAAAAAAAATGCATTGAAATGAGAAACCTTTGGATCCTTAGTCCCCCACTTCAATTAGTCTTTCATATAGTCTCATGATTTTAAAACTTAAGAAACAGCTTAAGATATAACTAGAACCTAGTAAAATATCTTTCCTCGTGTGACATGAAACAGGATAGTAAACTATGTATGATCCGATCAGCAGGCTGAAAGAACACATCACAAGTTGGGGTGGCAGACATACTTGCCATTCCAAAGTTGTTTAACTAAATTTAGTTCATGAGCTGTTTAGTTTGCCGTCGTATTGCCTTCAAAGCACTGATTGTGGATTTCTATGCTTTTCATGTGGTTGTCTTGAGTATGATGGGAATACGGCGGTGACATTTCACACCGGTACATTCCGGTTCCCACCACAAAACCACAGACATATAATTACATATAATTAACAGAAAGGGATTAAGAACATCTTGACGACCAGGCCAGCGTAGGGCTTAAGGCATCATCAGACCCACATCATGGAAAACCGATCCATTCTTAGGCTGACACACCATTACACACCTACCTGTAATGATGAACTGGGGAATCCTACATATTTAGTTTTATGCGGCCGACAGCTGCACTCATCAGTAGGAATGTGGAGATTGTACTGAAGCATTGCGGGTTCTTATACACGACATTATATCTGAGGTCCCTCAGAGCATAAGAAAATTGGCAAATATACCTTAAGTTTCCAGGGCCTGTATTAAAGAGGACTCTGAATTCCTAGAGTTGGATCTCCTAGGGTTCTGCGGATTCTTTAACACTTGAAATCTGCTCTTATTTTGATTGAGGAGACTTGCCACCTAAATAATGGCACTGGAATGCAGCTGTAATACGGAGCACAACCTATAAACCCTTAAGAGCAGAAAGTCCTGGTAGCCCAATTTACAGCCACGAAAAGCTTTGGCCTTCTTTCTGCAGCAGCCCGTCATGCCGGCCTTGTCTCCTCGGACAATAGCGTCCCATCCGCGTTGTGTGCCATTTGCTCTTTTTCCCACGGTAGAGCTTACCAGCCTGGGATATCTGTGGCTTATCTGAACAATACCTCGAATAACCGCAACCGTTTGCCGCAAAGGCTTCATGGGAGGCTCGGCCTGCTCTCCCAGCTGCAAACGTGCACGGCTAGACAGTGCAAGTTCAGCATCAGGAGACCACTCTGTGAACTATATTTAGGTGACAATGGGAACCATCTAGAGGGACGCTCGGGAGTGAAAGACTGTTGGAATATAGCAGATCCTGGACCAAGATATGACAGCTGCAGAGAGGGAACTTCTATCCATCACACCAAAGCAAAAATAATCACATCTCATGTCACAGAGAGGAAGAGAGCATTACTGCAAGCCAGTTTGTTCCCACATTCACTGGGTATGGAATGCCTTCTCTCCTAAGACAAATATTTCAGGAGACACACTCCAACACAGTTATAAATGGGACGTCTCATATGAGCGCCTTAAGTCCTCATTTCCCTGACATGCTTGCCAGATCTGCTGGCTTTCTTGCTGAGTGACAGCAGACTCACGCCAACATTTGACTTTATTTTTTGCTGTTGTGTATGCTTTGCCCCATTCCTGTACCATGTAAGGGTATCTCTGAGCGGAACAGAGACCCATGTCACATGCAGGTGCTGGGAGAGGGACCTTTAGGGGACAGGGGTGGGAACGGGTTTAACAAAATGGCCACAAGGAACAAAAAAACCAAAACACAAACCATTTTAGCTTCAGCCCAAGACAATGAGAAACAAAGCAGATGCAGGGTCTTGGGAAATGTTACAAGTGGGCGGAGCTAAAAGGCAGAACCAATTCTTACAACACGGGATTATTACCTGACCCCATGACGCTGCTGTGACACAACCGCCCACCTCTTACAAATGGCAACTCATAGGTGACCTACAGCTAAAAAAAATGATCATTTATAAAGGAGCCAATTAAGATACTCAGTTCAATCTCCCTTAGACTAGCTTGGAAGAGGAGGGGTCTTGGTGGTTACTGATGTAAAACACGAATGCCAACAAGAAGACTATCCAGAATGTATGCCAAAATATAGGGTAAAAGTTCAGCTTAGTGCTGTGGAAAATGGTCTCTAAAGATACTTTGTATTGTGCCATTGTGGCTGTTTCTTTAAATGTTTCATTATATAAAGGTTTCATATAATAAGGTTTCATTAAATGTCAACAGCTGCCACAAATGCATCGCAGGTCTCCGAATTTCCTCTTGGGAATGTGACAGAGGCAGCACTCACAATGCTGTGCGTTTCACCTATATATACTACAGTTCTCGTTAATTAATATTTGCAGTAAGTAACAAATTTTCAAATCGCACTTCCTCACACCTGTTTTTTTATGACTGGAAAGCAACCAAGTAGCATCTAATTATGGGAGTTGACTGAATCACGCTGAGTCATAAGAAGAGTGGATTTCAGGGTTCTTGTTCCTTAGCCACTGAGCACACCTACCTGAGAAGTATCGCTGATGTTAGATCAGGATACAGAAACACAAAGGTACGGAATGGTCGATTACTGGGGGGGTTAATGGCGTTAACGAGGTCATACATTACTGATGGTCTCATCCTTTTCATGGAGATAACAGCTTATAAAATGAGCTTGCGGCAGCTCCGTGTCCCTTCTGATCTCCTGAAGCGATTGGCTGGGTAAATTCTGATTGAACTGAATGGACTTCAGTTATAGTGTGGTTATTATGCTTATCTAAATTTGACAACAGCAAAATAAAAATTGGCCTTAAAAGGACATTTTCCATATTTTACACAGAGCCACATTACAACATAATTATCTTACTAGTTGCTTCCTGCTTGAAATGGTAATGGTTTTTTAAGTTGAGTGTTTATATCTGCTCTGCTAGTCACCTCATACAATATACTTGTGCATTTACCATTTGAATTATGGGTAAATTCCCAGAATGACCCCTGCGGTACCATTTGAAGATAAACAAGACAACACTGCGAAATACCTGCGTCTCTTTTGCTAGCTGTGCCCACTTCGTTTTGACTACACTGACTGATAATATTGAACAAAATCTGAGTAATTCATAGAAGGTTATCATAGTACGCCCATGACTAAATAATGATCCGCCTTTGTTAAGAATTGCGGCGTTGGTTGGTATGTGGCTATTACTAAGCACTACATGATAAAGGGGAATTCCATGAAAGAGCTGTAAGTAGCTGGACTCTGAGCAGGCCAATCCCACACAAGGAAAGAAGAGAGTCCCCTCCCCCCCAGCTCAGCCACTCCCTTCAAAGCCACAGTTCTTACTAATGACTCACGAGGCAGCAATGCGGCCAATGGCCCTGCGTTGCCCCTGACGATGATGCCGCCCACACAAACAATTTTCCTGCAGGTGTTTTATGGGAAACGGAACCTTGATCTTCTTCTGCACCTTAGTACGTAAAGGCTCAGACTACAATGGTGAAAACTTCAGAGATTTAATTTTTTTTTTACTGGATTCAAATATTAGACTTACATACAAAAGTCTTTCAATCGTGTTTAAATATGTTCAATTGTGTTTAAACCATTGAATGCCTTCGGCTCATGTTTTACACCCTCGAAATGACATTCTCCACACCCTCCTAATACAGGGCTATTAGCTGGCTCTATTGGAGTGTTTCACAGTGCTGTATTCCTTGCCATTCTTAATTAAGGAAGGGGCATTGTTTGAGCCTGTCATGTGCTCTGCAAGTGTGTGTCTGTGCACCAAAGATGCTCTGACGCAAGGATGAGAAATGGAATGCTGGTTTTCACGAGTGTGTGTCCGGAGCCCAGTTCCTCTGAGCTGACAATCAAAGCTCTTCACACAAAGACACTGAAGTGGGTGTTGCAAGCACAGCCTCTTCAAACTCCGACAACAGGGTGCCTACATGTCTTTCAGGAAGAGGCCTGCCTCGAAGTGAATCTCCCAAAGTCGCATATTTCACACCAGTCCGCAGTCTGTACAGTTTATAGTGTGGCTGTCACTGCAGACACGCTTCACCGTGTGTGACGATATGCATGATAAATGGCATAAAAGCGCATTCAGGGGCACAGGATGTCCTGTAATTGTACCAGCCATCCATGTCCTGCATGTTCAGTCTTCCTACTTGGAACTTTTATGGTAACGCTGAGTAATTCAACACAGTCAGACAGCATAATGCTCAATTCAAAAATAAAAAAATGTATAAAGTAAGGAAAATGTTGAAGGAAGGAGATTAAGCATCCCTGGGCGGCTGGATTGTGGTTAAGTGTGGGGTGGTTCCCAGAAAATTTTTTGAGACTGTTGCGTGGAAACAGTGTGACTCATTAGCCTTGGTTGCCAGACTGTGTGGGGAAAGGAAGCTGGATGTCTGAACCACGTTCATCGATTTCTACACTCTTCCTGTCATCCAGTGACCAATGTTGGTAAACATCTGATGAAGGTCTGCAGCCCACTCAGATTCTTCCTATGCCACGGGGAGGTTCTTGACACAAAAGCAGCACAAGTGCTTCTCAGTATCACCCTTGTTTAGTCTTGCTGGTGTATCATAGACGGGCACCATTGACTTTCCTGAACAGATCTGCTCCATCATTCAGTCCCCATGCCCTGAAACTACTGAGCGACACTTTTTTTCTCAGCACATTTGGAATCAGACCATTAACACTGCTGCTGCCGATCGTGTGAAGTAACCCTACATGCACCTCTGACAGCTACTATCGACGTTTTGTTGGGACTGGGGACCAGCTGGGGGGGCAGCGGGTGGAATCTGGCAGGAACTAAGGGACAGTCTTGTGATAACTACAGTTATCTTCTGAAGGCCCCCATAGTCATTCCTACAACAGAGTGACAACAGTTAACCCCACCCCCCCCACTACCACAAAAATCTTTGGGTAGCTCAGCAGAGCATGTGTAATATGCCTGATGATCTTCCTTGTATTCACCATTTTCACAAATAGGATGCCATTGTCTCTGGGACTGTACCCTCAAGGGTCTGCCTGTTGTACCCTAGCTGTAGGTAAATGTACCTTTCAGTCTAATTTAACATACAGAAATGGAACATTTTTGCATCCTTGGGAGCAGATTAAACTGTTCCAGGGCTGTATGCTTTTTTCTGCCAGTGTAACCCACCTTGCTTACCTTTCTCTCTCTCTCACACACATGCACACGCACGCACACACACACACACACACACACACACACAAATGCACGCATACAGTTGTTGGGAGCAAAGCTTGATTACCGAGCTCAAGAGCCAGGTACACCGTGGAGGGGGGTTATAATGCCATACATTACTGTGTATATTTTATATGATTTTCTCTAGTTAGACATGTCCTGTTCTTATTACTTATTATGTGCCTCAGAATTTTTTTTACATCTGATGTACACTGCAAACCACAAGCACACACACCTACTTTTCTAGAAACTGCAGAACAGTATAAATGTCGCTGTCTAACTCAGTTATACTGTGAGGTCACAGGTAACTTGATAGATTTTTTACCAGGCAGAAATCATGGTACATCAGCCTCATGCAGGCATATCAAATTGCATATAATTATTTGGATTGACCGCGGGCTATAATGAACCTATAGTGACTCCACTAGTAATTCTGCCAAAAATCCACTAGGTGGCAAGCTTATTAAATCGGGATAAGGGCATGCCTGTACATGTGGCCGATTTTATGAAGCGAATCACAGAGTAATAAAACAAGAAACAGGTCTATTGATTTCGATCAAGTCATATGAAATTTAATGATCCTTAATACAGCTTTACACGATTGTTTAAGAAACCAAAGTAGTAGTAAAGGTAACTCCCTGGCTAAGCGTTTTTAAATGCATTTTGATACATTGAAATTGCACTGCTATTGAACTTCAGAATTACTTATATTGTGAAATAAGAAGTTTAAGCACCGAAGAAATGTTTCTTGAAGAATTCCATCTGGATGAACTTAAACGAATATGGTCACCCAGCCCTTTAGCTTCCTAGTACAGCCGCGTGGGAGGCGACAGATTTCATAGCGAGTGACGTCGGGTGGGAAGAGTAGGCAGAGGCTATAAAACAGAGCGATCGGAAAACTTCATTCATTCTTTTAAGTGCAGAATAAAAGTATCTCCATGAACAATCACTCTTGCTGGGAATTCAACTGCAACACCACACAACATCCAGTCAAATACCTGAGGATCTGGAGACGGAATCTAATTACTAAAATCTGGCCAAAGAATAAAAACATGAAAATGTCAGCGGCCGAGATTTCACACGTTCTGAAGGAGGGCGAGATGGAAAAGAGAAGCGACAACTTTCTCCAGTTCTGGAAAAGGAAGATGTGCGTCCTTACCACGGACAGCCTGAACATCTACGCCGACAGCCAGAAGAAGTCAAAGAGCAAGGAGCTCAAACTGCAGTCGATCAAGAAGGTGGACTGTGTGGAGCGGACGGGGAAATTTGTTTACTTTACCATTGTCACAACGGATAATAAAGAGATAGACTTCCGATGCGCCGGCCCGGACAGCTGCTGGAACGCTGTCATCACCATGGCCCTGATTGACTTCCAGAACAGAAGAGCCATTGAGAACTTCAAAACGCGGCAGGACGACGAGATCGCCTCGCCGGAGCAAAAGGAGAAGCGGCTGGCAAGAGGTCCCTGATCGTGTACACCACCCTGCAATAAAACAGTTAGGTAAGTGGTTCGCATTTGTCATGCTATATGTTATGCGATCGGATTCACTGAATGTTAGCATTTAAGAAAGGCGTCTATAATCTGCCTCATACTGCCCGGCATGCTGTCCAGACTATCCCGTGTACCATAATCTGCCTCATACTGCCCG
>JABFEB020000020.1:5445598-5464994 GCA_019775895.2 Stomatorhinus ivindoensis | reverse complement strand
ATATAAGCGGTGCATTTTTCTGGAGCACCTAGACCATCACCCTGGCCGCTCTGAAAGTCAATGGCGTTACGGGAGCCACACCTGCTCAACGTAAAGCCCGGAGAATACGCCGCGTGTGTCCATCAACGCTATGCTGCATAGACCACAACACTATCACAGTGTTTTGTGACCACCATGCAGACTAGTCAGAGAGTTGTATGTGACTTTGTGTAGAACAGCCTAATATTTATTTTCAAATTCAATTATGAGTTTTTTTATAGTTAACTCTCAGTCATGGAATTCAATCATGGAGCACTTTGCTAGGAATTGTTCAGTCATTTTTAATACTTCTTAAATACTCTTATTTGTGGAAGAATGCTTAATATGCTCCGATAATTTTCAGGGTTCCTTGAAGAAGTGATCAGTAAAAAAGTTTGAGAATTCATGGTTATTTGTGTCTTTAACATTCACAAGCGATCTGGGTTGTATAATAGTGTTTGTTGAAAAGCCAATGCAGAGTAGGGTTAATGTTAAAATAATAATAATATATGGAAATGCAAGTGAACTACATATTAATATGTTGTTAAATGTATATGTTTGATCAAACCCTGTTTAGATCTATGTTATTAATTAGGTTATAGAATATTCCAGCAAGAGAATCACATACTGGTCTTACCTCTACCAGAAAAGCAGCGAGCGGGGGCCAGGGCTGGGTCATGGACCTTTGAGTTCCCAGAGTGTTTTGGGGGGGGGCTGTATCATGCACATACCACATAAAAAGTGTGGATGGTGGGGGGTCCTGGGAGGCTCTAGTGATCAGGGGACGTATAAGAGCCTGCAGGAGAGAATTAATTATCTGTGTAAGTGTGAATAAATCTTATTAGTCTTTTGTACATGATAGCTTTTACATAAATTATTAAAGTACATATTGTGAACAATAATAGAGTTTCTCCTGAATTGTGTTTCTTACTCAAATTTGGCATACTTCACCAAGTATAACTCTAACACTTTAAACATTTTGCATTGCCACACAAAAACCAGAGATGTAAAAAGTCGGTCTTGTTTTACTTAATGTCCCTTCATCTGTCTAGTTTTACAATCAGGATGAAAAATTGCTGTGTATTGTTCATAGTGTTTTTTATAATAAGTGTTTAAAGACAAAGTGTACTTTTGTTACATATTTCACCATGCATGCGTTACGTATTATCTGTTTTCTACCTGAATACAGTTGCAACACCGTATAATAACTGTCCCCTGCTATCCACCATGCACATTGGTCTGAATTTCTCAAAAACGCTATATAGAACTAGCTTTCAAAACAGGTCGTCTTAGAATAGACAGTTCAAGAAATATTGCAACACACGTTTAAATACTGTTGGGTAAGATCATACTCTATTCACAAGAATAGCGGTGTCAAAAAATGAAATATCCGAAATATATAAAGCTGCGTATCATGTTCAAAAATCGTATAGTATAGAATACATGATATTGCGATTCCAGCAACTTATCTTCTGTACGTGTTACAGTTCTACGCAGGCTACGTATGCGTTTAAAAGACCCACTATTAGCAATTCCACTTAAGAAAGTATTTTAGCTTTAGAGTATGCAATAAATTAGTATGATATTACAAACACAAGGAATCATTTTTATAGTACACATTATTTACTGCAATGGTGTGAAACATAAATGTTACGAGATGTCAGTGATTAACGTTTGCTCGCTTGAAGTAATGTCCCAACTGACCCAATATTTTAAACGTTAGAATGTTGGAATAGCGCAAATAAATACATTTCCATTCACAAGACAAGCTTTATTTCGAGTACAAACCATAGGCTACTAGCTGTGTGACAGGGCTAGTGGAAAACATGCCTAGGTAGGCTGACAATGAAGATTACTATACACAGTCAGTCAACACGTGAATTGTTCATTTCGTGCTATACAATAACTGAGCACAGAAATCACGTCTTATTTCCCGATATTGCAACCAGATTGCAAGTCCGTTTATGTGCTCGTGAGAAAAATAATAAATGACAGAAGTAAATGGAAAACGAAAAGCATTGTCAAACGACGTCATCGTCCCTAATAATCCTTCGCATCATCCATTTTAACGGGACAGCTGCCCTGCAATCTGAGAAAAAGACACCAGGTGGCGCAAGACACCAACAATCAGGTGGTTCAACGTCGACGATTGACTGCAATGTTCCGCCATTGCAGGTATTGTATCTCAGAAACCCCACGCTATTGAATCTTTATTCCTCCTTTTCAGGTTCGAGAATATTGCATTTAATTATGAAACCAACAAAAGTGCAAGTCTGATTGAAATATGAATTTTAAATGGAGTGAATTTTTCTATCAAAACATGTATCAAGATATTTTATTAGTAACTGAGGTCCATCTTAGCGATGAGACTAGTTTCACAAATTTGGAATAACTTATTACTTAAACTATATGAAGGGTAGGATTGTGGTAACTCCATACCGTACCACAGTAAGCCACAAAATATCTAAATGAACCTGGACAGTTTTAGCTGGATATTAACCTTCATATTGCTCATAACAGGGCCCTCTTGATACTGCTTACGCCACATTATTTCAAGACTATGGAAGCTGTATAGCTCCCTGCAGCACTGAAAACGTGCTCACTCTGGCCTCCTGTGGCCTGTACTACGAAGCGGGGGTTACTGGCTTATCGGGGTAACTTGTCGGATTTAAGGTAGCACAGTTTAAATAGACTTCATATTCGTTCACTTACTACCTTAAACCCTTAAACCAGATAAGCCAGTAACCGGCGAAGTACAGGCCATTGGTCTCCCACATCTCTAGTTTCTTATTGGCCGAAGATAAAGACACCTCATTTCCTTCTCCTCTGCCACTGATTGTACGTTACGGCTTCATGATATACTTAAGTAACAGCGTGTGATTTGTTCCCGGTTTCCAGGGAACCGCACATGTTGTATATACATACAGAACTTTGTAAACATGGACTCTTTTTTTTTTTAAGGATTATAAATACTGTTTTGGTCATCATTGCTAAAGAGAATACCCTACTTGTCTTAACATACATTTATACAAACACTAAGAATTGCACTATTTTAAGTTCATGTTATTTTTTTTGTTTGTTCTACTACTATTGACTTTTTTTGGCTTTAGCATTAAGGCCCAACGTTTAAACAGGAGGGAAAGAGGAATGAAAGTGCTTCGGGTTCGAGGCCTTGACACAGACTAAAAACGGGAAGTATTGCAAGAGTATAAAAGTGCATGTCCACTATTGACATTAAAGTTTCTCGCCACACACTTAAAAAATAAAATATTTATTTGCTATTTTTTCATTTTCTCTCCTGTCATCCTTGCTCAAATTGTTCATCCTTCTCTCTCTTTCTGCAAAGTGCTTGGTGCCCATAGCATTGGGCTACTGTACAGGCATTCGAGAGCAGTGTGTCTGCATCTGTTGTGGCTGCAGCGCACCCTCGGCCCCTGGATCATGTGGACACATAGTTGATGACGAGCTGGAGGAGGAGCAAAGCACACAGGATGAACCAGTGACGGCGGCCCAGCACGGCGCTCTCCTCCGCGCGCCTCCTCTGGAGCACCTGCTGTGTCAGCGCGTGCAGGTTGCTGTGGGGGGGGGAGAGACACAACTCATTGGCATCACCCAAGATGCTGAATGGGGTTGGCGTACTCCCTGACAGGGGTGTACCCACCTCTGTATGTCCTGCTGTGTCTGCTGGATGGACGCAATGGAGGCCTCGATATCTGCAATGTCCTTCACCTCCCTGTTACATCTGGTGCACTGGGTCATAAATGCTATGCAAGATGAAAATGAAAATTCGAACAAAACATGTCATATGCCAAAAAAGGCTGTAACTAATGAATTAAAGAAGTATATAATTTTACCATGACTGATGAGGACATTACGCTAATACTATAATTAAGTACTATTCCATAATTCTCTTCATTGACGACTACTATGCTTTGACCTTTGACCCCAGACCTCACTCACCTTCATTGTCAGAGGACTCGTGCATGGGTTCTGGTGTGGTGCTACTGCTCTCTGTGTTTTGGCTGCAGCTGGATGGCTGGCTGCTGGACTTCCTGTGTTTACCCTGCACCTTGGCCTGTGAATCACCCCCGCAACAGACATATATTAGCGTGGTAAAGCCACTCTCTGCCTCTGAAGCCTGATATGGGAACATTCTGGGTATATTTACCAGGTTAATAATAGAACTATTACTAAAAAGACCTGGAGATTCCTCGACATCAAATTGGGGCGTACATAAAAAGGCATCAAATACATGGGGGAATTTGAGGCAAATTAGATTTCTAGATAGTTCACCAAAGTCCTTTCCTCACTAGACCTTTTTGTTGCCCTAGTATATAGGATTTGGCAATTTGGATTCAGCAGGGTAAGGGTTAGGGTTGTAGCGATGCCTACCTTCTGCTCAACGGCCCAGTTCTGGCTGTAAGAGAGGGTTAGGGTTAGGGTTGTAGCGATGCCTACCTTCTGCTCAACGGCCCAGTTCTGGCTGTAAGAGAGCTCACTGTGCCGGCGTAGAGACCTCTCTTTGGTCTGGATCACACCATCCTTCTCAAACTGGACCAGGCAGATGCTGGGGTCCCAGGGCTTTGTGCTGAAGGAGAAAGGGTGTATAGTTGGAGGTGTAAGATGAATGCAAGGCAACATACCCAGGGTTAATGGTTATTCTCCAGAATGTATCTTATTACCTTAATGTGATGTACCTCATTAACGTATCACCAACACTTTAAAGAAGCCAGCTGTTGTTTTGGCTCCTTGTTCAGGTATAGCATTAAGCACCATGCTCACCTGCACCTCAAAACTCAGCACAATGGCGACCACTCTCACTACCAGGGTACGTACTCTGCAAATTTATACTGCCACTCATTGGACACAGGGTCCAGGTTGAAGAGGCGGGGGATCCAGAGCTTGTCGCCCCGATCCTTGGCCTCCTGCCTCTGGGCTTCCTCCAGGACGAACTTCTCTTGCGTGGCTTGCTCCTGATCCTGGCTCCCGATGGCACTGGTCACATGCTGCCACAGCCTGGGTACACAGGCCACAGCGTTTCACTCGGAGGCAGAATGCTCGTAAGCTGAGTGAGACCAAAGGAATGGCCTCATCCTGCAGCACCCATCTGGGGTAGGGCTGGGTGATGTCACATGGATATTATATCACACATGCACAATAATCACCAGTGTTTCAGATAATGGGCTAAACATTTGGCCCGGCAGCCAGCTTCTCAGTACTATATGGACGTTTTGATAAGCAGATTAGCAGTATGGCTAAAATATTAAGGACGTGCTTTGCAACACCCAAAGTAAAATGTAATGTAATCTTGCGGTATCTTCATGTTTATTAAATTCATTTGCCAAAGCATACCACGTAATACTGTTCTGGTATACTATGTGTGATATGCACTGTAGCGGGTCACACCACATAATACTGTTCTGGTATACTATGGCTTGCTATACTTCAGTGCAGTATGCGCTGTAGCGGGTCACACCACATAATACTGTTCTGGTATACTATGGCTTGGTATACTTCAGTGCAGTATGTGCTGTAGCCGGTAACGCCACATAATACTGTTCTGGTATACTATGGTATGGTGTACGTCAGTGCAATATGCGATATGCACTGAAGTGGTGGTGAAGAAAGGAACAGCTCAGCAGCCACGACAACCTTTAAAAGAGGAGATCTTGTGGATAAACAAGGTAAAAAGATGTCGGTGGTGTGCCAGAACTTTTTTCAGTTTAAAGTCTCACACGTTTATTAAACAGAAGGATATGCTGAATTTATACTCACTAACTTTTTGGACGTCATAAAACACCTCATTAATATTTTAGCCATTCTACTAAACTGCTTACCAAATTGTCGACGTAAGTAAACATCCGTATAGCATTGAAAAGCTGGTGTTCGGCCAAATGTTCAGCCCGTCATTTGGAGCCCTGGAGATTATTGCGTTTGCAAGATATAACATTGATGCGATATCGCCCAGCCCTAATCTGGGGTAAAGGCCGTACCTTTCAGACTCAAACATCCCCTGTTGGTCCAGTCGCACCACCTGCCTCTTCAACCTGCGCTGCCGCACATCCCGAGTCGGGTTCCACAGCATCTCCTGATGGCCTGTCTTCTTCTCATGAATGAACACCTCACCATCCTGTGGGTGCAGCCACTACCTGTCATCACTGCGCAGCTTGGCATCAAATCTCTGTTAATGTCACCTCAGTGATACAATAAAAAAGCTAACAGGTGGCAGAGAGACTTTAGGCAAATCCAAGCAAGATACTTTTAATTAACTAACTTGATCTGTCCAGTCAGTTTAGTCCAGATTTTGTTACTTCAGACATCTATATATGTCCAGGCAGGAGCTAAACAGTGACATGAATTCCATTCCTGCTCTGCAGTTCCAGCTCTCAACAGCTCTTAATACAAATGCAGGTGAAGATCACAGTAGTGGTAGCTATATACTTCATGGATAGTCTTTGTATTTCATAGTTCACTCACCACAGTGAGACACGTTGGACACAGTGAGAGCTGATGATGTCCCTCATTCTCTGCATGTGACTGAATAGGAAGGGCCAACTCACCCAGTGTCCATCGACGGTGGCAAACACATCATCTCCCAAGCGTATCTTTCCAAAAATCTGGTTCACGCTGCAGGAGCTACCAAGGAAAGGCTATGGAAGAAGCACCATGGTGAATGAGAGTCAACCAAACCACAGGCCTCTTCAGGCCCAATAAGGTTCATCGATGCTGGTGCCAAGGACAACACAGCACCTTCAGTTTAAACTCCAGCTCAGTTGCAAACTTCGTTTTTTCACAGATGATGGTGATCTTCCCTCCAAGTTCCAGGGTCATAGTGCCATACAGAATGCCTGTGGATGACCAGGAATATTTCAATTGTTACAGGTAATGGGAAAAGCAGCATTAGAAAAAAAATGCATTTTCCATTGTATGTAAAACTAGAGGGGGAAATAGAGAGATGAGTGTACCTTTACAGTGCGCATATGGCATTGTGATGACATACTCCTCATTCCGAGCCAGAAACAGCAGTCTGGCCTTCCCATCCAGAATAGCAGACAGCGAGTTTCCTGCAGAGGGCAAACAGAAACAATCAATCGTGAGTCCTGCTGGAAAAAGAATCGGCCTGTAGGACAGAGGGGGCAGGTGAACTGGAATGTGTACCGTAGAACTTGGATTTGGCAAGGATGCTGCCATTTATGCAAAAGCCATCTTTCTTGTTGGAAACGTAAAAGGCAGATATTGGTGGGTGGTGTGATACCTGCAACAAGAAAAACAATATAACGCTATGTGTAAAGAGTGATTTCATCAGTCAGCAAGATTAATACATAGCTAATACAAAAATATTCTGTGGTATGGGTATAGTTCACAGCTGAGAGACTATGGATGCAGATTGCAGACAAGATACAGATTATGATTAAGGGAGTAGAAATAGTGGGTACAGATTACAGATTACAGTCGAGAGATTATCTATATAGAATAACAGACAATGTACAAATTATAGCTGACAGGTTATTGGTACAGATTACATAAGGTACAGGTTACATTTGAAAGATGAATTATTATGGGTACAGGTTACAGATGAGGTGCAAATTAGTGTAGAGAGATTATGGGTACAGATTACAAAGGGGATACAGGAGGGATGTGACTCACCTGTTCTGCTATGTAAAAAGTACAGCTATCAGTCCGGGGGTGAAGCCAGCAGCACCGAAAGGTTTCACCGAGGATGGGGTTGTACGGTTTTTTCAGCCCCTGCAGCCACAAAGGGTACATGACACTGAGGGTGGGGGGAGGGACTACTCCACATGGAACATGCTGGACGGACAGCAGCGAGTGACAGTTTAACTCGTTCATGCCCAGCCATGAGGCTACATAACCTGTTCTATAACAATTCCTGTCACCTGACGGCACCTCCTGCCCATTCGTGTGTGTCCTGCACAGTCGTGTGAGAGCGGCACAGGCGGCCGTGGAAAAAGCTCAGCTTTGTAAGCCACAGGTCAACTGCTTTTCCCGGCCTGTTCGAGAGCTCTAATTACCTGGCAGAACCCCAGAGCCGAAAAGATCATACTGGGCCAGCGGTGTACAAAAAACCTAAAGGCAATGTCCCAGAAAGATAGCATGCTTTACAAGATAATGTCAGATCTTCCTTTGTGCTGATATTCTGTTGGGCTACAGTGGCTCGGTGGACGTAAAGCGGGCGGAATATGGGGGGGGCATCTCTTACCTTGGGTTTCTTGTAAAAACCTGACAGGTACCATCGCAGAACCTGTTTCATCCGGCAGTAAGGATTCTCCTCAGTTATCGCTCTATGTGTGTGGGGGGGGGGGGGGGGAATGAGGCTGTCAGGCTCAAAAACATATAGCAGGTCACAGGGCATGTGGTGCAACGAGGAGGGCCAAGAGGCCGCCAGCTTACTGGGACAGGAAGTCGGCATGGTAGTAATAGTCGGACAGCTTGTCCAAGAAGGAGCGTGGCTCTAGGATGAAGGTGGGCAGGACCACCTTGGACAAGTCCATCCCGGGACGCAGCTGCTTAAGCAGGGTCCAGATCAGACTTTTGTTCTCCTCTGAGACGGTCTCCACCTGGGAGGCCTCTCCGGCCTGCAAGGGACAGGATTGAGTACGTGATGCAGCCTGGATTTCCACCAGCACCATGATGAGGCACCATAGAAGAGACCAGCTTATTTCTGGTGCTTGAAACATGGATTAGTTTATCATTTATGATGCAGCACATTTATATTGTTTTTACATTAAATGTTCTTTAAGTAAGTGCTTGGGTTGACCTCTGAGAGCACTCTCTAAGAGCTCGACTTACCTCCCCCATCTCTTCTTGGCCTTGTTCAACATAGGCAGTAGCCAGCAGGCACGGGGAAAGGTCATCTGATTGGTCCATATCACTTTCTTCGGTGAGCCGCCCACCGTTTTCATTAGCCCCGGTGTCTGACTCCTCGTGGGCTTCCCGCTCTGATTTGTCAGAATAGCCGTCATTCTCCATGTGGTGATTTTCTAACATGGATTCATTCAACCTTTAAAAAAACACAAAAGACACATGCAAACCAACCATATGGGTATAAATTAAGGCCAAAAATATCACTCGATTGCTTTGTTATAAAAGTGCAAGTCATCTTACCATCCTATTATTATTTAAAAAACCGATTACATCAAGAATGACAACAGAATCAAATTACAACACCGTCACAGATCAATGACTTCAAAAATAATCTCAACAACAGTATAACTAGTAAACAAAACAGGAGCTTGACTTAGTATTTAGCTTAGCTTTTCCCTACCTGGTGTTTTTAGTAATTAATGTTCCAGAACACTTGTAATTAGTCTCACTACGGTAGTGGCTATGGAGTATCAGCAGTAACCACAATCTGTTTGCATGATAAAAACCAAACAAGCCTCGTTACCCTGGTAACAGCCACTATCCTCCCCTTGGAAGCTTCTGAATGTCACGGTCGCTGTCACTGGGGCATGAAGCTTAGTGTCTGTCCCATACAAAACCTGGCAAACGACTCCTCAGAGATGTACCGTGATCAATTCTCTGATAAGAATTGATTCTTTTTATTAAAAAAAATTAAATAATGGGGAGAATCCTGTAATCCTTCTGCAGATCGAGCTGAAATTCTGCACTGTAGCGGTGACCCTCTCTGTCCTCCGTGCAGGCCTCTCCTAACAGCACGAGTCTCACTTCACCGCTCCACCTCTCTCGCCGTGTTTCGGAGGTAATAAATGGGCACATTTCGCATCCTCTGCGTCTGAGGCAACAGGCAAGTGCTGCTCCTGCGCGCTTACCTTGACGGCAGCTCCCCTGTACCTCGCTTTAAAACAAAGCTTTTCATAAAAGCAGGATCAGGCTGAGACTCCCGTCTTTCTGAATCACTGCTAGATCCTGAGTTGCAGAAAATACGTGCTGAAGACACAAGCAGACGGATCAGATATCCCGGCCCTGTCTCCCCCACCCTGGGCTGCTTCCTGTGTGCACCAAGCTTTGTTACTGATGGCTCTGTCAGGGTTGTATAAGGTTCATATTCTCCATGGCTCTTCCTGCTCCTTTACATGTCACATGACCCACTGTGCCTGAGCTGACTGGCTGGAGATATCTGGAGGAGCGGCACAGTGCTGACTGAGAGCCAGTAGATGCTGTTCACTTGGGAAGCAGCGTGCACATGCGCGCAAACGCATGCAGCGACACACCCACACAAACACAATCATGTGCCATCTGGAAAAACAGGCCTGGATTGGAATATTCAAATGTGCGCGCCTGCGCACACACCTACACGCACGCACACAACGCTGAATGACAGGCACTCAAGTTCACTCATCAAATGTAACACTGATCTCCAGCCTTTGAGGGCTTGCTCTGAATGTGGAATGCTTTCTCTGAGGCAGCTTCAGGCAGGTAAGGGTCTCGCTCAACAAGAGGCCATTGTTGAAGATGAGGACACAGTACAGGCAGCCACTGCAGGGCCATGAATGTCTGCTCCAACCCAGCTTGCCTATTTTCCTGGCTGTATGGATTTATAAAGCCTGTGGGAAATTATACGCGTATCTGAATTATATCTTAATCATAACTGCCTCTATTCATTGCGACATATGTAGACCTTTTATTTCCCATGTTAATGTGAAATTATTATTATTGCGAAATATTTGTCAAGCGTAACAGGAAAGAATGGATAATTATTTGGTGCTGATTCAGCAATTGCATTGATTACGATAATTAATGTATTTTTACAAAAAATGTTGATACTTTTTCATAGACATTATACATGCAGTGGTTATTTTATTAGATACACCAGCCTGTTAAAGCAAACAGCCTGCACGTACAGACAGCCAATCATCTAGCTGCAGCTGAATATATATATATATATATATAGCATGCTATATATAGCATATAAATAGCATGCAGACAGGGTCAGGAGGTTCACTTACAGTGTGGCTAAGCATTAGGAAAGTTACGCCATGTCGGTACTCCTACATCCTGCCAATTTAATATTTGGTGAATTTCTCTGTACTGCACTCATTCTGCATTCATGATCTACAGCCTTTGATTAGTCTGCTGATTTTGAGAGTAAGATTTGGTTTTCACAATACTGTCTTTAGCTGTTCTATAACATATTGCTTCAAAACATGATTTTGGACTAAAATTATGTGAATAAAACCTTTTGTCTTATGTAATCCATTGCTTTTTCATCAATACATAACGTGTGATTTAAGCAATTCTGAAAATGCCATGATTATTGGCGTCATATGTGGAGATTCCAACATTTCAGAAAAAGCCACCTTACTGGAATTTTCACACACTACGGTGTTTGCAGAGGACGGCGTGTCAAAAAATATCCATTCGGGAACAGTTCTGCGGCTGAAAACACCTTAATGAAAGTGTTCAGAAGAGAATGACCAGACTCATTAAAGTTATAAAGGCCAAAAATACCAGCTCAGTACAATAGTGATGTACAGAAAGGCTTCTGCAGAACTTGTCAACCCTTTAAGTGCTTTAAGGGGGAGTTTGTGGGTTAATAATAATGACAGTAATTGCATAAATATTGCTGAAAACTAATACAATATTGCTAAGAACTAAAGTCAGAAAAAATAAACTGGAAAAGTCAACTAGAATTAAGTTATTCTTGTTTGTACCCTTTTGCTTATGCAAATGAATTCATTTATAATTAAATGGTGAGCAGTGGCTAGCATTGTTGCCTCACACCATCGTGTACTTAAATGCATTATTCAGGCATGTTTGCGACATCCCTCGTCCTATTGGCCCGTGATCGTGTCAGCAAACGGGCGCGACTACATCAAAACAGCCAGGAATTAAAGTGCTGCTGCTCTTTGTCACTGTGGGCATTGTGGGTAAATCAACAGTAAGTGAAGAGGAGAATTCTCACTGAAGGAGGTCTTGGTCAGTCAGGGGGGAAGACTGCAGGAGGTGGAGAATGTGGGATGACTCAGTGGATGTGTTCAGCTCGCCATCTCGCCCGACCCTGGAGGTGAGCTTGTAGAGACTGGAGCAGCTGAGAGCCAGTTCCAAGGCGTCCATCCAGCAGCGGCCTGGACACACAGGCATGGGTCATTGGCAGAAAACCACGTGTGGACACACCTGCACCCAGGCACATGTGAATCAGACACACACACACACACACACACATTTACACAAATGATCTGGCCAAAACACACAGGTACACATATAAGCCAGCACACAATGTACACACAACCAGAACATGCAAATACAGAAAGATTAAGTCATACACACACTTCATAAACATGCAAACCCCAGAAACAGCTCAGGTCTACGGTCTTGCAAGAGCATGACAAGCTCACCGTCTGACTCGGAAGCTGCCCTGAATATTAGGTAGCTGCTTGGCAGGGGCTGTGTGATGGATCCCACATTCTCTCCTTTAGGACCCTAAAACACCAACAAGGGGGCAAATTAGAGCCAGCCTGCCCTAATGTTGTGGAGACAAAATGATCTGTGATTTGCTGATGGGTGCAGGGAAAAGAAGGGACAAAGCAAGAGACCAGCAAGTGAACAACAGGCCTCACCTTCATGGCCCATATGGACTTGTCCAGTGGGTGGTAAAGTTTGAAGCAGAAGCCGTCCTTCTTTGAAGGCCTCTCGATGAGCTTGCAGGCATTGAGCAGGACAGTTCCCACCCAGTGCTCCACCTTGTGAGTTTTGTAAACGAGGAGAACCCCAGGCTTTAGGACACACCATAACTTGGTCCAGCTCTTCAGGGAACCCCGGATCTGGCGAAGAAACTTCTCTGTTAGTGCATTTCCTCCAGCACGTCTGGCGACATTTTCAGCCCACTTAAGCATGATTTTTTTTTCCACAGCAAGGCTAATATTTTGGAAAACAGTTAAAAGAAGAATTTGACAGGAAATGAGAGATGCACTGGTATCTCATCCATGGTGTTCCTTTGTGCTTCCTTTGTGCTCCCGGGGAAAGGCTCCAGCCCCCCACTACTCTGTACTGGATACGTTGTTTTTTTAGATGGATTGATGGTTTGAACAATGTTTCTTTTCTACAGTAGCTTGCACACCTTTAGCCAGTTGGACATGATGACTACACTAGGGTCCTTGAGAGCGCTGAATAGTTCTCTGGTTGCCCTTTTCTTCTCCTGTCGATAATTCTTCTTTTGGACCTTTGAAAGAGACAGAAAAGGACATTTCTGAAATATTCTCCTATCCTCATTGCGTACCCTTCTAAAACAGTCGGCCACTAGAGGGCAGCATAGTCAAGACATGTACAGTCCCAAACGATACGCTAAACGTGACCAGATGCCGGGGGCAATTCTAGGGTTTGACTCTTAGGGGGACTCAGATAATTTTTCAGGGTGGGGTAAGAGAAAAAAGTGGTGGCTGAAGCCCTTCTAGATAAGAATTACAAATGACAGATGCCATGTGTCATGATCTGTGGGATGAAGGACGAAGTGGCAGGCGTTTAAACAAAGGGGGGTTTTATTGGAACTAAACTGAACAGAAGTGAACAGGGGCAGGTAAACAAACAGGAATGTAAGGGGTCACAACGACTGAACTGGTACAGGGAAGGACATGGACAGACGGAAGGAGTGATGATAATGACCAGACTAGGAATGATGAGAAACACAGACTTATTAACAAAGATTAACGGGGGGGCAACGATCGTTATGCGTAGCTCATCAGGAAACGCTGGAGGGAGCAATAGGGTACACAGGCCAGGGCAAAATGGAGGCAAAATTCGGTAGCAGGACAGAGGCCAAGGTGGGAATGGGGGGAACAGGGAGTGGGGAACCTGGGACATGAACCCTCCTGGACCTGCTCCCCAGTGAGGCAGAACCTGTCTGAACCATAGGGCCTAAGGGCCTTGGAGGGCCAGGCGGCTGGAGCAGAACAGCACTGAGGGGACAGCAGGACATTGGGGCGCTGAGGGGACAGCAGGACAATACGGCGCTAAGGGGACAGCAGGACATTAGGGCGCTAAGGGGACAGCAAGACATTAGGGCGCTAAGGGGACAGCAGGACATTAGGGCGCTAAGGGGACAGCAGGACATTAGGGCACTGAGGGGACAGCAGGACATTGGGGCGATGAGGGGACAGCAGGACATTAGGGTGCTGAGGGGACAGCAGGACATTAGGGTGCTGAGGGGACAGCAGCACATTGGGGCGATGAGGGGACAGCAGGACATTGGGGCGCTGAGGGGACAGCAGGACAATACGGCGCTAAGGGGACAGCAGGACATTGGGGCGATGAGGGGACAGCAGGACAATACGGCGCTAAGGGGACAGCAGGACATTAGGGCACTAAGGGGACAGCAGGACATTAGGGCGCTAAGGGGACAGCAGGACATTAGGGTGCTAAGGGGACAGCAGGACATTAGGGCACTGAGGGGACAGCAGGACATTGGGGTGATGAGGGGACAGCAGGACATTGGGGTGCTGAGGGGACAGCAGGACATTAGGGTGCTGAGGGGACAGCAGGACATTAGGGTGCTGAGGGGACAGCAGGACACTGGGGCGATGAGGGGACAGCAGGACATTAGGGCGCTAAGGGGACAGCAGGACATTAGGGTGCTAAGGGGACAGCAGGACATTAGGGTGCTAAGGGGACAGCAGGACATTAGGGCGCTGAGGGGACAGCAGGACATTGGGGTGCTGAGGGGACTGCTGGGCCAGAAGGTATCAAGGAGACTGCAGGGCAGGAGCAAGAGGGTACTGAGAAAACCACAGGGCTGGTTTCTCTTCTCTTGGCCACAGCAGCAGAAAGTGTCTGGGCAGACATTTGTTGGCAGATGAGAATCTGGGCAGCTGGCATAGATGGTGTGCCCCCAACTCCACCTGCTGGAGACGGAGACTCGGCCAGTCCCCATTCAGGGCCAACACCACTGACTGTATGGGGAATGACTGAATCAGCATAGACTTTGAGCTGAGATGATAGACCACGGAGCGGGACTTGGGCAAGACCCAGAAGGTCCCACTCTACGTCCTCCAGCGTGGCATCTTCTGGGTACTTGCGCTGGCTTGCCAGTGTAGAGATGAAGATGGACTATGGAGGCACAGCAGTGGTCTCATCCGGTTGGGCTCGAAAGGCCCGGCGGCTAAAGGCACAGCTAGCTTTCTTCACTTCTTCCTCCTGCGACTGGAAATTGGAGGGAGGAGCCAGCGGGTGGAGCTACGGCGAGCTGTGGGGAATAGGCAAGCGGGGTGGCTTCACACAGTGGGGAAGAGGAGAGTAGAGTAGCTTCACGCAGCGGTGAGGTGACGGGCTGAGTTGGGATTGGGGATCGCCTTGCACCTGACCAGCCACTGTGCTTCTCCCATACAGCATCGGACCTTCTCTGCTTCTTGGGGATCCGAGTCTGGTATGAGCCTCGGCAGGATCTCCCCTGCACGTCGGAAGCGAGCACTGGCCTCGGGGACCCTCCACACATGGGGATTACTCCTCCACTCCAGGTGGGTATCCAGGAGGGAGGAGAAGCCTTCTGCCTGAAAACGGGGTGTCTCTGGAGGGCCTCGCGGCTCAAAGGATCCCTCAGGTCTCCGATTCTGGGGTATCCAGGAGAACCGCCGTGCAGGGTGCAGGGAGGCCAGGAACCCGGGGCCGAGGTTTGGGCTGTAGGGTTTCTTTGAAAGTCTGGGCATTCTGTCATGATCCGCAGGACGAAGGACTAAGAGGTAGGCGTTTGGGTGAACAAAGGAGGGTTTTATTAGAACTAAACTGAACAGAACTGAAAGGGGTAGAAAACCACCAGGACCGCAAGGAGTCAAAACAGTAGGACTGTTACAGGGAAGGACATGGGCAGACAGGAGGAGCAATGTTAGTGACCAGACTGGGGATAAGTTTTTTTATATAATAGGGGGATAATGAGACAACCAGGGACTTAAATAACTAATGAGGGGCAACAAGCATTAGGCGTGGCTGATCAGGGTGTCACGTTGGGGGTAGACAGAAGGGTCAGGTGGATATAATAGGCAGCATGTAACACCATGGGTACTTCCTGTAATTATTTACATTTGAAAATTAGGTTGAACTGATAAAATACACAGATAAAATATGTCAAAGACAGAAATGACAAATATCTTAGGTGCTGTCTATAGGAAAATGACCACCTACTTTGAGAGATTCCTTCCTGGCCAGCTTTTCTGTGGGTGAGGAGCATTCCTTCTCCTGGCCATTGAATACCCTGGCCTCCAGCTGAAGACAGAAGACAGCACAACAAAGCCTACTTCAGTCACCCTGAGCAGAGACCAACCCATGCCAGGAGATGCCCACTGCCCTCTAGGGGGATAATATTTCACTGGCGGATGGTTCCTTTACTGCACCATCAAAA
Organism: Stomatorhinus ivindoensis; assembly: GCA_019775895.2. NCBI lineage: Eukaryota > Metazoa > Chordata > Actinopteri > Osteoglossiformes > Mormyridae > Stomatorhinus > Stomatorhinus ivindoensis. Next base: position 5,448,670 of record JABFEB020000020.1, on the reverse strand, counting down.
AAAACGGAGTGACTTTGAGTCACCCAAATAGCTGCAGTCTCATCACCTCCCAGGGAACATGGCTTGTGGGGTGGGGGCTGATAAGGTCATCTTCAAGGAGCGTTCAAAGAACAAAAGGAAATTAGGAGGCTATTTTAATTGAGGACAAAAAATGCATTTCCTTACATGAAGGATGCTGTGAATTCAGAATGTATTTATGTATCTATTGATGTATCTTGAAAATGTTCGGGAACTATTCAAGTTCAAGAATCCTTGCTGAGGGCTATTACATTAGGACCCTAACCCAGCGCCCTTTATTTACAAGGTCACATCCTTAACTACTATGCTGTTAACTCGCTAGTCATCCACCCTGCTCAGTTACTGTCCTGAGGAAACAATCCTTAGTGAGAAGTTCTGAATACACTCCAGCCTCTAAATGCCTTCCACCCCCGCAGTGATCATGAGGTGAAGGACTTAAGGAAGCAGAACATAAATCAGGACTGTCTGGACACTGTGTAAATAAACTGGTCTCACTAACAGTACTGTAGCAAAGCTTAACGAGAGGAAAGGCGGCTGGGGTAATGGATACTAGGTTGTGCTAGCGGCTGTCATATTGCCCGCCTGTCATGACTTTGAGGGCAATATGACTTTGCATTCACACCGAAATATCTTCAGTGCACATTGTTCTCACCAGAGCAGACAGTGCTTAACAAGTGCCCTTCCAGCTTTGAATTGCATGAATGCTACAAGCAGACAGAGCTTGCAAAAAACAAACAAAAAAAAAAACTGCAACCCCGCATAATTGAAGAACAGCAGCATTGTAATGGAGAGAAATCCAAACTGAGGTCATGGTCTGCTGTGGCCAGAGAGAAAAGCCAGCTGATATCGACTGGGAATGAGGGGGGCCAGCCACATTGCTGTGATAGGCCCAAGGAGACGTCTACGGTTGGCCTTCACCCCCTAGCAGTGAACTGTGCCCGAAGTGTCAAAGCCATACTGGCAGGTCTGTCAAAGGGCTCAGGAGGCATTGAACTCTCTCTATGACATCAGCAGCTGCAGAGAAACCATGAGTATCAGCACCAGCTGTCAGTTACGAGCCTCTGCGGTCTGGTGTACACCAGCCAGAGTGTCCCATGCCTGGTGGCTGCAGCGTATAGCGGCTTTCTGTGACGCACTGCAATGTTGCAGCAGCGGTGTTTGCATATAAATAGTCTCCGCTGAAACACAAGTGAGGAAAAGGCTGCTTGTGCTCCGTGTGGGGGATCGTTGGGCATGGAGTCCAATGTGGGAGGCCGGAGTTTAAAAATGCAGCACAACTGGGTGCAACCCATCACTACAAGTAGCTAAAAACTTCACAAGGTTATGATGACAACAAGAACAGCAACACAACAGCAACAAAAACAACAACAACAATAATAATAAAAATGATATATAACTGTCTTGATGACTGAAATCTCCAGTTTCACTAGTAGCGTAAATGCAATTTCAGGATGAACTGGGAACAGTGCGGAGCCTGCGGCTGCCTGAAACAGGCCTAGTGAAAGCCGACTTCTCACTGACTTGGGAGCAAGCAAGCGGACTATGGAGATGACATCAGATACTTGCCTTGCTGCCTGGCGACTGCACAGGGCTGACTTCGTCCCTCAGCATAGCCAGTCCATTCCTCTCCATGTCGCTGCCTGTCACCACACAACCACAGGGGTTCAGAGACACACGTGCATGGGAGCACATGCACACGCATGAGAGTGTCATGATCAACTCAGTATTGCGGCAGTATGTCGAAACAATCCCAGGTAAAGATTTTGCATGTCTTAGGAACACCACACATCTTGTCTAAACTGTGAAAAATGCTACTTTTCACGAAGTAAAAAAGAAAAGAAACGGAACCAGCAAACGAGTTCAAAATGCCCAAACAAACGCTCTGCCTATATTCGGGTACAAAAATACACTAAGCAGTAAGGTCTGTATTTAGAGACTCTCTTTAATCAGAGTAACGCTCTAGCACTGACAGTCTAATGCATTGCGTGTGTGTCTGTGTGTGTGCGTGCGCATGCGTGTGCAGAAATGGTGGGTGGGGCTTGGCCTTGGGGGTGTGAAGTTACGCCCCGTGTCAGCCCGTCGTCCCGAGTGACGACTCCTTTGCAAACTGGGGTAGGCGGATGCAACACCCAGGAGAGGCTTCTGACTGGGCCATAACGAAATGCTTCACGCTGACTTCAACTGCCTCCCCGGCTTGTCCCGTGACATGCCCCTCACACTTGGAATGAAACGAATGAAACTGTGGCTGTCAGAAGAGCCTTTGGGCCTCTGTGCATGGACCAGAGAGTGAAGCACAACTAAAGTTGCAGTTTCATCACACAGGGTACCATACCTTCAGGTAATCACTCCGTCGGTCAGATAGCCTAACTTAACCTGCTTGCTTGGCTGTGAAGCTTCATCACGCTCGCAGTGCTTACAGTTCATTTTATTCCTTTTTAACAGCCAACACCCACGGATTACTCCTTAACCTGTGCGAAATGTGCACGGTGTGACTGAACGGACGCCGCGGTTGGCTTCCATGGTTCCTCGTTACCTGGGCTCAGGGGGTAGATGTCGTGGTCCCCGGCGTACGACAGGTTCCGCGTCAGTGTCCGGGGGTCGATCTTCTGTGGCGTGCTCGTTGTCGGGCACAGGGAATACCGTCGGCGGCACAGGCTCTCTTCTCTCATTCTGTGCTTGATGCTCTTTTAACCTGGTGTAAAGAGACACTTATTTATTAACACAAGATGCTATGGCCGGACACACTGTTGGAATGGACAGGCTACGTTTGTAACTGTCACTCCTGGGATTCAGGCCGAGTTCAGACAACGTTGACATGAGACTCAGCTCGATGGCGATGAGGGTCCCCAACAGTCAATGGCTTCCCCTCTGCTGGCCTCCCGGTGATGACCATGCAGTGACGCTGTCCTAATACCCGGTAGTTTAAAAATACTTTTTTACTGTGTCTTTTTCCATTCCCAAATTAGGGTCACTCTTCCTCCTCCCCCAACCTATAACACCCTGTCCACCAGCTTAAGAAAAATATCTAAAATTATCTTGTAAAGTTTTACGAAA
>JABFEB020000020.1:5434766-5445498 GCA_019775895.2 Stomatorhinus ivindoensis | reverse complement strand
ACTTTCTAAATCCTTATGGGGACATGCATTTTTAGATATGTGTCATACATTGAAACATTGTCATTTGTCGAACATTTTTCATAATAGTGAAAGAGGACACTTCAAAATATTTTAAAATATGGATCGGTGGGCAAAGGCAGGATCCTCTGAGTTAGCCCCACTGCCCACATCCTAAGGTGACCTGGCCACAAGCCTGGAATCTGGGCGTCTCTCTGATTGACCCAGAGAGCTGAAAAAAGAGGCAGTATGGGGGAGACTGAGCGAGGAAACTCAATAAGGGGCCCCCTATCTGAGCAGGAGGCGACATGGAAAGCATGTAACTTCAGCCAGACCCCACTGCTGGCTGCTAAAAGAGGAGGCTGGAAGCCTGAAGTCACATGGAAGCAAAGCTGCTGAACCTTCATATTGCTGTGTGAGTTCAGCACAAGGCCAACCCATGACCGCCTCCTCACAACTGCCTTAAAAAGCTCCGGCTTTGTGCCTATGTATAATGGAGATTGACATGCCCAAAGAATAAGTTTGACTTCTGTGTTATTAACAAAGCAAAAAAAGAAATGAAAAGCTAACAATTCATCCCTTAACCCCCAGCAAGGTCACTTATGTCAGATGATCAGATATCCTGTTCTCTGTGGTGCTGTGGAATCTTGTATGTACAAATATAATAACCAGTTATTATCATTCAATTATTGCTGAGCAGGGGTGGGTGGGGGGATTAGCAGAATGATCCCAGTGTCGTTTTTTTTAGTCCATGGAAAATGATCTGCGGGCCAGATGTAATGATGAATTGAAAAACATGTCGCAGGCCATATAAAACCATCTTGCAGGCTGGATCTCACCCATGGGCTGGTACTTTGAGACCTCTTGTAAGTGGTGAATGGACTGACGTAATACTTCGTCCTGAACTACAAAAAATGACTCATTGTTCAATGCAATCATCTCCATTATTTTAATACTCGTGTCTTTAGTTCTGGTGCTGATAGCATTCAATATTGACTATTATCTAAATATCAGCCAAAAATATCAGCCAAAAATATTGACCAGGAATGACACATTGGTCTGATGCAGATATCTTGATTTTTTTAACAACCTGCCAAAATGAATATGTTTTCTGATATATTACACATCTCTAATTTTGTATTTATGATAATTTGGGGATTCTGTAATCAGTCTTGCTGTGTGAGTAACCATTTACTATTACAGTTTAATAGTTAGAGAGTGCTCCTTGGGTCCAGATCACAAATGCATGAAGGGTCATTGCAAGTATGTAAGCAAAAAGGGATCTTTACACTGGGAAGGGGATCGCTTACATTACAAGTTAACCTGATGTGTCTCTCTTTTGCAGTTTCTGTTACTTTATCATATTCTCTGTTGTTCCTCTTGATAAATGATCCTTAGACTATGCTCACTAACTGAGTAAATTCTTCGATGATGCTGTGAAAAAGTGATTTGAAACCACTTTGCAGGTCCATTACAAAGGTTTTAATTGGATCTCATTATACCTCATTACATCCTGCTCCACAAAGGATCCCAGTCTGGATTTCTTTAATGGCGACATGGTTTGTGTGTAGGTATGTGTGTGTGTGTATATGTGTATATATGGGCGTGCATGTGTACATAGGAACATAAGAAATTTACAAACGAGAGGGGGCCGTTTGGGGAGAACTTAACTAGTAGTGTGTGGGTGTTATGTTAGGCATGGGACGACCCGTGTTTTCCACATGTCCTTTAAGAGTCCCTTCAAAGCAACGCGGGGTGCAGCCGCGGATGTCCATATGGTAATGACGAGCCATGCGGCAGTTGCCATGGTAACCACGTGCTAGTTCAGAATAGCAACGGAGGTGTGAGGCAACATGAGATTCCTTTCAAGAGCCTTGACACAGCATTAAAAAAATGACTGTAGTAAAACACCCTCATCTACGTCTTCCCTTGCTGCCATTGATTCCTCCATCCATCTTCTGTACAAATATCTCCAGTTTTATTGGTTGGAAAATGTCCATGTAGTGATTTCTAGGGAAGAGCATCTCATCACAGCCTTGTTCCTGCATCAGGACATCAAATGGCAATGAGGCATTTCCATGCTGCTACAAGCTGCCCCTGTCCTCTGACTTTGTGTCCTCACTGCCTCCCTGGCAGGCGACATCTGCCTCAGCAGGTGTGCCAGTTAACCAATCAATTCTCCTCACTCCAGAGCGAAAATCTTCCCCCCTACCGGCGATATCCTTCTGCGCTCACAAAGAAATTCCGCCAATGTTGCAGCAATATCACACCACTTTTACTTGCATGCTGAGAGTGCGGTGGGGGGTGGAGGGTCATGGAGGGGTGGGAACCCCCAGGAGATGAGAAGAAGGGGCTGTGAGACAAGCTATTTTTTCCACCGAGGCAACCAATCAGCACCTGCTCTGGCCACATGCGGCAGTTTTCAGTTTGCTAAGGCACGTACGTGTTACCCCGGAGGTGGGGATGCTGTCACAGCCTAGCTGAGTGACAATCAAAGGCGGCAGCAGGATCAGACGGATGGCAAGCTGCCGAATGGAAGCCTCTTTATTCCCACCTGGCTAGAAAAACAGCCCGACTTCATTAATAATGTGGGACAGGCGGGATTTAGACATGCTAAAAGTGAAATTTCGCTTCAGAGAGAGGAGCTATAAATAGGCTCTGCTGCAGTGAAGTGCAGTGTCTGAAACAGTGCGGGCGGCTCTTATTGCCCCGGTTACGAGATCCAGTTAACGGTGCGCGCTGGCTTTTGGCAGGCTCCCGTGCCACCCAGAGCGGTTTTCGGACAAGGTTGACGGGCGGGAGTCTGAGTGGCAGCTGGAGCCTGAGCTGGTCTGTGGCCCGCATTGAATCGCCAGCCAGCCACACAGGATTACGCGGGATAAAGCCATTCCTCAGCTCAAGAGAAGACTCCATTACTCTGATTATCAACATGTAGAGCGGGGGGGGACATGTAAATCTGCTTTTGGCAGATTTGCCAGGAGAATGCCGGCAATGGTCACTGCACGTCGGGATAAGCTACTGGAATCTGCACTGGCCCATGCAGACGCTCCCATGCAGATAGCCCAGATTTGGTATGGTGTGCACCTGGCATTTTACCTTTCCTACATCCCCCTGGCTTCGTTCATTCACCCCCCCCCAAATAGTACAGCACAACCCCAGCTAAGCCGAAAAGCAACCAATTCCAATTGCAGTTCAAAGTGAACTGACTAGTAAACGTGACAAGCTGTAGGCAGCAGTCCGACCTCCTGCAGGCAACCCTGGTGGTTTATCAGGCGGCACCAAGCAGGATGTGCTGATCTGCATGTGGCACCAAGGAGATTGGGTGGAGCATAACTGGCTTTGGATTGGCTGCCATCCAGGCCAACGCTGGCTTTTGCCACTCAGTCTGCTGCCGAGACGAAGAAGATCCCCAAGACTGAGTGTCTGTTTCAGTCGTGATACGCAGGGAGAACACTGGGGCTTCTGTGGCACTCATCTAATATCCGAAAAATGAGTAAGTGAACAGTAAGCAAAACCAAACCATACAAAAGCGGCATCTGTAAAATAAACAGCTTGATCACCAGCATATGATACTATAGTCCTTTAACCATAGATATACTTGAAGACACAGAAAATAGAGAGTAAAAACATAGTCATTGTTGTGGGATCTGAGGCTCTATAACTGCCCGTCTCCCACTCTTGAAGCTGTCGCCTTCCCCATCTGGAGCCCTGCTCAGACAGACATACTAATTCCTTTCAGATGGTGAATGTGGTTAAAATGCATCTTTCTGAGGTTGGCGTCTGCCCCACTAAAAGCCCCCCCCCCCCCCGGCCAACATAGCCATTTAACCCCGGCCATTTCCACTAACGTGTCATCATTATCATGGCTGCTTGTCATCTATAGAGTTGGGGTGGGTGGTGGTTGAATGGGGCCTTCATAGATATATAAGCAATGACGACATGAGAGGAGCCCTCTGCAGAGTGAAGGGTCAGACAGTTTTCCTGGTGTGATCAGGATTAAGGGACTTGCTCCAGGGCCCAATGGTGAAATTACTCTGCCAGCCACAAGGCATGAAGCATCAGCCTTCCGATCTCTGGCACCGAGAGGGCAGAACCCTATGAGCTTTCAGGGTGCATGAGGCTCAGCCTGCTGCAGATAAACCCACAAAAAGGCCAACATCATCATTAGAAGCCAGATTACCTATTCCTGACCTTGTCAAGGCTATAGTGCCAGGTCCTGCGTAGTTCCCACGCTGCAACAAGCTACAGAACTATGAGATTAAAGTACAAGCATGAGAAAAATCTCTCTGGTCCATTTTGGATTCTGAGCCCCTAAGTCAGGCAACTCATTCTTGCATGCAGTATTTTGAAGACCCAGGAAAACTTCCTTCACTGACAAGGGTCCCACGTGTTGCCATTTTGGAAATCCTGTGAGCTTACGGTTGCAACAGTGAAATGCTCCAGGTGGTGATCGGCCCTGGCTCAGATCCAGCATGGAAAATTAAAGACAGCTGTTTTCCCAGCTCTCAGCTTGAGCTGATCCACCACCCCTCCCCAAATAGAACCGTGGGACGGAACCGCTGGCCAGACACCCCAGCTGGGAAGTGAAATAAAAGCCAGCCGTGCTGCATTTAGGTTGACGGCACATCCTGGACAAGGAGGAGGAGGAGTAATGGAGAAATGCAGCACACAGATCAAACACATGCTGGGATACGGTACTTTAAGCACAGTCAGGCCATGACCCCAGCTGGGCATCTGAATTTTATAACCCTTGCCTGACCTCAGCAAAGATTTTGTCAGATGACCAACATGCACAGCTGTCACATACATAGCTGTTACACAGCATATTTGACCATTCAAGATGTTTACTTTTGATCCAAGGGGGAGACTGACCAGTGAGGCCCATGGTGTATTTTTAGAAGCTCCCTGGTGGGAAACCTCAATGGAGCCCCCCCTCTTCCCCAAACACAAAGGCTCCTCTGTCCTCTGGGCCAAGGGTGCCATCCTTCACAAGGTCACAGCAAATTAGCCCATCACTGTCACATGGCTGAGAAGCTGCACACTGAGCACTTAGCCCTGATTGGCACTGTTTGGGGCCACAAAGGTTTATTCTCCAGCTGGTTGTGCAGCCTGCCTGGCCCCCATTTACTTCTGGTTATAGAGCAGGCTACTCTCCAGTATTATGTAAACATGGCTGACTGTGGGGTATTATTGATGGACAAGGCATTACTACATTTCACTATTCACTGTTTAGAACTAATGGGAATGCGGTAACCCCCCCCCGCTTGATCGAATTACTGATGCAAAATGACCAGATAAGGCTGGGTGAGATTAGTCCACAGAAATGCTGGGATTGACCCACCAACCAAAGGCCAGATCTGGATATGTCCTGCCTCAGAAGGACTTGGCTGAAACCTGTGGGGGGCTGCATCTGTCAACAGACACACACTCCACCCCCCTCCCCCCACTCACACACACAAACAAAACTAAAACGTTGTGGGTGACCATGTCACATATCACAGCTGAAGGCCCCTGATTGAATGGGTGCAGTGCACGACACAGTACGGGACTCTGTTTCTGAGTGGAAGGAGACAGGATCTCTGGGGTGGATGTGATTACTTCCATGCTAATGAACTCTGGGTAAATAACCCATAACATAGAGAAAGACAGGGGTAACCCTGAATCAGCTCACAGAAACCGCTCACGGAATCAGCTCTTTTTCAGTCTAAATCTTTTCCGGTATATGATGCATTCAATGCATATAAAGTACATAGTTCCATCTGATTTTTTATCATGCAAAGGTACTCCAGAGTAAAGCAAAAAAAAGAGACATGAGGTTGAGTTTCTTTTAATATAAAACAAATGCAAGTGTCCAACATAAAAAGATCATTCTATTAAGGTTCTTGGTAGTGTTCTGGCATTCAGTATGGTGGCATGTTACCTGGGGGAGGTTGTTTGTCGCATTGCTTTGCATCCATTGTGGAGGACATAGGGCCGGACAATATGGCAAAATATTTTATCATTCTAAGTTATTTCATACCAAGCAATATTGATGATTATCACAATACAATTCAAGTAATTTCTTTGCTCCACAGGTTCATTTTTGATTAAAATTCTGTTAAATGGAATCAGAATGTGAAAAAGGTGACAAATTCAATGGATCATAAACTGAATTCTAATTTAAATAAATAGAATGACAGATTTTTTTTCTGACTGCTTCACTGTTCATTCCAGGGAGCAGATTTGACTGGGGCTGGGTGATGTGCCCTAAAAATGTTGATATTTATCATAATATTCTAAAATTCATATGTAGAAAACAGAAATACATAGACTCATAACTTGACGCAATTTTTATTTCAGGAAAAAAAAATCCATTATAACTTTATATCATAACACGATATTCAAATTGATGATGGTATAAATGTACATAATCACGATATGATATTTTACTGATATATTGCCCAGCCTCAGCAGGACCCTTCTACAGTGTCATAAGGAAATAAAACCTCAGCCAGTCTCAAAAGCACAGCTAGAAAAATGGATGCATGGCAGTCCACTTCTTGAGTTTGTCAGCTTTAATACATTTTGATTGTACTTGGCTTTGAGTCTTGGAATATGGAGCTTATGATCCCACGAGTTCCCAGAAAAAGCATGTCCACTCCAATGGCAGGGGACATCACACTTGCAGAACTATGTCCTAAAATACGCTGAGTTTAGAAACACAGCAGGCCCTTTGGAAGGCAAAAACAGCAGAGAGACGTTTGCTAAATGGAGCTTAATGTTGTACCTGTACCACAAAGAGTGTAATGTACCGCTGCTTCCTGAGGTTCACAGGCTAACTGGCTCAGGCATCGCTTAGCTAAACACCCAGTCATGCTTTTTAATGACCTCAGAGAGCTGCCACTGATAGCTAAGATAGCTACTGCACCAAACTGGGTCGATGTGTGACAGAGGTCACACAAAACTTGAAAACAGCTGTGAGATACATTTACCATTGGTGGAAATACAATCTTAATGGACCATTTGAGCATGGTTACTGCACGATACTCTTCCACAATGAGGCCAGATGAAGCCTCCCTTTGCCAGCTGAAATTCTTAGAAAAACATGTGCTACCACTGCTTTACTCTAGGTATGTCCAGTCCTACAGAGAGAAGAGTGCATTGAAATTAAGGTTGAGGTGACTTGATATCCAAATAATTATTTCACTGGCAGCAGAAAGAAAACTGACCCTCACGGACCTTCAAGCAGAGCAAACATCCTGGATCAGGTGTGAGTCACACCTCAAAACCGCTAAAAACTTCAATGAATTTACACAGCTGCTCGGCTGCATCTGATAGTGGATGTGGTGGGGGAAGTTTGTGAGGGAGGAACTGCTTCTCATGTGGGACAGCTTGTGACAGGATCAACAGAGAAGTCAGACTTTACCAAATCCATTCCAGAGAGCAGCCGAGTCAGGAAAACCAAGTCATTCAACAAATGTTTCTACTTGTTCATAGCACCAAGATTTCCCAAGGTAGCAATCTTTCCAATCAGATTATTCCCTTGACAGAGCTGTTTAAGGACATGTTTAAGGGGCATGTTAGCTCATTGCTCAAGTTGTCTTAGTAAGCAAAATTACATCATCATTAGCTGCACAGCTAAATTCAGAAACAACCACACCCACTGCTTCATGTGTAGGAGGAGCAAGGCCTCACAAAACTGCAATGAGGATTCACAAAATTTACAGAATGAAGCGGGGCTCACTAATGTTGCCAAGGACGGTGCGGGTCAGTGCACACCTATCCCCACTCCTTCACTGTCTGCACCACAGTGGTCCAAGCTATGACTTTCCACCCTTGGCTAGAGAGCATTGAGGCTAAAATTGTGAAAAATTGGTGTCAGCCGATTTCAGCCACCTTGAGAGAAGCGTGTTGTGAATTATGCATAAGCATCCACAAACGAGCGTCTCGCTGATCTCACGCTGGCATTTTGAGCCACTGTCTTTAGATCAGGCCTTTTCTGTAGAGAAATATAGAGAGCAGAAACTCTTTCTCTACCAGCGATGGGGGGGCAGCAATCCTTTAAATAAGCATGTGAGGGCTGAGCGGATGTGGCCTGCAGAGACTTGACCTTTCTTTGAAGAGCAAAATGGGCCTCTTCATGGCACAGCATCTGCCCTTTTACGTGTGCCCTATGGGATAAAGGTCGTGGGACAAAAGTTCACTCCCACATCCTGCCAGTCGTGGACCAGGTTTCAGTCCAGGGGGAAGTGTAGATGGGAAGGGGCTGAGCGTGGTTTGGAGAACGTACTCTCTTTGGCAGACGTGTGTAAACAGACTGCAGGACGAAGCAAGTTCATGTCCACAGAACAAGCTGACCCAAGAGCAGCCCCGCCAGATTTATCTCTAGGGGGCAGTCCTCCTTCCACTTTTAGGAATGCATGCTATGGCAGATCCCACCACACTATGCCGCCTTGTGACTCATTTTCCGTTTCCATTTGCCCTTATTCGTCAAGACTTAAATTCAGCACAGTTGTGGCATTCCTGACAAGATGAGAGCAGCAGCTTGTCTCGCTGGCCTACGAAGACAAGCCCTTCACTGCCAGGCATGAGACACGCAGAATTAGAATGCAGGGTGGTACTATAATGGTGACGAAACACAATCAGTGACTAATTTTAGGCCAAAGAGACAGAAGACGTTTTATGTTCAAGTGATTCAGCAGACAGGTCAAAGCCCGACAACATCCTTGTTATTATTCCCAGAATCCATAAAACATCAGTAGTCCCCACACAACCCGCCACCCCCCATAAAAAGATGCCTCTACGATTCTCTTGCTTGACAGCATAGGGTAATGTCTGTTATTAAGGTCACCCATGCTTTCATGGCCCAAATTAGGCCGGTCTAATCTCTTGGTAATGGCTTCCACATTTGACTCAATGAGGGGTTGGTCCATTCTGTAACAGCTACCCTTTCTGTCTCTCTTAAACATGTCAAAAAAAAGTCTGACCACAAACATTCAAACAAAGGAGAAAATGAAACTGCAGGAAGAATCTACAAGTTTCAGTGAGTGATTTCCCTGGGGCAGACCGGACTGTTTGTTACTTTGCCTAGTACTCCTTATTACTCTAACTGATAATCCTCAGTACACTGACTGGTGAGACACTAATGACACTTCCATTCACACACAGAAGCCATGGTTAAGCAAATTTCAAAGAACATTCTGCTACACTACAGTAAAGACTCAACAGTCCTCATAAGGGGCGTGCTGTATGTCAAAGTCATAAGTAATGTAGCCTGTATTACCCAAGGCAGAGATTTACACCAACATGTGGGAAAATCAGAGAATTCACAGCATATATCCTTTTGTCATTGGTAAGTTCTGCATATTCCATCTTTAGTCTACTTTAGTGGTGGTCAATTATCAAAGATAATCAGCTTTGCTACGCACTTTCATTTTGAAAACAAAAACATACATTCACTCTCAGGACAAAGAGTTGTGTTGGCTGGCAGGGGTAATCACTTGTGGTGTTACTTGACACATAACCCATTTCAAAGCACAAGAACACAAATGGCATGGGTTAACCTGTCCGTTCACACGCCTGTGGTGAAAGAAAGGTAGAACAATTTAAAGCTGAGCTCTGGTACCCTCACAAAGTGTCGGGGTTGGGCCAGTACAGAGTTGCATGTTTGACCCACAAATTTGTAGAGCAGCAAATACTATTCAAGCACATTTACTTTCTTCAAAGCTCAGGAGGGAAAGTGAAAGCAGATTTCTTATCTTACAGAGTTCTGGACCAAAAATAAGCATGTATTGATTTTTCACAATCTCCTTTATTCCCTTTACCTTGTCCTACAAGACAGAATACACGACAGCAGAAATGTGACCTGCCCTGCAACATGGTGCACCCCCAGCACTGCAAAGGCAGAAGAGATTCTACTTTAAAAGATCAATGTTCAACTACACGATCTAATCTTTCTGCAGAAAATAGAGCTATTGTAAAACATTCTCCCAGTCATTTCATACTTATACACTATCAAAGCACGGCCATCCCAAAGGTTTTCTGTGTCAGTGAACATGTTCTGGTGCAGACACACACCTCCCATTTGGTTTCTTAGAAATTCACTTGCTTACTGTAGGTCATTAGCAGTAAATGATCTTCAGATATGTCCTGAAAGCCTATAGAGTGGAGTATATGTACTCTGCTTTTGTAATTTTTATGATCTGAGTGTAAACATCTACTGGGTGTACTTTGGTTGCCCTCGGTCTCTGTTTTCAGTGTGTCAAACCAACTTGAAACTGGATATTTACTTTAAAAGCATGCATTATTATTCCCAGAATCCTTCATTTGATAAAATGTGAAATGCTACCTAAAATGGTCTTACTGACTGGCAGCTGTAAAGAACATAAAACTAAATTTCCATATTATGGACAAAACAATACGCATCATTTGAAATGTCCTAGTTATCACAACTACTCTCAACTTATATGCAAAAGCCCCAAACTGTAAGCCAGTTATGCTCCTGTCCTTCACACAAACCCGCAAGCATGACCTTAACGTTATACTGCCGTGCTTTGTAGTGATTTCACCCAATCATACACAATGGAAGCCTGTGCATCATTAAGTTAAGGTTTTGAAAGGGATTTCAGAAATTCAGTGTCCATGCAGCTTGTTTTAGATGTATGAAGACTGATACCAAGAAACTCGGTTATTACCTACTGCTAGTATAACATTCATTGTCAATGTTATGAAGCTTCCAAGCATGACAAACCTGAAA
>JABFEB020000020.1:5413028-5434666 GCA_019775895.2 Stomatorhinus ivindoensis | reverse complement strand
AAGCAACAGTCAGTTTAAACAAGAACTAAAAGCCAACATCGCATGCAGGTGCAAAGGGTAGAAAAATATTCGGGAATGAAGACGTTCAGGTTAATGCCTGACTTGCTGGTAGACCATTTATTTTAACCATACAGAGTCTTGCCATTAAAAGTAAAGCAAGTCAACAGGGATCTTAATCAACATGCGAAAACAAAATGCTAATCTAAAAAAAGCCTATCTTAAGGGTGATTTTGCACACATACTGGGCTTGACTGAGGTTACAGTTAAGTCTCAACCATTCAGTAAATGCTACATTCCAGCCAAAGAAAATATCACAACATCTCAGTCCAAATCAAATGAGTGGCGACATCAGAACCTAATATTATCTTTCCTTTCCCAAAAGTGTCCTCTAAGACCAACTTGCGAGGTATCTTCTACGATCTACTTCATCAGCTTCCACTTTAAAAAAGTGGTAGTGAGACATGTTTCCATCGAGATCACTTTTTATCACCAATGTGGCACTTATGAGAATTAAGTGCCCTTGATAGACCACAAAGTCCAGTCTTTTCCTAACCAGCAGCCCCTAAAGTTTGCATTTTGTTCAATCCAAGTTTTAGGACAGTGGAGCACACAAAGCCCTTGTGAAAACACGTCCTTCATTGCAATTACAAAGCAAACATCAGGTGTATTCACTCCACTAGAACAGGTCACTCCTCAAAATCAAACATTTGACATGCAAAGAGGAGTCAACGTGCAGCTTGATAAGAAAGGGCTAGTGTTATTCAAGAAGCATAAAAATAACTGTAGAATGAAAATGCCACTAATCTAATGTCATTTTTCCATAAAAAGTAGTATTTCTATAAGCTGCTGTACTCAAAATAATGCAGGTCCCAAGCTAGAGGTTAACAAAACAGCAGGTCAGCCTTGCATGGCAGATCTCTTTTCCACCTGACAGGTGTAACTCTGAGTGTTAAAATGCTAAAGCATCCAGGCTAATTTCACCATATCGAGACAGACCTTACCCTAAACAAGTAGGATGTGAATCCTCTTTCCAGGACCTCTTCCTGACTGTATTGCTGCCTTTCTTGCAAGACAGTGTCAAAATATCTGAGTAAACACACGTATCCGTGCAGCTCCACAAGGAGCTGGGCTCCACCCAGCTTGCAGCAGGAGCTTAGGTGGAGCACTGCGTAACGTTGTTGGTGCACTTTTCATAGTGTATTTAACTAGTCACTGATTACTGCAGCACAATGCGTCAAAGTGCTACTTAATAACAGCTGCACTCATGGTTAATGGCATAGCACGGATTATGGTGCCTTTCCTTTGGAGTGGGGTTGCCTCTGTACTGAAATCTATTTCTACCATGTCAGCTCAGTGCCTGTAGCGCCTTTCTTGAAAGGGTGGCTCACACCCTTAAGAACTGTTACAGAAACTGGGGAGAGTGGTAAGCGGGATTTTCCACGGGCTCTTCTTCAAAACAAAGTGTAAGTTCAAAGCTCTAGCAGTGGCACTATGGGAGGATGGACGATCCACACTCCCCTTCAATTCTGGCCAATGTGGCGGGTCCGTCTGTCACATCTGACCCTGGCTTGGGCTACGGAGCAAAGAGGGAATATGTCCGGGCACACCGAGAAACCAGCTGAAAGAGTGCCCCTAAGTGCAGGAGCCGGCTGCTTGCAGAAACTGCTCCACTAGCAATGCTATAAGCTCCTTGTGCCAAATCCAACTGGCTTCCCGGCTGCCTGGCTCTCTCCATCGCTATTGTTCTCTACTCCCGCTAAAAAAAACACACACTAAAAGCACGCTGTCTGTGCTGCCTGGACGAATGCATCCCAGCTGCCACAGTGGCACTTGTGATGCCATGCGGTGATCCTACTGCCTCCCTGAAAACCAGTTTCGGATTATCTGCCATGCCATTTCATCTGTGAGTGTGGTACATGATTCTTTAGTAGTGCAGAACACCTGATCTCATCAAGTCTGCTTCACATAGTAGAGCAGTTATCATGCATGTTTCACTATAAAAAGCCTAATTCCTAAGACGTAAGTCAAAAACGTATGGTGCTGCACTGCTCCATTTACCAACAATATGACAGGATATCAGCACACATAAAACTCTGGGTTAGATAGGCAATCCCTAATCCTTGTACCACAAGAAGATACTCCTGGAGATTAAGGGGAGTGTGATAAGAAGTGAAGCTCTCTGTCATGACTGTCTCCTGCTTTTCTTAGCATTCCTCTCACACTGAATACCATTGACTCAGGGCCCTGTGGGTGCCACATTTGCACCTAGAGCTCCAAGCCTCGAGGGTCCACCAGGCTGTGTTTACCATGTAGGTGACAGAAGGTTCACACTACCCATGCCACCTCCACTCCCACTCAAAGAACACCGCCCCCTTGGCTCCATCTTCCCGTTGATGTGTTTGTTTTCAATTTAGAGCATTGCTTCTAGAGATAAACAAGGGCAAGTGAGGACTGAGGAACACGAGGCTTCGTCTCAGGAGCTCAATCAGCATGCACCAAAGCTCACACCCCCACCTAGACCCCTTGGTTATCTTCCCAGCCTGACTGGGCAAACTAATGAGAACCCTGGGATGGAATAACTGGTCCATAGGGAGGAGAGCATCTCTAATGACAGCCCTATAACCGCGACGAGTCTTCAGAGAGCACAAGCTCTTTATAGGCTCCTGCTAACCTTTCTATGACAAGGATCTAATCATTCATTTAGAGTTTACTTCTGATTTCTCTCTTTTATAATAAGGGATTTCCATTTACTTAACTAGAAACAAGAGATCTTTCTGGCTTGATCGAATGGGCAATGCAGAAGGGGCTGGGATTTAATTATCGAAACTGTGACACATTTTGACTATAAAGGGGCATGAAGTTCTGCAAATATTTGCATTGTAAATAACCAGGCTCTCGAACATGGAGGGCTCTAGACAGCTGTGTGGAGCAACATGAAATTAAACTATTCTGATATTGTGTAAATTTGTGAAGAGGTTTGGATTCCCTCAGATCTCACCACTTGTCACACCAGAGTATTCAAATCTAGCACAAACGTACACTGTGTGACAGAGTCCTGACACTCTGCTGAGTAAATAAACAAGTATTGTGTTTGTTAATGGGCTGCATGGTCTCACAGTCCCCGAGGGCATCTTACTGCCACACATGAACCTGGAAACACAGCTCCATCCGTCATAACACTCTTTCAGCCCAATCCTTCAGCTCCTCTTTCCTTTCTCTAGTGTGATGTGTAGCTGTGCTTCCCACTGCCTGCTGCATTATTCATATATAAAAAAATCTTTCATCCTGAATAGAGGATGGATGGATGGATGTTGCAAATTTTGAGAATTGGTTTTAACCTGAATCCGCACAGACTGCAGCATTTGACAGTTTACTTAGCCTTAACCAGTTCAATGCATAGTCTTCATAACATACAAGTGACACTAGAAGAAAAAGACCTTGCTATTCATTTGTAAGGTGCTTATGGAGACCAGTAGACACCTTTAGAAAACTCTTTAGGAGTCCGGAGACTCATCAGTGTGATTTGTGTGGACTGTGTTGTTTTCACAAGATTATTATAAGCACATTTATACACAATACCGCCCATTACTTCCACAGGCAGAGTACAGCTTTGCTGTGGCCCTTTACACTCTGCAGGCAGAATTCCCATCAACAATGTCAACTCTGCCGAGTCAAAACCAAACATAAAGTTAACATGTGGCCCGAAATAAAAACAATTATGCTAGCGACCTCATGCAGCACAAATGTTACATAAGCCTCACAACGTGGCTCCAATTATGATCTCTTTCTGTCGGCGCTGCAGTCATCTGGACGCGGCTTCTTCAGCACAGAAGCGGCGGTGGGAAAGTAGGTCAGGACAACTTTCTATGCAGGGAGTCTGGGGGGGGTGGGGGGGGGGTCGCTGCTTTAACATGTGTCCTCGCAATCTACACCAAGGAAAACTTGGCTCAGAAATGGTTGGGTGGTCTTGAAAGAAAAGAGCGAAAGGAGCCAGAGGTATACAAAAAATGATCATTGTCATGATTATCCAGGCAACCACCCAGTCATTATGTGCAAAGAAATGGCGCTCTGGGAAATCTCAATATATTTGAAGAGCTATGATCTATTTTTCCAGCTTAAAAAGTAAATGCTACCTCATTCTTTGTCAGTCTGTAAAAGGAATACAACTCTCAAAATAAATTACTTGAAATTTTCCACCATCATTATAATCACAAGTCATCTTGATTCTTTTACTTATTGATTTCACTAAATGGTAAAGATCAGCGTCAAAGGTACAGGTATGTATAATGTTCTATAATGTTCTGTCCCTACTCCCACATAAGCAATCATTTTTTTTAAATTACACATGTCTCTAATATGTTTTACCCAAAACAATACATATTAACTTAATGTGTCATTAGATATATATGGCCTTTATTCATGTAAAATATAAATTAATGTACTATGAAACATATCATTTCTACATTTGTGTTAAATGCATATTAAATTAATGCCACATATATATGGCTTGTGTGTGTGTCTGTGTGTGTCCTTTATATATGTACAATGCATATTAAATTAAGTTTTGTCAGTACTAGTCATTATGCAATTCTTTGAATTAACTCATTTGAAACACGGACAGTGGCTCCACACAATGAATGAGGTCATAATCATTCAGAATAAAACACTGACTTTTAGTGAACATATGAGAAAGAACATGCACTTTCATACATAACTGAAAAAGAAAGGAATGCCTTATTTGAAGTATGCAGTTTTTCTCATATGCGCCTTGCTGGAGACGTGTCCTCCCTCATGTCCTGGGGTTGTTGTCTTTGGGTGTGGTGTCTCTGTGCTCTGGGACATGGGAGTGGTGTCCCTCTTAGCTAGCACCTCCTTCTATACTGTCTCCCCCCCCGAGCCTGGCCCGTTGAGGGTTCTACAGGTGTCAACACGCCCAAATGGAACCGAAGTAGCTAATGCTGGGAGGAGTGTCACACTTTGGCTGACATTTATGACACCGCATTACCTGTAACACCACTCACATATCCAACCCAACTGCACAACTCATATAACCACATCGTGAAAAACCAAGAACTCAATCTTGAGAGGAGTTTAGCACAAAATGGGATTTTTTCAGGATTTGTGTCAGAACATTTTGCTCATTTAACATGTCTGTATGATTTTTATGTCCTGCTTGTATTTAAAAACAATTTTGCACCATAGTGACCTACATTCTTCAGTATATAATTCACAAAAATGGTTACATATTAAACTCTTAAAAACTGAGGGTTGGTAGCTGCTTCCATACTTTGAAGCGTGTCAAGAAAATTACAAACCCAGGCACCAGGGCAGTAAGGGTATTCCTGAGTTCATGGTTATCAGGAACTCGAATCATACCATTTTCAAACGACAGGGAGTGAGTCCCGTCCTACCTGATACAGCTATTACCTAACGGTCCAAAACTATTGAGTAATCCTCAAACAAAAAGAGGAACAGATTCTCCATGCAGGAACAGGGGCCAGTTATTAAGGAACATGGTGGTAGCTACAAAGCAGAGGAAGTGGAAGTAGTGATTATAGATATAGCACTGGGTACCTGATCACAATGTTTGTGAAACAGCTCCGTTGGGTTGGGCAGAACCTTATGCCATGTAATAATTGTGCCATTGGGTTTTGACTTGCCAATAAATTACCACCCTCTCCTGCCCACACATCCCCGCTTGTGGAGAAACAAAATCCTGAAAGCCAAGTTAAACCTTCCTATTGATTAGTCACATGGAAAACAAGGGCTGAGGTATTACTGCTGTAACATGGCCTCCTCCTTCGGGTCACGGCCTTCGTAAGAACCAGAGCCTGGCTCTACTGTACCTCCACCTCCTCCAAAAACTTAAAACAAAACACCCAAGCTAATCTTTATCTTTGTCTTAAACATACTCAGCCAACGTTCCTAGCTCAGTCCCCTGCAGAGCTGACAAAAACCATTAAAAACTTATAGATTGGATGCCATGGATTATCTCACATAAACTTTTCTGAGGCAGGAAGGTAGAATGAAAGCTATTGAGTGAATACTGTACTTGTAGTTACTCCCCCCTTAAGGACATTTACAGCACTCTCTCTCCATTGCCTCCTTTAGTTCCCCAGGGACATTCAGGCTCACCTACTAATACAAAGTGAAGAGTCCTATCATCATTGTCTCACTTCACACGTGCCTGGCAAAGAACAGACTGCACTCATGGCAGTGTGAGAGTCCCAGAACCTCTATTAGCGCTGGTGTGGGGACAGAGGGGGGGCATTTTTACTGACCTTATTAAGAGGAACCATAATATGGGACACTGGCCAGAAGGGCTTACCAGTGCACTTCCTGTGTTTGTTTTCTGCTCTGGCTTAGTGTTGGCAGGAAACAATAGGCTTCTTAGACAGGGTTAGGGCTGTCAGGAGAGCACCATGGGGCGGAGGGGGTATCCTGTCTCTGTGAGGCCCAGTATCAACCGGGCCATCATCGAGCAGCAAAAGACAGGACAATGCCAAAGGTCTAGACAGCTGCAGCCCTGCACTGGCTGCAAAGTGTGTGCATGGGGGAGTGTCCCACTCATACACAGGAATAAATTGTGTTTCACCAACAAAACGGCCCTTTGACCATCTACAAAACTGGAATTTTTCTTGGAACAAGGCTCAGGGTTAGCACATTTCTGACCATACAAAAACAAAGCAAATTTCTTTTTGCTTGTACATAATCATAGGCAACTATTAAGATATGCACCAGCAAGGGAAACAATGAACCACATCCCTTTTGCCAGTCCTTTCATATTATTCGCATATGTTTGACCTTAATAGAAATTGGTTTTGTTACCATGGGAACACTCACATTTGTAAGTACAGACTATTGCCTTTGTGTGGTAAATTGACACTGAAGTGTACAACTGCAGTAGAAACTCCTACATTAAATAAGACTAACTTTCTCCAGCATGCAGGAAAATACTCCTGCAAAGTTTCCCAAGGGGAACCATACAAAAGCACTGAATTAAATATCACAAAAAATCCGTATTGGTTGTCTAAGGGAAGGGCAGCTTGGACTCATCATATTTAACAACAACACAGACTAAAATCATGCATGAGTGAGTGACAATTGAAGTCATAGAGATGGACACCCACTGAGTAAGCTGTCGTTGAAATCCTTACACCCGTTTTACATCCACATGATTTTATACCAATGTTGTATGAATTACAGAACCACCAGACAGCCTCTGCTGAAGAGCAGGTCATGGTCTACATGCTAAAACTAAAGCTGCTGGAGTTATCCAAGGTCGGTTCTTGATGCTCTTACACAAACATAATCTAACCGTGTTGTATGGACTTTGAGGGAGGGACCGCACTGTAGTCAAAGGTTCTGGAGGTGCACAGTAATGTGTCTGGGCATGCTGCGGCCGCGAGGTAGAAAGGTGTGTTTTCAGTGTATGTGTACATATGAAAGTCCTTGTAGGGTCCCCGTAGTGCCTGGTACTGTACATCCACTTGCAGGTCCATGCCCATCCTCACCCCAGTAACAGAGCAGATCCGCCAAGGCTTCTAGCAGAGCAGCTGCGGACATCCCTGCGCTTTTGGATCACATCCAGTGTTTCTTCCGACGGCACATTTTTCCGTCCAACACTGCAAAAACTATGAGCAAGCCAGGCCTTAACTGAGGCTTAAAAGCATACAGATTGAAGTGGAGGCCCCAAGAACAGAATAAATAAATGATCTGGTATTTCATCCCAGTCACTCTGCAATTTCACTGAGAAATGGAGCTTGCAACTCTAACGGACGCCGCCTAAGAAAGAAAAGACAGCCTCCATTCACCCGAAGAGGAAGCGGATTTAAGAGGGTGAGGAGGAGCAAAGTGTGTGGGAGGAGGCTGGGGGGTTCTGAGCCTTAGTCATGCCATTGCATGGCACGAGCCATTCTGTTTTGCTTTTGCCAATTTTTGTTTTCTGAAGCCTAAAACTAATTTGGCCTTGCCACTAGGTATACAAATAAAGCACACTTCAGCTAATCCTTCAGACAGGACTGGTGCTGTATATGGTAACATCCTGCTGAGACAATCACTCACGTACTCATTAGTAAGAAAATGGGCATGTCTCTCTCCAATATGGAGGAAAGCTCTGATAACTCTCTAGAGGCCCCATGACTGTGGCTCTTTGCAGCCTCATACAACCCACATAGATCACATCCCAATGCAAATCTTTGGACTTTCCACTCCCAGCTCAGAATCACTCCCACATCCCAACCACTCACCAATATGCTTCATACACAATGCCAAATATTACAGTTTTTTTGCTTTTATTGGCAGCTATAAAGCCGTAAAATGCTGTAGACAAAAACTGCAGGGTGTAAACACATTTGCCATGAGTGATGAGACTGCTCCTCTTCAGGAATTTGTGTCTGCATATGAAAAGAGTGATGGTTGGGGCAACCATTGAAAAAATGACTTAAACATTGACTCTATGGTTTTACTGGCATTTTTTAATTCTTCAGGCATGAGTCTTTCTGTTTATGTTGGTTGGTTGGTATAATACTGTCTGTCTTATAGCACAATTTTCAGCCATAACAAATGTCACGGACCCCCCCCCCCCCCAACACACACACACCAAAGGAGATGTCACCATGACAATCAACATACCTGTACAATTAAAATGACTAGTTCTAACTTTAATTCTTAACAGGAAAATGAGTCAAAATTCCCGACAGCTAAAACAGATTTTGTCAAAAATAAGAACTGCACATGCTATATGATGTCCTATCATTCCATGAAAGATTTGTATATGCCTTTAAAAATGCTTTCCTGAGAAAATCCACATCTGTGTAAAAAAGTGACAGAAGATTATTTGTTTGCATAAACTCACATGCTTCTAAAATTCAATCAATTCCATATATGCAGTATGAAATGACATTCTGGTATAAAATTTAACTCCTTAGTTAAATCACTCCTGTTTGCTCGCAGATTGTCCTGACATGGTTACCTAATTGTCATTACAAAATCTGTTTTTAGGGTTTCACGCTGCTAATCTTCACAAACCTTTGTGGTACAGCTGACAGTGAACAGAGTGAATTGAGTCCCTCAGTCTGGAATAAAAATGCCCCAGATAAATGTATTCCAGTGTTTAAATGTACATTAAGTTTGGGCTCCTTTACTCGTGGCAAAACTGTTTTGAGCTGACGAGGAGAGGAAGGAGAAGCTGAAGAATGGCTTAATTTCCTTGAACCCATAAAATCTGAAATTTGGCTTAACAGTCTTAAGGAAGTCCTCAGGAAACAAAAATTATTTAAAGATCTGAAAAGAGCTCTAGTTGCTCACTTTCACTCTTTTTAAAATGGAAACTGAGACAACGGGCCTTATCAACTTTTCACAAACTTATGTTACACTTAAGGTTTTAAGTTAGATCTTTCAGCTTAAGCTACTGGGCACAAAACACTATTGTGTCAAGAAAAATAATATGAGGTGATCTAGTTTCACTGTGTTCTTGTAAAACTTGGCTTTAACCTGAATTCTTATTCAAGTAGGTTACATTAGAATAGAAAACAATATTTACAAACAATTTCAACTCCTTTCAAGTATTAAATGAAGATATGCAGTTAGAACTTCAACCTACTCCAAACAATCTATCCATCTTCTAAATGAATATCCGGGTCAGAGGCAGGTTGAAGCATATCCTGGCATGGGATAAAACTAGGATACATCCCGGGTGGGATACCAGTTACTCCAAACCAGTTTTGGGCAAAAGAAATGAACTGGTAGTTGCAGTGTGAGCATCGAAGAATGTCACTAACTTCATAGACCACCAGTCTGAATTCTGCACATGCAATCTGCACTATTTCATTTTGCTTGCTGAACACTGAGAGTATTGTCTGAGCTGATGTGCCAAACCATCGCTTTTGACCATGCAAATGGTCTTACTAACTTCACGACAGCAAAAATGACAAATGTGAGGACATGTCAGGAGAGATGAGATGCCATTCAGGCTGCCACATAACTGAATTCTTAATCTCCCTAGATGGCTGCTCCTTACACTCAGGTGAAGTGATGTCCACACAGACAAAACATCCCAACAATGGAATCTGAGGCAATGGATGAATGCTATAGCTCTTACACTGGCTGCATACCAGTTTAAGACAAGGCACAGGATAATACCACACAAGGACAGAAATGTGTTTACTGGGAAAATTGCAGAATCCAGCATAGTAGGCTCGGGATATTAATCTGGCAACAACAATGAGGGTGTGGGATGACTAGGGCAGCTTGAAAAATGATGCGTTAGGGAGGGAGAAAGAAGACGATCTTATTATGTAGAAGAACAAAAGACAATTTGTTCAGCGCTCTGGTGGCTCTTGCAGTGCAATATCCTAAATGCCACCAGAAAACTTTTCCTTAATAACCTTCTTGATTAGGCCTAGTTATACTTTAGAGTTCTTTTTTTCAGGGTGGATGACTCAGTGTATCAGAATAAAATGGGTGCCACTGGGTGTTTTAATCCTTTGCTTTGCTCTAATTGCAAGTGTTTCAAGTCAGCAGAATATATAGCTCCTTGTTTTAACTTGCTATTATTTTTTTTAAAGAAGCCAGGGCATTCACTAAGGTCCTGTGACAGTCACTTATCAGACTAGCATTGTGTCACTGTCCTTAGCCCAATCAGAAGCTGTCAAAACCTCAAGTTTAACCATTCAAAAATAAGAGTCAAGTTAATGACTCACCTCAAGTCTCAATGGCTATATCACTTCTAATGGAATACAATATAGGCTGTCCCCAGGTTTGGAACAAGATCCATTTCCTAAGTCTGTCTTTAAATTGAATGTGTAGGTAAGTTGTAAAAATAATAATACAGTACATAATAACAATAATAGTTATTATTATGCAGTAATAATAAACGTAACTACATACAGTACTGCACTGCACTGCAAGGTGATGAACTGCTGAAGCCCGCAATATTTTCACGAATGTCAAAAAGTAGTGCATACATTCATTATTACTAACCTTTGTATTTAACCCTAATTTTTAATATAACAGACTTTGTGGCAGTCCGTTCAAAAGTACGAGTTGTCCGTAAGTTGAATGTTCATAAACTGGAGGCTGCCTGCATATGCACGTTAACTTTCACTATGGATTTCCTAATAACACATCTCAATGTCACAAATACTTGGACATAAACATGACTGTGTATGCTCTGCTAAATTAATCTCAAACAAAATACACTTCAGCAGTTTATCATGGACACTAGAAGTTCTCATTGTGAACAAGCTCACCTAAGTACAATCTACAATCTGGGCTGCTTGCTAGCTGGGCAAGTTATAGAAAGCAGAGGGATAGATGGAAGGATGGATGGATGGATGGATGGAACAGGAAATTATTTTACAACCTCAGGTACAGAATTTTCATTTAGATAGTACAATGTTATTTTCCATTTACCTGTACAGCCATATTTCATTCAGAGGTGACTTGCTTTTACGACCCACAACACAACCTACAACCCAATGTGATAAACCACCAGGAACAACTACTGGTTAAGTATCTTCATAGAGTAAAAAATCATGTCCTATTTTAGAGACAGCTTTTTAAAGCCAAATAGCAATTTTTCTAGGAGTAAAGAAGTGTCTTAGAAATTTCAGATTAAAAAACATTTAAATCATTCACTAGACACAAACACACCCCTCTGCTGGGATTCAGGCTGCTGTGTAGGTGAATCTGAATTTGTTCAGAAAATAAAAACAAAGCTAGCATCCCAACCTTTTGTTTTTTACAAATTGGTAATTTGCAAAAGTATTTGTCTAGGCCTTTGAAGGTTTCAGCTATGTAATTGCCAGTAAAATGTGACAAATGCAGAAAATCTCAAAGAATGCAACGAGGATGGTTCAGTAGAATGTCAGACACTGGAATAACTTAAAATCAAGGATGTGGAGTGACTACTACCAACTATATAAGGTGTGGAAATGCAAAATCTCATTTCAAGCCAGTCTATAGCCAAAAACAAAACTACTGATACAGCATCAATGAGAATTTCTGAGAAATGCCTCCTAATAATAACAACCTTTTTGGTGACCTAAATGTACATGGAGTATATTGGAGTATATTGGAGTATATTGAGTCTCTGCTCACCTCACTATCTCAGACCTCTTTTTTAAACACACCGACTTCTGCTAACACTGAATGATGAAATTGTAGTTATTGCTCTCAGCAGCTGAAGGTTACCTGTATCCTCTGTCAGCAGTATAGCCAAGAGTCACTACTTCAGTTAGTAATGTCAGAAATTCATGACATTGTCACTTTTAGGGCGACGCACTGAAATCACAAGATTATTATAAAATTGATCAAGAGAACTACTCAGTGGGACACTATGCCCTTGTTGAGAATAAAGTACGTGTTTATAATTAAAATACTAGTAATCCATGATGCAAATGAATTGTTCACTATGTCCACTGGTAGAAAGACAACATGGAGGTCAACTGAATGGCCTAGTGAAGGCTTTTTTTGTTTAACTGACATGCCAGACACTATCAACCTACAGACAGATTTTAAATGTCACCCGGCCTTGAGGTGTCCTCTATGATAAAGATCCGATGGCCATCCTGTGTATACTCTGTCCCTTCCCTTAATATGCCAGAGAAGGTGGTGGAACACAAATTCCACCTTTAAATTAGAAAGAAAATTAGTCAACAGATGATTAGAAAGATGTTTCCTCAAATAAGAGGAGAAGCTACCTGGCTGTCAATTGAAGCCTCCAGCACCTCGGATTTCAGACATAAAGACAGGGGATGGGATCACCATGGAAGTATTTCAGTCACAAATCACAACTAGAAGAAGCCCGGGACTTAACTATCAACATTCTACTTAAGAGATTTCTACTCAGGAAGACATGTGGGAAAGCGTGTTGTTGAGGGAGGTTATTGCTCATCCAGAGCCTGCGGCACCTGAAGGCGCGCCCATCAGAGGATGACCAGTGTCCTGTGTCCTGACTATACAGCTTCACATTCCAGAAATTTCTCAAGTTTCTCAAATGTGTCACAAATTCAGCGACGAACGCGACACCCCGCTTCACACCAAAGGCAGAGATTTTAAGTTCATAGCGATGGACCGCAGTTTGGGCTGCTGGCTACGCTGATAATGCATTTTTAAAAGCCCTAGACGAGATTCCAGCGTGATGTTCAATGTCAGCGGTGATATACTGTACTATATTATACAGCTATCTGAAAGGCATGGGACAATTTTACAGACAGACCGTAGACAAAAATATCACGACACAGAGATCGGCACATTAAAATTATAGTAAAGTGTCTCTTTGCCATTGACGTACGCATTACTCAATGACTACTGATTTCAGAACAATAAAGGGCAACAAGCGTAACTTACCTGTAGTGTCACTGTTCAAGGCAACCGGATTTATTTTATTTTATGCTTCCCCGTCCTTTACAGTAAGCTCGCAGCATCCGAAGGCATTCGTCCGAGTTCCTCCCGTTGCCATGAAATCCCCCCGTACCTCGCTCGCTTTCAATCGAGAGTATGGTTATGAAATGACATGGTTATTCTTTTTCGGATAAAGGATGGTAAACGACTGGCCGTCCGCCTGTTTTTGCAGCACAGCGCCTGGAGGGGACCGTCTCCCCGTCCCCCGAGCGACCTCCGCCTAACCGTAACTTGTGTCGCGTATCTGCCTTTCCGTTAAATGGTGGATGTGATAGGGGGATGCTGAGGGTGGGGGGGGGGGCAACAAACCACAGAATTTAGAAAATGAATATAAAACCACGATAAGTGACGAGAGACCAGGTCGTACTCTGCAAGAAGGCGGCGGCGGCGATGGCGTGAATCGAATAGCGGACCAGCGGCAGCGACCCGACTGGCGAATAACAGCTGGTCGCCCCAGCGAGGCAGGAAATACCGGAGAGCGTGCGAGCGCGAGGCGGGGAAGGGCGCGCGGGAGCGAAGGCAAACGTGGAGCGGAGCGTGGAGCGGATCCGGGGAAACGCGCCGGCTCTGCCCAGCACGAGATTCACCGAAGAGGCAGTTTGTACCCCACGGACCGACGTTTGCCGCTTGTGGGTGAAAGAGTCCAAGATACGTCTGCATGTTCCTATTATGTCCAGCACTATTATAGGCCTTTTATCAGTGTTGTTTGTTTTTGGTCCTATTTATATGTATGGTGTACGCACCGAAATGAACACACATAAATATAAATCAGATCAACTTAGTTTATAGCAGATCCAGTTTTATAAAATATATAATGTAAATCTGAAAGATGGCCGTTTTTGAACAATTTTCCTATTCAGAAATGTATTTTTTGTATTCTTATATGCTTAAATGTCAAGTAAGTAAAAATATAAATAAATGTAAATTGCACGTAGTAAACCGTCCAGTATGTAAACTTTTTTTTGTTTGTTTTGTTTGATAGAGAGGAATAGTTTTATTCTTTAACCCACCTGCGACTCGGGCGACCCCTGCTGGCAGATTATAGTCGGACACCAAGGTAAATAGTCCCATGCTTGTCTTTACTGAACATGTGAATTAAAATAGTGATTGTAGTTAATCTCCAATTTGTCACGCATATTTTCAATAAATATCTTAAAAATGTGAATATGAGAATAATACAGGAAGTAAACCTCTAACTGTGGTCTGTTTGAGTACAGCCTATATAATTACCAGCATTGTATTTACACACTTTAAGCATAAATCTGTGGAAGGTCACCCGTTTATATCCTGCAGTTGAATGATGTCACCAATGGCCCTTAACCCCAGTTGCTCTTGGACAGTGTTTTCCAATCCGATCCTCAGGGACCTCAGACTAACCCTGCCTTCACAATTGTATGTTGTTATGAATAAAAGTGTCTGCTGAAGAAAGAAATGCGAAATCACGAGGTCTGCATGAAATGAAACAGACGGCCTTGAGTTTCACGCCAATCTAAACCAAAATCACTAGTTAGGACGTAGGCTAAACATCTCAGAATACTCATCCATCTATCTTCTGAAACTGCTTGTCCGTTCAGAGTCACAGGGTTTCATGAGCACAAAGCAGGGAACAACCCAGGGTAGGGCGCCAACCCATCACAGGGTGCATTCACACACCATTCACTCACACAGGCACACTTCTGGGCAGATTGGTATCTCCAATTAGCCTCAGCGTGTTTTTGGACTGTGGGGGGAAAACGGAGTAAGCTACCTGGAGGAAATCCCATGACGACAGGGAGAATATGCAAACTCAACAAACATGGAGCCATGGTGGAGACTCAAAGGCAGGCAACAGTTCTTGCCACTGTGCTACCATGCCTCTCCACTATAGAACACATTTGAAAATCCATCGCCACATGATCTTTAGCAAGTGTCATCTCATCAAGTAAGGTGAGCATCTATCTGCAAGATATGGAATGTGTTCTGATTTGGAAAGATTCAGCACTATTCATACAGGTCTGGTTATCCCACCTTAACAGCTCAAAAGAGCTCTGAACTGAGTTCATGTATCTTGGCTGAGTTCATATTTTAAAGGCTTTTGGATTTTTCTTTAACCAACATTTGAATTAATTGCATTTCAGATGCAAATTTTGGCAATGAACTGGAAACATGACCAGGAAACCCGATTATCACAACCGCTGCATTGCCAGCACAACACTGTAATTGTTGAGCTACAGGAGCACTGCATAGCTGTTATTAAACGGTATATTTATGGCCCATATAGTGCAGGTTTATTGAGGCGCTCAAAAACCCTCCCAGCGAATTGTTCATCATTGCATGGGTACATTATTGCAATTTAAAATCATAGTTTAAATGGAGCAGAAAAGACATCAATTTGCAAAAAACAATCAGGCGTGGAAACAATTTTTAATAAATTCTTTAGCAAGTTGTAAAGGTTTCAATGAGAGCTGTAAGCACTCTGGAAGCACTCCTATAAAAGGTTTTTTGTACTATTCTCAGAATAGAACCTTAAGACTTTACAGAAGTGCCATCTACAGTATCAGTACAATAAATATTTACAGTCAGAAATCACATAAAGATATTGCACTTATTGTTAAAAAATACATTTATCATTTACAGTAACAATCTCAAAAGATTCATTTTTATTCTAAAGGCATAATTTTATAATAAATGTCCTCATTTTTTAATTATTGCAAACATCCTGTATATGGATTTAACTTAAATGATCATCTTTTGATTAACAACGAAATAAAATAAATAATAAAAGATTTCCCGCGATGTCTGTTTCTAGGAATAAATTAAAATCAGCATCTCTGTTTTACAAAAGGTGCAATGAAAACTCAGCTGGCACATGTTCAGCACTAGTTGTTGGGGGCATTTTTCTTGCTGACGTTCTCATAAATAGCAAGTGCTGCAGTATTCTGGTAGATTAAGTCCACATTGGTACCAGTCCTGGATTTGATAATATCCATGGCGCATTGGTTTAAGAAAACATATTGCTCCTGGAAAGTAAAAAAAAAACAACATGTTGTTTTGAGTTCAGGATTCGGGTTTACCTGTGTACTGCTGAAGGTTCTGCTAGGCAGCCAGCGGAGGAGACCCACTCTCACCTCGGTCTGCACCATAAGCGGCCGGTGCATTCGCATGTCATGGATGGTACCAAACACATCCACGATGCTCTCTCGCTCTATCTGGTAGATGAGACGATCGATGGCAATGAAGGTTCCCGTCCGCCCTACCCCCGCGCTGCAAAAACACCCACAGCAAAGGCACTCATACACACATAGACAATACAGTTCATGTAAATGGCCGCACTGTACTACACTTAATGTTATGTTATGCAACGATTAGTGGTTGGGGTATAGTGCCACTTCTGGCTGAAAACATTTATGTAGTTAGTTAAATAATTAATTAATATTTTAATATATGCAGGTGCTATTTGCGCCCAGTTGTCAGTAGTCAATAATGCTATTTGCATGTAGGGGAGATTCATTTCTAATTAGCAAGATTTCTGTGTGCCTTAGGCAAGCTAACTATAGCGAGAACAAGGGTGCATTTTGTGTTTGATGTACCCCACCATTTATATTTGCATGCACTTTGGCACCTTCGGACACTGAAGTTATGTGTAACCGTGCAAACACACAGTGTTTTTTTGTGTGGCCGAGGGGCGGGGAGTGAGGAGGTCGGGCGTAAATAGTCGAATAGATGACAGCCTAGTCAACACCCCCATCTAATCCCTGATCCTCCCATTCCCCCAACCTCTACAATTTATAATCCTTCGATACACTCTCCCCACCTCAAATGTTTATTAGAAACCCAGCTTTGTGTGATTCATTGTAATCAATTTTACCAGATCTGTGTCTCTGGCATGTGACATGAGCCACCACTAAGTGACAATGCTTCAGTTTTGGTGCATTTGACCTAAATTGAAATGGAACCCAGATATACAGATTCCTGGGAAATATGAAAAAGATATATCAAAAGGCACTTTAACACCAGAACCTTTTTCCAGAACCAGAAACTTTTGTTGCATTCATACCACAGGAACTCGGCCCGACTGCAGTTCCTGGGAGGCAGTTTCAGAACCCTTTTTTAGTACCTACTCTAGACTAGATACTTTTCATTCAAACACAAACTAATGGGGAGGTGCTTACACTGATAGCTTGATGACTGGTTGACCTCAAGCACCGCCGCAAACTTGGAAGTGGTGTGTAAGTGCGGGGAAAAACATGCAACTACCAGAGCAGATGGAATTATTTTTGTACTTCAGTTACATTTAGTGAGTAAATTCTTGCTTGTGTCTATATTTGTGCATCAGAAAAGTTGATAGATAACCAATTCGTTTGTCTAATATCACTGGTGCTGGTGGTGAAACTTGCCAGTGCTTATGAGCAGATTATGTTAAGTGTGTTCTTCTCTGGGAACCCAGAAGATTAATCTGCTGGTCAGATTTAATAATGTAATATGAACATGTCACAGGTAGTATGAATAAATTATAAATCAAAGGCTGTGTCCTGTTTTGATCACAATCACTCACCCCCTGATAACCAACAGATATCTAACAAATAACTTCACAAAACAACTTGTTTATTGTCCTTTGTTTTGGGAAGGCAGTGTAGCTTCGAATTATGTGTGAAGTTTAACCTATGAGCTTTTTGTATCTCCCATGCTGATTTATCATAAACATCCCAGTTCTGTTGTGCAGTATGAAAGCAACACACAAAAGAGGCTAGGCGCTTCAAAGGTTCTTGGTCAAGGCAACCCAGGAACTTGCAACCAGGCACTAGGTCCTGGAACTTCAGTGTGAAAGCACCCAAATACTTTCTGAGTTACTGTGACAAGATCAAGTGTCTTCTGCAGGTACCTTTCCCTAAGCAGCATTTCTTCAGTTGGAATTGGAATTTCTTCAAAATAGAATCTCTGCCAGACTTTCTCCTATGACTAAGAGTCAGTTGTGATGCACTGTGGGTGAGTACTGAGACTCAGCTGTGATGCAGTGTGTATGTGTACCGATACTCAGCCCTGATGCAGTATGAGTACTGAGAATCAGTTGTGATGCACTGTGGATGAGAACCAAGACTCAGCTGTGATGCAGTATGAGTACTGAACTTGGTGTACTGTGGAAGAATATGGAGCATCAACTGTAAGGTACTGTAGGTGAGCACTGAGACTTAGCTGTGATGCACTATGAGTGAGTACTGAGACTCAGCTACAATGCACTGTGTACTGACACTTTCATGCACTATGCTGCAGACCCACCTGCAGTGCACCACAGTGGGGCAGTTGCGGGAGTACTGGTCCATGTGCTCCCGCACCAGATGGCGGAAGTTGATGAGAAGCTCAGTGGTCTGAGGCACGCCATGGTCTGGCCAGGCTGTGAAATGAAACTGCCGCACAGAGCGGATCTCCGCCGTCTTGACCTGACGGAGTCAGGGAAGCAGGATTTAAGGTTGAAGCCGTGGTTGGGGGGTTAGAAGACACTCTCTTGTGGAATTTAAGGGCCACCCTAGAAAATTTGCTTTCTCTAGCAAGACCTGTACTCACGTTTTTCACATCAAAGTCTCTTATGGTCCAATCCTCCAGTACAATGCTTGAGGTGGTTGTTACGGATATATTGTCAAAATGCTTGGACTTCTGGGGCCAGTATTCTTCACATTTAACCTGATAAGAACGTTGGCATTTTAAATTGCAATGTTGGTATTAAAAGATATTTGGACAGTGTTTATACTGGAAAAACTGCTATGTATCGCAGTCACACAGTACTCAACTGGCTGGTTGAAAGATCAAAATTTCCATGTATAATCCATGTACTTCACTTTAAACATATGCCATCTATTTCAACAATGATATTCGTTGACAGTAATATGTGCAACTTGCATGAATGTATGTGTGTGGGTTTATACACACATACTTTTTTAGTGCACGGTGAGACTGGTTCAATGCTGGTTCAGCAATTAGCTTGCATGTGCAGCTGAGTGTGTTGGTCACATGAGAACATTTACAGACTTGCTTTAACCTTAGACATTCAGACAGAAAGAAACTGATATACTGATAAAGGAAATATGTCAGTTAAAAGAGAAAATGATTATGAGTGTCCAGAAACTGGATTTTGAGAAAAAAATGCTGCATTTATTTCAGCACTTACGCAGCACTTACCTAAATGGTGCTGTGTGTGAGAGATTAGATGACAAATGACCATAAATATATAAAAGTCAAAATGTCTTGCACTGACCCGTCCTTGTTCATTACATCTAGTCAGCATCACCAGCGTGTGGACATTCTGCTCCCAGATCATCCTCCAGAACTCACTGACAGTGCAAGCTAATGGACCCTGGGCTGCAACGAACTCCTTCCTGGAAAAGTAGCCCTGCACACACGGACACCAGCTGGAGACTATGATTTGCATGTAAAAGGTTAGCATGTCAGAAGGTTGACATGCTATGCACACCTTCATAATGCATGTTATGAAGGTATTTGTAGTGTATTATAAATGAGAGCTTCATAGACCATTCATAATGCATAATAAACATGGCTATAATATATGCCTTTTTATAAAAAGTTATAGCTGAGTTTGTAATACTTTATAAATGCATTATGATACATTATGAAGTTATGAATAATGCATTATGATGACTGCTTTAAGTAAAGTGTTACCACTTATTTTAAAAAATATACACTGAGCTAAACTGAATCATTAACACTTAAAGTTAGATAAATACAATCAGCAGCTTGCAGCTTATTGATGGTCTGGAAATGCGTACCGGCATGTAGTTAGCATTGATGTAATCATCATGGGCACCTCTGAGGACCGAGAGTTTGACCCGTGAAAAATCATCTGTGACGGAAAAGTAACACGAGTTGGATCCATTCATGGCCAAAAGCTGCCCTGTTCTGGAGAACAAAGCTGCCCCCCCCCTCCCCCGGTGAGACTTACATGGGAGCACGTTGTTGTAGCGGTTCTTCCCTTTGTTCTCCAGTATCAGGGCACTGTTCTTGGCCTGGGCCACGCCCACAGATTTCAGGTCCTGTTAAAACGTATGAATGAGCCAAGGACACGGCATAAGAAACGACCGCGTTCTCTGCGATAGATGCCTTCAGGTTCTAGCAGAGATAGTAGGAAGATGTCGGTCCGGCTGAATTTTACCTCAAATTCTTCTGCGTAGCCGCAGTTGGAATTGGCACGTTGTTTTCTGTAGTAGGTCTCAAAATCCTCCATCCTTATGGGCATGGAACTGTAATATAAAGGGAACCATGTACGCACAGCATAAAGGTCAATGTTACGGCATAACACTCAAAATGAAAAATCGAATCTGGCAAAAAGAGATGTTAACTTACATTTTGGCTCTGGAAAACAAAAGCATAAGAAGTAAAAAATGTTACAATTTAACAAATATTCAATTTACTATTCATGTTTTACTTATATCACACTGAAGTTCATTTATATTTCTTTACACATAACTGCAAAAGATACCTCATTGACTGAATAGGGATTTCCGTCACTTCTCTTTTGGGCTGTTTTCTGGAGAAGAAATAATATATGATTATTTTTAATGATATCCATTTATTA
Source organism: Stomatorhinus ivindoensis (assembly GCA_019775895.2). Lineage (NCBI taxonomy): Eukaryota > Metazoa > Chordata > Actinopteri > Osteoglossiformes > Mormyridae > Stomatorhinus > Stomatorhinus ivindoensis. The sequence continues at coordinate 5,413,695 of JABFEB020000020.1, read as the reverse complement.
AACATGTCAAAGTCACAGTGCATTTATAGATTTTCTCACTTCAGAATAGCTTCATAAACATAGAGATAAAATATACGGCATTAATGAATCCTCACCTTCTCCAAAAAAACACTCCAATGATGACGGCGATAATTAAAATGATTAAAACTGCCAAAACCCCGCCTACTGCTCCACCAATGACAGCTAACGGACAAATACAGAAGGATGACAGAGATCAGTCTCAAGTTATGCAAAACCCTGGAACATATGCTTAACACCAAGGCAGATCATGATGCAAAGAGGGATACATTTTTTTAAAAGTGTCCTATACCTGGATTTTGAGGAAGGGTAGTGTAAGCAGGACCCGATAGGCTGAAGAAGGACTGAGAGATGTTCACGAAGTTGTTGTTGAAAATGAGGTAAGTAAACGCAACAATAGAGTAGCTATAAGAAATTCAAAGAAAGAAAGTATCTTTTAAAATTTGTGTGGCACCAAAAGCACTCATTAAACTCATTAATGTGATAATGCTTTCTGTACTATAGTTTATAAAACAGAAAACTACTGGACTACTGAACGTCAGTCCAATTGCATATTATACAGAAGTATAAAGTATTCTCCTCCTCTCTCCTCATGTAATACAAGTTTCTCTGTTCTTCCTTTATCCCCCATTTTCCTGACCTGTCTACC
>JABFEB020000020.1:5375581-5389845 GCA_019775895.2 Stomatorhinus ivindoensis | reverse complement strand
CCCATTGAGGATACTTAGAAACTAAGAAACTTTTTTTTTTTATAAATGTTGAACAGAAGTGCCAAACATACATTGATATACAACAAAATTTATTTTTGAGTTATAGAAATGACACCTATTAGCTTGCCCCGTTTGACTCTTCCCTTGCTCCAACCAGTTCCTTCGTCGACTGAAACAACTTTTGCATGTTCTGCACTGCATGGAACATTTTACCCATGAGGATTTGCCTATGCTGTTCTGTGGTTGCGGCCTCGTTTCCCAGTTACAATGCGGCATTTTCGCCGTAGTCTCCTAATACAGTATGTCATTGTTCCCCCTGGCACACGCGTGAGCCTTCCGCCTGAACATATCTGGGGCACACATACGTGTCTACAAACATTACAGTAGAAAAACACAAACAAAGGTGAGTTACTGGACACTGCGTGTCCTTCACCATGAAACCATGAATTTGCAATTGGGTTTTGTTTGTAGAAATTTTTTTAATAGATCTTTACGCATTAGTTTTCCTTTTACAAACAAGCATCTTACCCATTGCAGCCACTGAAGACAAAAGGAGGATAATAACATCTTTCTTACAAACTGAGCATTGTAATACTCATCCCTCTGGTCATCCAGGGAAAACTGGGACTGCTAACAGTTACATCTTAAAATGAAACAGCCTGCAAGAAGAGATTTACCATGAAAGCTGTTCCTAGATTCCTATAATGGCACCTGTAGGTTTCAAGGTGAATTGTAATATACTGAATATCAGCGCAAAGGTGGCTTTTAAAGAAAATAAAGAATGTAGGCAGGTAACTGCATGTCTTTTAAGTAGTTATTATTAACTAGGCATTTTTAATATTATTTATTTAAACCATACATTCTGTAGGTACACATACAATAAATACCAAGTTTAAAAGTACTGGAATAGATTTTTTCCTATAACTATAATTTCAAGGTATGTATGTATCTTTACAGAAAGCTCTGTAGCTGTGGTATATTTGCAGGGTGTCTGACTTCCTGGTGGATCCCCATTGGCTGTGTTGGCCGACCGTGCCCCCTCTCCCAGTTCCCGCTGGGACGTCTGTCCTCCATGGTTGGAGAGAATGTAAGAACAGATCCCAGCACTAACCCTCCATAATGATAAGAGGTAGGTCTCCATAAGGACCTTCCACTCACGTAATCCTCAGGTCTTTGACGTGGGAGAAAAAATTCAGAGGAAGTTACACTGAAGTTTTCCCAATACTGATATGGAACGTTCCACCGCTGGAAAATCCCGGGAAAACCCCCCCCCCCCCCCATATAATTTCAGCATTGAAAGAGGTTCTAAGCAGTAAACAATGACCTTAAAGATTTAATCATGGGTGACCTGCAGCATTGCATCCATGCCTGTACAGCAGTGATGCAAGGAATCCACACATCTGCCAAAGAGGAAGACTAGCCATATTTTGCATTCCAGTGAAACATCCCTCATGACTTGAGGGGACAGAAAAGTTTGGCTGGCCTAATGCCTAGAGAGACAAGCAAGAACGTTATCTTTGACAAGAAATTTGGAAAGTACCGCACATAATTCTCCAAATGATTATATGGAGCCAACTACAGTATATCTTCCACAAAGAACCAATTCGCACTAAAACTTCACTTAAAGCACCCATGTATGTATAGTGCATAATAGGTGAGAGTTTCATAGAGCATTCATAATACAAAATAAACATACCTATAATGTGTTATGCCTTTCTATGAATAGCTATACCGAATAATTATGCTTATAATACTTCTTGGATGCATTTCACCTTGGAACACGGAGAATATCTGTTGTTTAAAACATCACCAAAATGTGATAATCATCTTACATAAACAATGAAGCTCTGTCTGCTTCCTCTACCAATACTGTGTATTATATAAAATAGAAAAAATAAAACATAAAAAAAACAATAATCTATAGATACACTATATCGCCAAAAGTATATGGACATTTCTACTTAACGAGGGATTGCCTAATTAAGTTACACCTATTGCTGACACCTGTGTATAATTAAGCACACAGTCAGTCACACCATGTCCAGGAATAAATATTAGTAGCGGAATGACTGGTAGCACAGAAGAGGTTAGTGACTTTCCACTTGGCACCATCATAGGACGCCATCATTTCACTAAGTCAGTCATATTCCTGCCCTGGAGAAGCTGCTCTGGTGAACAGCAAGCAAAGTGACCATCAAAACGTCCAAGACCAAGTTCAGCTGAGAAGTGATTGCCACAAGAAGCCAGCGAGCCTCAATGTCCAACCAGGGCAGTGAAGGAAAGTGAAGAGCAGAGGCTATCACAGCAACAACGGCCAGCCAACTTCATATTGATGTGCTCAGATTTAAAATGAGATGCTGGACAAGCTACTGCCCGCATACCTTTGGCCATATAGTGTGCAACAGCGAACTAAAGTGCAGCATCAAACTTAACAGTATAAAATAGAATTAAAAAATAGCAGCAGCTATATGGTTAAACGTAGCAGCATTGCAAACCTGTACTAATATATTATACTAATATATACAGTGCAAGGTGCAATGATTCAGTGCAATGACAGTCCATTGAGTGTCTGTGTTGTGTTATAGTAGAGTATCCTCTTGTTTGAAGCGTCCAAGGCAGCGATCCTCTTATCTGACAACAAAGTTAATGGAAAATTGGTACTTTTATGGGTGAAGCATAAACCAGAAGTGGACCCTGGACACATAGAGACCATTAACCCCCTGAAGCTGGTGCCAAAAGGAATGGGTTTATTAGAATTAGAATGAATTTGATTGATTGGAGGTGGAAATTCTAGAAACTTGCACCCTTCTGTGAGATGACACAAATTCCTGGTTTACGTTTCATGGGGTATAACGGGAACCAAGCCCTGCTACTTCCCATCAGTGACACGTCCTGCGTTTCTAACTTGTAGCCTTCAGAGACTCCCGATAGTCAGATAAGCTGCCAGCAGACAGTAACCCCATTGGACTGCAGGAAAAAAATGCAGATTCTCATTCACGTTCAACACAAGACTGTGACTCTTTGTGTATGAAATGAACACGCAATATGGCGATTTGTCAAGTTTATCCTCCGTCCCCCAAAATGACACTTGGCGAGGCCATTTTTGAGAAGAAATTTTACACAAGCTAGAAGTGAACTGTTTGCCATTGAGATTCTTACCAGAAACAGTGGTAATTTGTTAAACAGTTTACTAAATTCTTACTGCTACAGTTATATGAAAATAAAGAAAAGACCTGAAAAAACAAGTTAAAGCTTTGTCAGCGATATGAATAGTGTCCTTGTTCTCCGATTCAATATGCATCCTGTATACTGTATCACAACCCTCCTCCATTGAAAAGATAAGTGCAGGAATCAAACAGATACGAAGATCCCAACAGCACCATCTGATGCCACTGAAAGCATAGAGGTATGGAGTCATATGAGGTGCTTCATCCAGCTTTTGGAACTTCCTTTCTGCCAGGTTTACATGCCTCCTAGTCTTTATCAAACCAAGTGCCCCAGAAGCTTGATCAGAAGGGACGTCTGGCATCTAACAATTATGAAGGAGGGGCCTGCATGTCACGCTGGCTGGGGGCAACACTAGTTCAACACGGGAAAATAAAAACTCCCCCTTTAATAGTTCAATCTACTTTCATTCCTCCATTTTTTGTAACCACTTTTTGTTGCTACAAATACTGGAGTGACTTTAGGAGAGGTTTTACAATGGCTAAGCTGACACTTTAACAGATAAGACATCATGACAGTGAAGATCATCCCTCCATTATCTGAACCTACTTATCCTATTCAAGGTCATAGGGGATCCAGAGCCTATGGGTGCAAGGCAGGGAACAGCCTAGGATGGAGCAGCAACCAATCACAGGCCACACTCACACACCATTCACACTTACGGCAGTTTGGTAACTCCAATCAGCCTCAGTATGTTTATGGAGTGTGGGGGGAAACCAGAGTATCTGGTGAAAACCACACGACAACATGGGGAGAACATTCAAACTTCACACACATGGAACCCTAGTTGCAGATGTATGTTATAACATTGCTAACCACTGCACCACCATGCCACCCCTACAGTCTCCTTATATATTTTTTAATCAGCTGGACCAAGAGCTAGCAGCTCAGTTTCTGCATAAACAACCATGTTTTCCCACAATTGCTACTTGGTGGAGCGACACACTGCATTGTGTCCCCAAATGACCCATTTGATCAGAATTAATATGCATAGTCAGGCTGCTGAAATACACTTATAAGGAATAAGGAAACAGCACCTTCTTTGTTCCGAGACAGTACAGCGATTTGCTGATAGCACGCATCACCATTTCCCCCTTGTTAATACCCTTTATGTAAATGCGTAGGCTAGCTGCACAGATTTCCTACAGACATTCATGCAAACACTGTACTTTCCTGGGCTGCTAATTACAGGCCGATTAGGAGAACTTGCATGCTGGGACGGATTATGGGTTGTGTGGGTCCCTGGGCAAAACGTTCGCGAGCAGCCAAACGCCCTCCCTCCATGTTTCCATCAGAGGCCCTATAGGGTCTGGGGCCCTTGTAGGCAGAGGATCAAAGAATGTAGGCCCTCTAAAATAGACAAACGGAAATACATTGTTGATAAGCGTTGCAAATTGTTTTGGGCTAGGGGCCCCACGGGCCCCCTGCACCCCAAGGGCCCCTGGGCAGCGGCCCCGCTGGTCCGATCCGTAATCCGTCCCTGCTTGCATGTACTTTGAGGGAGCAATGCCGCTCATTCATCACTGCTGGAAGAACCTGTAGAGGGTGAGCAGCTGAAACAAACATGATTCAGGAGCCCGGGGCATCTCGTTTCATTTTAATAACAAAACAGGGGCGGCAACCTCTTTGTTCAGCAAACGTTACGCAGACACTGGGCCGCCTGCGCAGGTCTGCAGCCCGGCAGCCCGGCAGGCATGCTAAAGATGCAAGTTTTCCTCTCAATGTGTCTAGGATTTGACACCCGGCTGCAAGGTTTTCATTCTTTCCTGTAAAAGAACAATCCTTTTGCTCGGCCGGTTCAGATTTCCATTAGCTAATTCTGCTTTTAACTTGGTGTTATGCTAATCTCTATATTCGGGCTTCCCAGAGGCATATTAATTGTCGAGACAATTAAGACCCTCTGTCTTATTTCTGTTCTTTCCTTTGTACTTTTACCTACAAATTTTACAAGCATTGAAGTATTTTAGAATATCCTGGGTCTTGTCACAATATGCTTGTTCAGGTTTGATTTGATCAAGAGTCCACTTCTCTGCTTACCCCACGAACCATGGTATTGTTAAACGCCTTCGCCAGCACCACAGTTCTAAGGCACACACACTTCTTCATAGCCCAACTTTCATAGTAAATACCATATTGCAGACAATCTTGCCTTGAATCTTGTTTTACTTTGATCAAACTTCCAAAAAGTCGGACACATTAACTGTCCGACTTTGTGTAACATCTACACAAACTCCACCTCAGTCAGATTGTGAGTCAGTATTGTATCACCTCTCTTCTCTTACTCCATTTTGTTAATTACATGCCCTTTAAAGCACATGCACCACTCTTGTCTAGTTAATCTATGCTGCATTGTGCGACGGCACTTGAAGTCATCGTCACGTTTCCTTCCGGTTCCTAAAAAATAAGAAGTGTTCCTCGGAGGATGTTATTGCTGGATTAGCAAGGCAAACTGCTCCAGCGGGGAACCATAGAATGACGGACGCGGGCAGGGCTTTGGGACGAGGACGCGTCGTGAGGGAAATGGGGAATAACAGGAAAGGGATGATGTAAACTACTCTGAGGTGTGCCCTCATGAACTCAAGCCGTCTGGGCTGAAGAGCAAGGCTTTGTTTACACTCCGAAGTGCATTATCAGCTGCTGTTGTCGCGAGCAGCCCGGCTAACTACGCCTCTGTTGCATACACACAGCATTTATGGGCACCCTGAACAGGTTTGTACTTTAATGTACCGCGACGCTTCTTCTGCACTTCATGAACATGGATGCCTAAAGTTCATTGGTGTCATTTGTCACCCGGTTGTGTTTTCTGCTGAGGCCTTTAGAAAGGGAAAGGAAAAAAAAAACCACGCAAGATCCTCCACACAACAAATAAGCTTTTCCGAGAAAATCAAGAATACGCTAGTCTGTGAGCTTTGTACTTCCTGAGAGTTACAAGCTCTATGCTTTTCAGACTGGGTCCTCCAAACACCCCCAAAGGATACCCTCCAATACTCTCTTAATACTTGCTATACCAGCAAAGTCTGGCTCTGCTACATCACTGAGCGTATGAACATTAGAGAAACGCATCAATACTTCCTTCTGACATGAAGCCATTTTGAGATAATCACAAACTAAAGTAAAATATAACAGTCGTGTTCATAAAAATATGTCATACAATTACTGTTCTCAACCTTCGGTCTTAGCACAGTCTTATTTTCTATTTAGCTACAAAATATACAGAAATGTTGCTCAGTTAACAGAAGTTCACCCCTTTATGTTTGTTTATGTTTAAGTTGGTTTGTTTAAGTTGGTTTAAAGTTTGTTTAAGTTTGTTTAAGTATGTTTAAGTTGGTTTAAAGTGGCTACCTTGGGCTGCAGCTATTGACATATACTTTAATGTACTAGAATAACACGGCTATCGAAAAGTTTACCATGTAAATTAATACAAATACAAAAGAAAACCTCTAGGTCAAAAACAGTAATGCCTGGGGATAAGCGAGAATATAGTATATAAGTATGTGGGGCGAAGTTTAGCACAGGGTTTGCTATGATGTGCTTGTCCCAGTCTGACTGCAAGCGAAAGACAAAGAAGAGCAGGTAGAAACCACTGATGTTGAAAGACAAGAAGGGAAAAAAAGAAGTTTCTGGTCTGGTGTGCAGGGTGTGGAACACTTTCACTAACACTGAAAATACACACAATGAACATGAACATACACACAATCAGAAAAGATTATCGACCCAAAACGCACACGAGGTTACATAGGACAGAGATGGAGTGTTGTGACAGATGACCTGGCCCCCACAATCCCCCCACCTAAACCCTATAAAGCTGGTTTGGGGCAGGGTGGAATGAAGAGTAAGAGTAACAAGGTAGCCAACTTGTGCCCAGAACTTGTGGAAACTCCTTCTGGATTGTTGGAGAAGTGTTCCAGGTGGCTACATCTGGAAGCTGGTTGAAAGAATGACGAGTCTACGAGCTGTCATCAAAGCTAAAGGGGGCTATTTGAAGGGTCTAAAATTTGGGGAAATTTTGAGATATTGAACACCTTCTCTTGGTCGTTGTAATATCTGTATTACTTCACTGCCTTGGAGTTTTCTACTATTAGGTAAATAAAAGCTAAAAGAGGTGATTGGATATAAAATATCACAATATTGTGGTGTCTCTGTAATACTATATAAAAGAAACCATGTTTCATAGTAGGTTACAGTATATACTGTTAATGCATTCGGCAAATAAAACAGGTTTGGGTTTTTTCCAGCAATCTAGAATCTACTGTATGTGTCCAAATGTCGGCTAACGTGGATCTACTACATTTTTTTACACTTCTGAGAATGGCACAATAAATATCTGCAAGTATAAAAACAAATGTCACCAGTGACCTTAACTATAAGGGAAAAGGGAAAAACTTGAATGAAACCCATAACCGAGCGAGCTGCCCTCAATCCCACACTGAGTATCCGCAGCCCACAGAGATACCTGCCGCAACAGGTGCAGCGCAGAGGACAGCGGAATCTGCCGCTCCATGGAGGACTGAGGACGAGGCGCTTACCTCGGAGACGGCAAAGAGGAGGACAGCCGTCAGGGCGACGCATGGCAGCGACGGTCGCCTCATCATGCGGGTCGCGGTGTAGAAACTGCTCATATTAAGACGCGACCGGTTGCTGGCATGTCTACCGCGCCCAGCAGGTGCGCTGCAGACTCTCCCTATTAGTGTAAAGCGGATTTGCACTTTATTCGACTTTATAAGCGCTGCCTGGCAGTAGCAGCCTCTCGCTTCTCGTTTTTGGTGTCCGGCGGCAAAGTCGATAAGCGCACATTAAATGAAGACAGTTCCTTGAGCTAACATTTCTGGGTGGGGCTGGCGAGATCTTACTCGTGCTTACTCTCCGCGCTTACAAGTTACTGGTATTTTAAAAGTAATAACCCGCCTCCAGCGCCACACACACTCCCCTTAGTCACTCCTTCTTCCCGATCTGCGCTTCAGTCCGGAAAACTCTCGCTTATTTGAGGGGCTAGTCATTGCCCTTGTTCTCTCTCCCAGTGGACTGTAGAGGAAGTTGGGTTATTTAGGATTTTTTAAACCATCCCACATTCTTTTAGCGACTCAGCAAAGGGGCGCAAATGAATGTGTCCCATGGCAATGCATTTGCAAGTTTACAATCTACAACTAGGTCCATTATGTTGATGAATAGCACTTATTTACCAACCTCGATACATGGCACATCACCGTTACTGGCATATGACCAACGTGGTAATGTTATGTTTATACTTAAAAAAAATATATATATCTATGTTTTTCATCATTCGTGTCTTTTTTAACCCGAAGTTTGCCAGCACTAAACTCTTCAGCATTTTCACCTGTATGATTCTGTTGCTTTGGTGCTTTTACTTCCTGCTGTCATGGAATGTATCTGACGTAACTACAGGTTTGTTGAAATTGAATGGAATAACATAAACACATGGTAGGTATTTAAGCTATTCCTCACTAGAGTAGGCTAAGGTGATCCTAATGATAACCGTGAGTCCAACATCATGAAAAGTTACTCTCATCACAACCCTGGACTTTGGCCCTGTCATGTCACGCATTATTTTGGGCTGTTTTTTGTGACAAGGTTGTGATCATTCAGAACACTCATCTCACGCCTTTCCCATGACACTTACATCACTGTCACTTGCTGAGGTGTTTTTAACTATAGTTTGAGCCTGTGTCTCTTTCTTTTCTAAAGGAAATAATTGGTGATATGAAATATTCAGCCTGTCCCACATATGTTGTTCACTTGTTTTTTGAAAGAGATTTACACTACACTGATATTTACACTAATGGACCAAACAGCCAAAAATTATGTACAGCAGTTTCACCTCAGGCATTGTATCAAGAACCTTTAAGCATGCAGTATTGCAACAATGATTTAAAAATGCAATTTGGACACCCCAGTCCTCTCCGGCATTAGACCAATTTTCAATCTCCAGTCTCTTTCAAAAATTTTGGAGAAAGTGGTATTTTGCAGTCTTATTTAGAAATACATAATATTTCTGAGATGTTCCTGCCTGATTTTAAAGCCATTCCTAGCACTGAATCTGCACGTTTAAAAGATTTTAATGATCTTTCACTAGGGACTGACTGCAGGGATTCTGCCATTCTCGTGTTTTTAGATCTCAGTGGACCACCCTGTCCCCATCTGTCACATGGGCAAATTGTGCTGGCAATAAAGCCACTTCTCTGGAGTGGTTCAGGACTTAAGTTTGATTCATGTCTGAAGCTTTCCTGTCTGCCTTGGTTACCCTGTATCCTCCTTACTGCATCGCCATTGTGATGTCCTTCAGGGTACTATTCTCAGTCCATTCTTAGGAAATATGGCGTCTGTTTCCACTGTTATGTTGATGACGTTCAGATTTACTTGCCTTTGAAACATAGAGATACAGACTCTTTAAAAACAGTCGGACTGTCTGGAGGACATCAATGCTAGGATGACCACAAAACTCTTTAAACCTAAATAAGAATAAAACTGATGTCCTGATATTTAAATCCAGTGGTGCCAGTCCTTTAAACTTGTATTCCCTGGAACCATATGTAAAACCTACTATAAAAATATGAATGTCACAATGGGTTGATTTTAAATTGGACAAACAGATAAACTCAGTTATCAAAGGTAGCGTTTTTCAACTGAAGCTCTTATCTAAGGTCAAGCCTATTTATCTTTTAATGATTATCAAATGATTGTACACGCTTGAGATACTGTAATGCACTTTATGTTGGTGGTAGCCAAGGCTCCCATTCGTGCTTATAGTTGGTCCACAATGCGTCAACTCATTTTTTAACAGTAACATGCAAGCGAGAGAACATTTCCCCCATACGTAGCTCCCTTCATTGGCTTCCTCTATGTTTTTTGGATTGATTGTAATATTTTATTGTTTGTCGTCAGCGCATTAATGGGCTAGCTAAAATCTCTCACTCTTGCGAATCATATGGCCCATCAAGGTCAGGTAGGTTGCTGCTGGTTGTTCTTAAATCGAGGTTTAAGCACAGGGGAGAGGGCATGCTTGCAGTTGTAGCCCCCAAACTCTGGGAGTTGCCCCTGTATGTTAGGCTGGTCCCCTACATTGCCTGTTTTTAAATCCCATCTTAACACATATCTTTATTCCTTGGCTTTTAACTCATTATGAGAGCTGGTCTTAATGCTCTTATTGTTTTATTGTCTTTTTGTCTTTTGAACTATTCGTTGTACGTTTATTGTGTTGTTTCATGATTCTTGTTATTTTCATTGTACAGAAATTTGGACATTTATTGTCTTTTTTTTAATAAGCTTTGTCTTGAGTTATCTTGTTTCAAATGCCATACTTTCTTAAAGGGTTGCACAGTGGGTCAGACTTGTTGTATTAGACATCCTGGGTTTTGGATTTGAAACCTGCCAGTAGTTCTGTGTGGAGTTTGCATGTTCTCCTCATGTTCATATGAATTTTCGCTGAGCTCTCTGCTTTCCCATGTAGTCTAAAAACCTGCGGTTAGAAGAATCAGTGACTAAATTGGTCAAAAGACCTAATACAGCATGCCCTCTGTTGCCTGGGATGGGGGAATATTTTCTAATAACCTTATTAAGCTAATGAAGTCAAGTGAGAGCATCTGCAGACTGGCTGTTAATTTGTGCTACTTCATAGTTATAGATGCAATAGAGCGTTTGTGGTTTGCTTAGCTATACAATAGGATATATAATTTCAGTAGAATTTAATAGTTGACGGTTTCGTATCCAAAATAGGCAAATATGCAAAGCTTTTGTGTGACATTCGAAGAGCAAGTTCATGTGCGAGCAGTAAAATGCAAATAAAGCCAGTGTCACCAAGACCTGCAAGGCATTCTGGGAACATCCTAGATAAATATGAAACAACAGAGAAGGGGACCAGATGAGTAATGTACAGTAGGGGTCACCAATACAGGACTGATATAGTGTATTCCCAAGCTAATGTATGTATGATTCCACTGGATAGGTTATAGGTCTTGCAGACTAACATCCACTGCCAGAGCATATTTTCTACATTTTACTTTAGCTGCCAATATAACCTACTAAATGATGCTTCTGCTGCAGGACTAACAGCTAACCACTGGAAACATAACATAGCTTATGCTAGGCATAAATCTTCAGTTATGCTAAAATGACAAAAATTAGCTAATACTACTTAAAGTGGAGAATTTGACTTTGAAAGTACAGTCGTCCCTCTGTATCTGCAGGGGATCGGTTCCAGGACCCCCTGCAGATACCAAAATCCATGGATGCTCAAGTCCCTCATATAAAATGGTACAGTATTTGCATATAACCTATATACATCTTCCTGTATAATTTTAATCATCTCCAGATTACTTATATTACCTAAAATAATGTGAAAGTTATGTGAATAGTTGTTATACAGTATTGTTTAAGGACTGATGGCAAGAAAAAGAGTCTTTTCATGTTCCGTACAGTCGCAGCCATTGCATGGGTTCAGATTAGTGGGTGGCAAATTCAAGTTTTGCTTTCTGCCACTTTCTGGATTTCTTTTTTCTTCTACAAATGTTTTCTCTCAGCCGTTGGTTGAATCTGTGGATGCAGAACCCATGGATACAGGGGGCCAACTGTATCGAATCAGTGCCCCGAATTAGTGTCAGGTAAGGGGAGATACCAGCCCACGATGTGCGTGAGTTTCGATGCTCCCTTTCAGCTATCTTCATCGCCTAAGTTGCTCTAATCTTAAATACCTGAGAATTTTTTGTTTGATACTGAACGCGGAACATATGTGAACTTGTGCAAGTCGATATACGGTGACCCCAAACAGCGCAAATCTACTAAGTGCTAAGCTTCCTTGAAAGAAGGGCAAAGGGAATACAAACGATTTCATGTTCCAGAACAAATTGTTCAAACATAATGGTCTGGACTTTTTATCAAAAGACATTAAAGGGCAAGTTTCTGAATGGCTTGATAAGGCCCTACCGTAACTTAAGCCTTTCTGTATATTTGACTAAAGTTTGAAACATCTCTGGTTCTAATCCCCAGCTAACAAGGTACCTGTGAGGTACTCTGACTATGAGCAAGGTACAACCCCCACGAATTGCTGAATTAGCTGCCCCCTGCTATGTCACATATGACTTAAATGCAGAAGGCACATTTAGTTGTTGTGTGCTGTGGTGTATCAACAATTACAGTTAATCACTTTCACTTTCATATTTTGGCAGTATCTTCATAGTCTCCCTAACTTACAGTCATTGTGAAGGTCACTAATTGAACCTCACTGTACCTACACTGGCCTTGCCCTGTCAATCACGTGGGCCCTCGTGAAAATGGCTGCGTCAGACACTCCTTTAAATGCAAATTTTCTCACCATCATACCAGTCCAGCAGCATTATCCTAGATCCTCCAGAGTCCCGAAGCCCCGCTGCATCATCTAAAGTAATCAGTGGAATAGTGTCACCAAGTTTCAGCATTTATTTGATGGTGTTCCTGTTTTTACCTCTGCCTTTGTCAGACGATTGTTTGGAGCTTAACGGGGCTAAATTAGGACGTGATTAGAGAGGACTGCTCTTACATCCCAGCTCCTTTGCATCTTGTTTGGGAACCAGAACTTATTTATATACAAATATTCCCAAGCTTTCATTCTTTAATGTGGGTGATGTGTCTTGTTTTCTAGAAAACTGATAAAATCATACATTTCTGAATGAGGAAATTCTTAGCTTTGTGTTTCTCCTTTGTAAAGGTAGTTTGGCATAGTTCACACCTGAATGCCATTTATCCTATTTGTTTCATAAAGAAACCTGCTAGGCAGAATTCTTTACTCACTGAGTTTGTTATGACGCAAAGGGCATTCGCACTTGTGACATCAGTGACATCAGGTGGAAGCTGGATTGCTCCATTCAGGAAATCTTTCTAGATCTAGCAGTATCACAAAAATGTTCTACAGGGCCGTCGATGGGGGTGTAGAGGTCAAACCTTACAGGTTTATGTGACATAGCAGTTACTTACTTTAACTCTCAGTTATCCATCCACTGACTACTGTTTTCAAATGAATATTTTAGCAGGTCAAGCCAAATTCTCATTCATGATGGCATGTCTAGGGAGAACCCCACTCAAAATGAGCCACACCTCTTCCCCGTCCTTCACCTTTCAGCGATATGTGCTATGAGCTACTGTTGTGTGAACAAGTCACCTCAATGCCAGTTTTCCATCTCTGACTGCTTCCTGCTGTGAAAGCTCCCAGTCAAACCAAACTCTGGAATGTAGTTTTTCTTTAATGAATAATGTAGTTGCCTTTGTTTGCTTTTGATTCATTTGTACCGCATTTTTCACCGTTTAGCATGATTGGGACCAGAGGACAATTGTGGCTGGTATCCATGGATGTCTGTCCCTATATTAGCAAGGCTCTGAAGTGCAGGTGTGGCCGTGGATGATGTCACCATCGCCAGCCCCTCAAACATTCACCCGATTCCAATTTACAGAGGGGAGCTTCGTGTTACTGAGGGAGAGCAGATCACTTGCATGTTTAGCACAGTACACATGTTAGTGCCTAGGAAGTCCTGAGAAGTTTCCGGTTCTTCTTTGAAATTGCGTGGTCACGTGGCTGGGGTACACCCTGGATGGAAAATCAGTCCACTGCAGGCCACCTACACATGCTAGGGACAACTCAGTAAACCAATGAGTCTAACTGCATTATCCCTAGATGCGATAAAACAATTCATTTGAAATATGTCAAATAGCTATTAAAGTTGCTATTTCAGCACTGTATTTTAAGAAGCTTCAGAAATGTCTGTGAAATTGTTACAATTATCTGCTCTTGGAAGACCATTTGTTCTCCACTGTGGCATTTAGTCAGTTATTAATCTACACATTTACCAACCAACCCCCCCTCCCCCCCCCCGCGCCAAACACTGTTATTTACATTATGAATCCCACAATACCATATTAGGTATTATAACAACAGTCAGCTGGGTGCCATGGCTTATGTCATATACACATGAGGACATGCACACTGTCAGAGTTTGGAGAACCCTAGAACTTACTGTTAATGTTTTGGGAAAAATAAACACTGAGCATTTCCGCAG
>JABFEB020000020.1:5356536-5374760 GCA_019775895.2 Stomatorhinus ivindoensis | reverse complement strand
GCGGGGGGTCATGTATATATTACACTGGGGAGACAAAATGTCCCCATAATGTAATAAAAACTTTTTATTTTGATGTTGTGGGGACTATTGTTCAGGTCCCCGCAAAGATCTGTGAATGCAATCAAAAAATTTTTTTAATCAAATGTCTTGTATTTTGTTTGGTTACTTACGGTTAAGGTTAGCACTGGGTAAGGGTTAAGGGTTGCCACTGTTGGGAGTAGGGTTTTTACAATGAATGGAGAGTCCCCACAAAGATATGGATGCAAGTGTGTGTGTGTGTGTGTGTGCGCGTGTGTGTGCGTGTCACTGGTTTACTGTGATGCTTAGTATCCTCTTGGTTTCATTCATGTTTCCCTCACTGTCTCTTTCTATTCATGAATTCATGAGAGACACGGAGCAAAAGTGAGAGAGAGAGAGAGAGAGAGAGAGAGAGAGAGAGATTACCACAGATTCAGAGGGGGGCCTGACAGAGGCCTGGGGAGGGTATCGCTGTCGGCACTTGTGGGCGGGCATTTGATACAGATTCCATCAATAAAGTCACTGAGCCGAAAATGAAAATGGGCTGAAAAAGCCCAAAGGGGAAAACGAATAGAGACAAAGATTGAAGCAGTGAAAAGACTGGGATGAATTCAACAGAGTTTAATCACTGAGGTGGGCTGTAAAGACTGTAGCAGTGTGTCACTGAATGTGGGGCGTGAGTGCTGTTTGGGGGGGGGGGGGGGTCAGAAATATGCTGTGATCCTTCTATCCAGTTTCCCTCTTTTTTTTCCTTCTCTCTTTTCCACCCGCCTCTCTCTGTTGCTAGGGCAACTGAGCAGACACCGAGCTACCTAAACCAGCCTGCTGTTCCAGCCCCTGAATCATCAAACAACAATAACAAAGATAAAAAACAATAACAAACACCCCCCACCCCAGTGAAAAGAGAGGCAATCCATGACGCCAGCCCCTAGATCCCTCCCCAATTCAAATGCTGAAGGCAGTGGAGAGAGTTCGGGAAAGGGGGGGGGGGTTCCACTGGGGACATCAACACTGCAGTGAATAAGGTTTGCTTCAGTTGCAGTATCTCCTTCACAGGTCGTCCTCATCCTTCACAGGTAGTCCTCATCCTTCACAGGTTGTCCTCATCCTTCACAAGTCCTTCTCATTCTTACTGGGTCCACTTTGTCCTCAGTGGTCCCCAGACCTGGGATCGTCACCTGACCTGCCAGCTTTCCACGCCATGTGGAAAGGTAAGTGCGCGGCAGCTGCTGTGTTCATGCCATACTTCTCTCTCTCTCTCTCTTTTGGTATTTCAGGAGGGCTGTGATCAGTGTCTCTGTACACATTAGTGAGGTGCATCCATGCACTCGCACCTGCATGCCCGTGATGTAGACCTCCGCACACTTCTCACTATTTACTCTGGATGGTAGCTGGGCAAATCAGCGCATCTCCTTTGTAATTAATGTATCACTGCCGATAGTTCTTTCAGGTACAGATTCAGATCAAACACATTGCACAAAGGCAATAGGATGTTTCACCGAGCATGAATGATACCCGAAAAAATTATGGGGAGGTGTTAAATGTGGACACAATTAATCCAGCTTTTAAAAGAACTGTACAGATGACCGTTCAGTATGGTTTAGTCTTATCACCAGGGAAACCTATTGACCATACATTTCATGCTCTCGAAAAGATTTTCACAGTCACAACAAACATGCTGGAGATAGAGACTGATGCGAAAGTGAGAGTTTTCATTCATTTCATTTAACCAAAACATGTATCACATATCCGGAGATGTACATTTACATTTAAACTGAAGTCATTTCAGAATGTCCTTTTGGGAGAGTGGTATTTGTAAAGGAAAATGTAATTGGCTTGTGTCAGTTTATGAAAGTACCAGGTAATATTTCTTTGCGTGTTTCACAGGTATGTTGGGTGCATGTAGGCAAACCAATCTTTCTGAATTCAGGGCTGTGTAAATTGCTATCAACGCTACATCTATCAAGTGCTCTCTTTGTTTTGGTGGTACTGTATGTTGAAAAGGAGAGGCAGAATTGATTCTTTGTTCTCCAAAAAAAGACACCCTATGACATCACTAGAATGTTATTTTGGTTGTAATTTGTATGCCTGCGAGTCAAGACATTTAAATGCCCAGAGAATATCATTTTTTTAAGTTTAGGAGGCCACTGCACGTATTCCTGGTGGTCGGACTGAATGTGTTTTCTGCCTGTCTTAATTCCCACTTACACTCAAGGCTCTATTCTGTCATGTGTCACATAGTAACTTACATATAACAGGTGTTAATATTATAAACCGTCAATAATGCAGAAAGGGATGCTTTGGGTGGGGATAATGTAAGGCACTTTGAGACATTGTAATGATGTGAAAAAGCATTATAGAAATAAAACTGAAAATGATTCGATAGGGCAGTATCAGACGAGAAGCAAAACCAGGAACTGAAACTTAAGACATCTGACTTGAGAAAGCATTACATTGGTTTGTTTGCTTTTAGTTTTGGTTTAAGCCGGTAGTCCCTGTCACTAGGCAAACAACAATTTTGGCACCAACAGTTGCAGCACAATTTTTGTGTGTTTTCCATTTTGCTGCGTCTGGTTGTCTCGGCTTCTATCAAAGTGTTTTCTTGCTTGTCAGACTGTGCTGGCTCAATTCTCTTCACACATTTTTGGAAGCCAGGCCAGTTCACTGGCTATGCCTAAATAAGATTAATTAGAAGAATTCCTCACTGAGTGAATATAGCAGCACAATATAATCCCGGGGTACTGAAATTGTGGGTTCTGGTATGGCTCAGAACCGAAACACAATTCAATTCGGACCTCACAAACAATACGCTCCCCCCAGCACCTGGCGACTTTAATTGCTGGATCCCCTTGCCCCCCACCTTTCCCCGATTAGTGAAACCTACCCTGGAAAATATTATGGCTTAGTGTCACCAAAGGAGTTTGGATTGTGGAGAAAATAATTGCTTACCCATGAGCTAGTCCTGCTAGCATATACAACACATAACAATAGGATCTCACAAAAGCCCTTTGCATCAGCAAACAGCCCCATTTTGGCTGAAACACACGACAGGAGCCATCTGGCTGTTCCTGGATCAGTCTGTCAATCGTCCATGACTCCATCGCCAGTACAATTTCAGAGTTTCTCAGAAGCACAAAGCACGAAGCGAGGGACACCCCGTTAAGGACGATCACAGCATTTATAAATGTCCAAAATAGCATTACCAGCTATGTATACTCTACATGTTACATTAATGCCCCTGGATAATGGTCACGTTAGACTCTTGTAAGGATTTAAATATTATTTTCAACAATGTTATTAATTCCTGAGTATTTTAAAGGGATTTTTTGGATGGATGCACGTCGTTACTTTGTCTTGAGTGATGCTATTACATTGGGACAGAGTGTTCCCTTTCAGATCTGAAAAGGAAGAATTAAATTATATCTGCCCCTACAACTATTTTACTCTTGCCAAAAAATATATGGTGAAAAAATGGAGCTGGAAAGATTCAGGATGTTTGCAGAAGAATGAGCGTTTTAAAGCTCCCAGTAGCTGCACCACAGCAGGGCAGAGGGGCGTGTCATCTGATGAATAGAAGCAAGAGCTACGTTGCGTCAGTCTGGTTGAGTCAGAGGACTGTTTTAATCTGCCTCCCCCGGCACTGGGAGGATCTGGACCCAGTTGTCCGTGTCTACCAGAGAGGTCCATCCCTGACCTTGTCTAATTATGCTTAGCAACCCACACATTGTCAAAATTCTCTGTTCCATTTAGAATGGCAATGGTATTATAAAATATAACGACTGTGTGAGTCTGTTGTTAGGACAAACGCTAGCTCTGGGCTCAACTCACGTCATGACAAATTCCTAAATTTTAGCATAAAAAATGCGGGTCTGAGTCTGTCAGTCTTATGAAAATTAAATGAAGCCAGATTAAGTCTAATTGAATTCGCCACATTTGTCTGAAAGGCGGTTTTAGCTTTTGTTCATTTATCATAAAGTATCACAGAATATGGGCAGGTACTCTGAGGAGACTTCCAGGTAAGGATTCCTTAAGGTAACTTTTCTGTGCAATTAAAAGGAAGGTTATATAATAATAACCGTATCTGAACTGCGACTAGGGGCTCACAGTAAGACTATAACTTAGCATTGCACCATTGAGGGAGGAAAGAACGACAATTTGAAGGCTGTGAGATCCTGGTTCCTAGCAGTCGGTGTCTTGGTGTTACTCTCTGTTACACAGTGCCGGAGGACAATTCAATCACAGATAGGAATCGGCTGCTATAAAGCGGCACCTATCTGCTGTCATATGTAATGGACCATGAATTGGTGTCAAAGCTGAATTTTAAGTCGTACTTTCGAATAACAGCGTTTAAAGGGGTAGCACAGAATGTGGGTGTTGTTGACACCATGCTGGAAACTGCCATTAGCCCTCATGCACTATGAATGAGGAGTATGAGATGCATTATTTATGCTTTTATTAACTGATGGAATAGTCCTGCCCATCCTTCCCTCATCCTCAGTTTGTAGGGCTGGTAAAATTATTACCCTTTTTGTTTTCTGTCTGATGTTAGCCCAGCAGAATCACCCAAGTTGTATTTGCTTCCCTCTGAGATTTCATGTGTAGCGTCCCATCAGTGTCCCATGGCTTGAGTATTTTAGCCTGGCTGGTTCCTTCATTCAAGGTTGATTTTTTTTTTTTTGTTTGGATCCAGTTAAACCAGGAATGCATCAAGCTAACTGCCGAATAGTCTGTGGGGGTATCTGAGAAGTGGCGTGAGAGAGCACATGGCTTGTTAAGATTGCGTATACTTCCCGAAGGCCTGAGAGAGGCTCCTGTTCCATGGCAGAAGCCTTGTGAGAGGTCGGGCAGCAGCGATTCCTGGTTATCACCCCACACACATGTGTCACCATCATAGTTTCCTTTAACTGACCTCTTTGTTCTGCGAGCCTTTGTGCTTGTTGCAAACAACAATTTCAATGCAAACTGCCTTTACTATTCCTCTGAGTAATACATGGAAAGTTCTATATTGGATGCTACATTACAGTTTATGAATGTACTGCTTGATGCAAAATGCGTAATAATAACTAAATTATTTAGAAAGTTATGTGAAGATCCTGCAGCAATAAACAGTCTTAAATCTTAAATTTTAAAGAATGAAAAGATTAAATTGAGCTTCCTCTGAAGTCACATCGCACTGGCTTTGCTGCACTGCTCTGTCACACTGCACGGCTGTAGCTGTCCCTTGCCAGTGTAACTTTATGTAGCGATATCCAGAGGATATCCAGTACAGCAGCCGAACTTCCTGAAAAGGCTGACAGATTGACAGGACAGGTAGAACAGTGACGGGTCAAAGGGGTAAAATGCAAAGCTGAAGTCCACTCTGAGTGAACGGATGGCGCACAGAGATTAGGGGGCATTCGGATTTCTGGTCTTCTGAGAACACTCTGGCAAAGCTGATCATGGACAGGAGCTGAAGCCAGAATATGAAGGAACAGAAATTTAGAAGTAGATGGCTGCAAAACACAACTGAGGAAGGCAGGGGCAGAGAGAAGCAAACAGAAGCTCAAACATGAAGCATTATGTTTCCAGATTTATGTTTCATGAATAAGAGCTTATCCTCTTCTCTGTCTGTGATTTTAGTGTAGCCATTTATTTCAGCATCTTCCTGAGCTATGATAGGTTTACGTTCCGATAAACCTATCATAAGGTTAAAATATCATAAAGCAAAAATGCATTTTAATACAGTACACCTATACTAACAAACATCATAGCATACCATAGCCTACCTTAAACATACATAGAGCACTTACATTAGTCTATAGTTGGGCAAAATCCTTAATTTTATATATATATATATATATATATATAGCTATTTTTTAAATGAAATGTTTAATATGTCATGTAATTTATAGAATAATGTACTAAAGTGAAAACCATTTACCCATCATAAAGTCGAAATATTGTAACTCCGACCATCGTAACCCAGGGAGCCACTGTATAAATGTAATTTATTGTATAGAAGAAGGTATATAAGGTCAGTGAAGTTTTCCCCTTTCAGTATATTTATGTCCCATATGTCATAGATCAAGCTCATAGTGATTGAGATATTGGGGACATCATCTGTGAAATACTTTGGTTATCAGATAATCAATAATCATTTTGTGTGTCGTTTCATGCTTGTCAGATTCCGAAATTTCTGCCTCATCTCATCTCCTAGAATAAAGGAGAAATCCTTTTCCCCGCCGTCGTCACACGTACCTCATTTGGAGCCTGTGCTTCATTGTAGGCAAACACTCCCAGGGCTGCGACTGAGTGCCACTCAATGAGCCCATGTTTGCGGGAGAGTGCGTTTGTTGCCATGGTTACAAAAATGCCAGCCTCTCTCACGTCATCACTTCAAACCACCTTTGCAGCGATCGGCTCCCCTAGACTATTGTTAACCGAGAGAGAGAAGGTGCCACGGTGGATGAGCTCAGGCGGCAAACAGCCTTCTCCAATCAGGATGCAACTGCGACTTCATCCGTTTGATGCCACTCTTTTTCAGTTTGCCTGCCATACAGCTCCATTCCTTTGCTCGGCGCAACTGGGGCGAAATAAAGGAGGTGATTAAAGGTATAGTTGTATATTTTGAGATCCAGCTGCCTGACAATTTCATGTGTTAGTAGGAACAAGGGAAATACTTGAAAAACAATCCTGGAAAACCACAACATATATGGAACTGACTGGGACTGCGAGTGCCTGCATAATTTTTTTTCTTGGTTTTCCTTTTCCTAACAAGCAGTGCATGGAAATTTTGGGGACATGGGGGGTAAATTGCAGTGTGTGAGTCTTGTCCCTTTTCGTCTCCCGCTCAGGAGTCCTACCACAATGCTGACTCTTTCTGCAGCCAGACTGAAGGAGAGCTACAGCACCCCAATGGTGCCATTAGGTTATGTGTTCTAACACCTGCCACCGACCGTCTAACAGGTAGGTATCTTGCGCGAGGACGGCAGGGAGAACCAATCGTGTTGAGTCAGGTGTTCATTGTAACCGAAAAGATAATGTAAGGCACGGACTACTCAGAGTATTGAGATAATGGAGGCTAAATGAAACTGTACCTCTGGCTACTTACTGTTACAGGACGTCATTCCTGCTTTCTCCCCAGTACTCTTCTGAAGGGGAAAAAAATAAAAACACAAAAACAGATATAAGTGAAAAGAGATTTTTTTGAAAAAATGTGAAGAATTTCACAAAGTAAGGAGGTAACATACATTCTAAAGACACACATGGACTGAAAGCAATGGCAGATGAGAGGGGACATAAGAGACTGACCAAGCAAGACAGAGAGGTCCGGAAGTACAAGCCAGGAAACGAGGTCCCGCCTCACCAAGGTCTTCACAAGGCAAGAGCTGAGAAAGGGCGTCTTCGGCTGAGGGGCTAGTTCCTGTTTTACGGTAAGTGAAAAATTTATTGCAATATTCAATTATTAAACAGGTGAATAAATAGTTAATTATGCAAGCATTCAGCTCTAGCTTTTGAGTTGCGTTTAGCTTTCAGACAGAAGAATTATCTTCTGCATCCCACGTGTTGCATTTTTAAGTGGCGTAACGGTGACAGATATCGAAGGGGGCGTGAGGGGGGTAGTGATGATTCCAGCTGCAGACCCCCCCCCCCTCCCCCCCCGTGGACATAAAGGGGGGGGGGGGCTGTTTTCTCAGTGCATGGCATCTCAGTTGTTGCCCAGCCATCAGTGTTGTACCTGTGCAGCCAAACATGCTGGAAACCGGCCATACATACGTACACGCATCAATGCATGCAGACTCCAGACACACATAGCAGGTGTCCCCAGACATATTCACAAGCCGTACACAGCAGGAAGACCTGCACAGAGACAGCGATGCATCCAAATGTGTGTGCGTTTGCACACTTGAACATGTGTGTCACAGATTCACACTGACAAGAATGCAGACTTTCACATATTGATGCGGACATACAGTACAGCAGGGGCAAAAAGACAGATGCCATTAAAATTAAGAGACCACAGCACATTTTTTTTGTTTACCTCATTTCTCAATTTATAGGTGTGCATCTGTGAATAATAGTATTTGCAAACTGCAGCCTGGCTCTTCCCTGCTTCTCATTAATGAAGGGCATCTTCCTTGCTTTATGGGACTTCAGTCCTGCTTCTAGGAGCCTGATATGAACTGTCCTAGCAGTGCACTTAACACTTGCACTTATTGTTTCCCATTCTTTTTGAAGGTCACTTGAGGTCATCTTCCAATTTATGAGGCACTGTCGGATTTTAATTTATTGATAATTGTCACTTATTATTGTAGAAAGTCGCTTCTGCTCTCTACCTGCATGGTTTCTAGTTGCTCCCAGTGTCTTGAATTTACACCTTGTTCTTGTGCACTGCTGTCTTAGAATATTTCAGCCTAGAAGCAACCTGCCTAATAACCTGCCATCAGAACCAAGATTACACCAGGATTTAACCAGATGTTTTATACCAGATTAACACCAGATTTTTTAAAAGAATATGGAGTTGTTCCAGAGCTGTGCATATATAAAAGAACAACAAGAATGGATGCAGACTCTGAAAAGACCCTTGATTGAAAAAGCGTCAAAGGATATTTCTATGTGGGAGTGTTAAAAGCCAGTCCCTGATTGGCTGTTCGTTCCTCCAGCGAGCTGTGATGCCACAATTTGGCTGATCCATACCATAAAAGATGGGCAGACAACTGGGCATCTTCAACTCAACTTAAAGTCTTCGATCTTTGTGGGGTCAGTGCATGCTGTTTGTGGAAAGGCTGTGCAGCTTGGGGGAATTAGTCATCGGTGATGCTTGTAACACCTGGTTCCCTTCTGCAACCCGTCCTTGATGTTATCGGGGAGTTTGGCAGGTTGGTACCATAGACGTTATAGGGGGGAGAGCGGGCACTGTGGTACGATCCTGCTTACCTCCTCACTCCGTGGGACTGAACTTCATCACTCTCAGAGCTCTTCCTTTGCTAACTTCTTCTGTTGCATGTTTATCATAAAAGAAGTTAGTATTTTCACCATTCGTTCATAAAGACCACACCGTAGCATTAAACTAATATGTACATCAGTTGACCAAACTCCATATATACAGCGGACTGTAATAAACATTAACCATCAGCATCACAGACAATCCCAGTACATGCAACTCACAATGACAGATAACACAATTTTAGCATATAACCGAACAGGCCCAGTTCATATCTTCCCATACGTGTTTCAATATAAAGACAGATAAGACAAATGGAACATTTTCCGGGCAAAAGAAATCAAAAGATATCCAATAACAACATTCAATAAATTCTCTGTACTCAATACTCTGGACTATTCTAACATGAAAAATAAAATACTCTTACGTTGCAGACCTGATCTAAGCTTGTGTGTGCTGAGACAGACACCGTAATGGCCGCTTTGCTCAAAAAAAAAACCAAACAAAGCGAACTGTTAGTTCCCTCCAGTCCTTCTTGTTGTCAGAGCCACACAGCAAATGTTCTCTGGCCCGTCCATGAACTCCCACAAAGCCCCAGGAGCTTTTGTGTGTCACAGGTAACACGAAGCGCTATTGGAGTCCTCTTAGGCCACGACTATGCAGCCAGCAAAACTAACCTGTTCGTGTGATATGGTCAGCCGTTAAAACACTTTACACAGGAAGCACAAGCCAAACTCTCATCCCAAAAATAATATTCCCTGTTATTACTCAACTGACTGAGCCAAGTACAACACCTTTCCCAGCGCTCTGCAAAGCCCGGTCCCTTAAAAAACTTCGTAAAAGCCCGGTCGTAAAAACTTCAAATCCTGATTAAGACTCAAATTCCAGCTGAAATATTTCCTTGAAATGAAATAAAAATTGAAATAAAAATTACTGTAGAGTAGAGATTTGATTCTGCCTCCCGCAAAAGTAAGTATGTGGAGATATTACTTAAACTCTAAGGTCAAGAGGTAAAAGAGTATAACGTCAATCTTTTCTAGATAGTGCAGACAAAAGTAACACTCACACATTGTTTAGTTTCCTGACTGAATTTTCCTGACTGTTAGGAATCTATTTCCATTCTGAATGCTAGCTAATGAACAGCATTACACAGGCCTCTGTACAAGTCACCCGTTCTCGCCTGCTCAAGCTGGTCTTTCCTGCCTGTTACAGGAAGGGTGGAAAAACACTACAGTATTATCAGAGAGATCCCACTCACGCCAAATCACTCGTGCATTGAAATCATTCTACCGTTTTGAATAATCAGAATGATATCCATTCTTCCATTTTCTACGCTACTTATTCCATACAGAAACACACTGAGCCTGGACTCTATTTCCAGGAAGCCACAAGGCAGGGGAGAAGGTAGGACTCCTGTCCCCCAGTCCCACACCCTCACACCAGGTCTCACACACCGGAATACTGACGGCTGTGCCTCATCGTGGTCTCAGTGTTGTTTAATTACCAGTCCTATAACCGGTCCAACCAGCTTCCCCAGTGCAAAGAAATGCCGACTACATCGATTCGACTATGATTCTTTAAGTATTATAAGCACAATTACAGCTATTTATAAATGGCCATGTTTATTATGCAGTGAGAGCTTCATAAATCATTCATATCTGTAATAAGGCAGTGCAAAGCATCCTTAATTCTTATACTGACCTTTATAATGCAAAGTATCAATAATGAATTATAAACGAGAGCTTCATAAAGCATTCATAATGCAAAATACATATGACTATAATGTGTTATGCCTTTTTATGCCTATAAATAGTTATAGCCATTTTCTTATGCACTATGAAGTATCTATAATGCATTATAGTGCATTAAGTAAAGCATTACCATAACAAAATACTGTTAATACCAAAACACTAAGACACGTTGAGACAATCACAGAAGATGAGCAATGTGTCCAATGAACAGCAGTTTTTGCTGGGCTTTCTTAATATTGTCTTGTGGCTGCTCTCGCTCTTCACCTGTAGGACGTTATAAACTTGCAAGTTGGTCCTCCTTCACTTCAGGGCTTTGTGAGCTCAGCATGGACACTACTTGAAAGTCTCATTTTTGACTTTCTGCTGTAAATGTGTGGAAGGAACTCAACCAGGCCCAAGATGGGTGTGTGGTGACTGAGGTGACCTCTCATTAACCCCCATGGCCTCTGACCCTACGTCCAACTGTAGTCTTCACAATCACAGGCTTCCAGAGATCCACCACAGCCCATTACTGGAATGTCCTCCCTCAAGTTCACCTCCTCCTGACTGTTGCCTGTGCCAATCCAAACACCCCTTCCTTTGTTCTCCTTTTCATGAAGAACAATTCCTGTTCTCCTGTCCATAAACCCCTTTGTTCACTTTGCTTTGATTTTACTCATTCGCTCTCTAATATATATATATATATATATTAGTGCTGTCAAATGATTAAAATTTTTAATCAGATTAATCATAAGGTTGCTGTGGATTAATTTCGATTAATCATGATTAAATATCATTCATTTTTAATCTATATTAATCGCATTTCATTTTGCATGAGCAAACAGACTCAAAAAAGGGGGAATATATATGCACTTAACATGTTTATTGAACATCTTGAACACGAATCGGATGCATTCCATCTGCCACAGAAGTGCAATACTATGGACCGTTATAAAAAAGCAAGATTTTTTGCTTAGTTGGACAGCTTGTCGGATTTAAGGTACCTCAGTTTAAATGGTCTTTATTTTCATTCACTCACAATTATCCCAAACTACCATAAATCCGACAAATAATCCGACTAATCACGAAATCCAATTCTAACCCGGTTAATTGCCATTGTTAGCAATATCAATTGATAACACATTATGCGTGGTGCTTTACGTATAAAACTATGTAGCAACACGTCCACAGATAAGATGGATGGTATAGTGTGTGCAACCGATTTAATGAGCCACAAATGAGAAGTAATGCTTAAACATTATAAAACTACCACTTTCCCTTCTGTTGATAAAGGGAGCAGCCATCTTGGAATCTGAACTTGGGATCCTCTGTGCTGCTCCGAGATATTTCTTGGATCTCTGAGAAACAGGAGCGTGCATGTCGTCACTTCCAGCTTCAAAACTGGAATCCGACTCGGAATACGAGTTCCGAGGGCAAATGGGATGCACCAAAACTGCCCGAAACAGGTTGATATATACCCTTTTATTATAGGGCAGGTTAGCAGTCAAGAGGATTCCAGTGATAACATTATAACCATAATAAAAGGTAATAGTTAATTTAGCCAGAAGATTTCAGGTTCATATTCTAAGGGTGACCCTTGTGTTGTTTTCTGGAATGTGATGCCTGACTTGAACTGCTTCAGGAAAACCCGATCTGGGTAGTTGTGGATCAAAGTGCCAGGTTAACAGCCTCAGTAACACAATGGAGGTTGATATTGTTGGCTGCACTTCAGTTCGGAAAAATTACCGTGTCCTCTGAAATGTCCCACCTGTGGTTCTTGTTGTGGGTTGGTCATAAGGTACACTGCTGCCGTGCAGCGATGACTCAGTCTGCTGTCATGAGGCCACACTTCCCAGAGGACACCCAGGAGCCGAGGGAGGGAGGCCAGGAGGCATCCCAGAATCCTCTGCAAGAAGCCTGCAGCTGGGAGCGATGGTGGACGAGGAGGTGGAGGGCGGCCTTCAGAGCCGGCTTCTTCCTTTGGCTCTGCGTCTTATCCCAGATCACGGTAAGGAGTATCAAACTAACCGGCTCGGAATAGAAAAAACTCCTGCGTGACCATAACGAGACCAGAATACCATTCCTCATCTCTGTGCTGGGCTGGCATCCTCATGGAAATGAGAAAATTTGCAGAACGTTTTCGGGAGATTTTATGAAGATGATTGTTCTGTTTCAATCAGAAAATCTTATTCAAGACTGATTTCTAACATTTTCATGATTTAACACTGCCATTTACTTTTAGTGCGTATTACTTTGCATATGTCAGATGTCCCTCTTAGCATGTGGGAGTTTTACTCACGCAAAAATGTTTGGAGGTCAGGAAGAAAAATGATTGGTTCAGAGAGGTAATCAATCAGATTGTAGAGGATGTGACATTGGATTGGTTGGTCCCACTTCCTTTAGTTGTTTGGACGCTCCTTCTCTAGAATCTGATTGGTTATCTCTTTGAATCAATCATTTTCTTTCTCTTGGCTTTAGTGTTCTTTCAACCCGCCATTAGGCATGTGTTATCAATATTTTCTTGGCACCCTGCATAGGGAGTCTGGATCCTGTATATGATGAATGGATACAACGCTTTCCCTGCTGCGCACAAGGTCCTGGACCTCATGCAGTACCTGCTATCACCACTGGTGGTGTACAGCTCAACAGAAGAAGAGGTACAGAAACTGTCCTGGTTGTGATATCAGTGCTTTGCATTGTAACCCAACATACAACACGTGTGACAAAATGTTCAGCATTTGAGCAGCTTTTCATTTACCATCGCCATGCATGGACATGGTCATTTTACTGTTCTTTCCCTCCTTTTGTTTAGATGTCCTATTCCCTGTGGATGGACCTCTGGAGGATAGAGAGCATATGCCCCCTACTGGCTACCCTCTTCCTTGGCATTGCCATCTTGGGCATTGGGGTGGGTGAGAAAAACCATGCATAAGATCAGAGATGGCAAAGTAGACCAAAAAGACATCAAATCCATAGTCTGAATTATAACTACCCGTTTTATAGATTTCATACTGTTGTATCCAATGTGCGAGCGAACGAGCAGGGAGATGAAGGAAGCTGTGAATACGGGTAAACGTGGTTTTATTAAGGCAGACATGGAGCAGTACAGGACGAATGTTAATGACAGATCTGGGAAACAGAGGTAGACATGGACTGATATACACTAAACGGGCCAAAACTAACATCAAACAGCTGGGAACAATCAGGGTAGTACACATGGGTAATGAGGGGGCGTGGCACACACGAGGATCGGACGAGCCGGGCGTGACACATACCATACGTTTGTATTAATGTATTCATTTTGGTTGCTTATCAAGTAATGTGAACTGAATATGATTACAAGCATTTGTAACTTTTTGTATTAATTGTTCAAAAGGATACATGTGGGACTTGACCTAGAAACCTTCTGAATACTCTTCCTCCACAGATCCACTACTGTCTGAAAGCCCTGTTCCCTGGCAGCCTCCCCACTGTCCCCAACAGCCGGCGCCAGTCCATGAGCCGTCAGCCCTCCTTCACTTACTCCGAGTGGACTGACACTAAGCAGGAAGACCTCTTCGACCTGGACTCTGTCCCTGAGACGCCAATATTTGAATCCTTCATGGACATAAAGGCAGAGACTGACCCAGGCACCCTCACAGTGAAGCCAGTGGGGCTGCAGGAGAGGTGAAGCATCAGTTTTGACTGCATATACACTGTAACACCATATCTGTCGCAGGTCAGATACTTCTGTCCAAAGCAGTTTACATAGACTACAGCTTTACATTTTAATATCAGATATTTTCAGCAGCGCAAATTGAGTTGATTGTGTTCCTTAGGGTGCAATAACTTTCTCTCATAGCCTTGTAACGTTGTTATTTTAGTGAAGGTTTACATGCTTTTAGCAGGATGATCAGCTGAAATGTTTGCCCTGTTCACTGTCTAATACTAATGTCTTCTGTCAGGAGGGGCTCCAACGTATCTCTGACCCTGGACATGTGCACTCCAGGCTGCACTGAGCCCTATGGGGCACTCCTGTCCCCGGGGGAGCAGTCCGCGCGAGAATATCTCCAAGAGGCCTCTAACGTTCTCACTGCCAACCAGCTCCACAGCCGTGCCCTGGACGACGCTGCCCTACAGGCCGAGTTCTTTGTGAGTTTTCTGCTCAGATTCGCAACTTTGTACAGCCGGTACTGACCACCCCCGTGCCAGACAAGGCTACACCAGGGCGATGCTGGGGGGCAGAAAAGCATGAGCAATGTAATCGCTGCAAACTCAGCTTGCCTGCCGCTTGCAGGAGACTCCTATGAATTTTGTGGATCCCAAGGAATACAACTACCCAGGAATTGTGAGAAAGAACCGCTACAAAACCATCCTCCCAAGTGAGTGTTATTGTCCTGTTAGACCTGGATAGACATGAATGAAGGAGGTAAAATGCTTGCCTATATGATCCTGTGTGTGTAACACGTGTTATGTTTCAGATAAGCACAGCAGAGTCTGCCTTAAAGTCACAGAAGAAGATGACTTTCTCAGCACCTACATCAACGCTAATTATCTTAGAGTGGGTATTTTTCTAACTTTGCGTTCTCTCTGCTTCATTTATGTTTATTAGTGCAGTCCAGTATAGTCATTGCATTTGCATTGGGGCAGCATGCAACTGCACTATCCCCTGGAGGCTCTCGATTGGGAGGCCTCGGTGAGGTCTGATGAATGAATCGCTGTCTGCAGGGTTATGGAGGAGAGGAGAGGACCTACATTGCCACCCAGGGCCCCACAGTGAACACCGTCAGTGACTTCTGGAAAATGGTCTGGCAGGAGAACTCACCCATCATCGTTATGATCACCAACGTTGAGGAGAAGAATGAGGTGGGTCCCAAGGCATTGTTAGTATTAATGCGAGGCAGAAGAACAGCATTGATTTGTGTTGCACAGGACCAGGGCTAGGCAAACCCTGTCATACATACACTGTATTGTTTTAACCATCCTGGATGGACAATGGAGTGTTTCTCAATACCAAGAATGCAAAGACCATACTTGTGGTCTTGGAAAGAGTGGTCTTGATAACTTGCTTCCCAAGAACGAACTTGGGATGCAATGAATCATGGGATTGTTCACATTTGGAGAGGATGCAACCGATGTACCCCTGATATTTGGGGTGGGGCAAGAAAGACATCCGGGGATTTTTGATTTTTGCTATCCTCTCTACTTGTGTTCTCAGTATCGGAACTGGTGTTTGGCAATGGAAGATGACATAAAACGGGTACGCGAAAACACAAGTGGGTCAAGCCTAAGAGTGTCATCTCGCCTGCAGCTTTAGCACCATCCATTTTTAAGGCTCCACCCACCTTCATTCATCTTTTCTGGTGGGGGTTATGGGGCCATAGACCTTCTACAAATCCTAAATTCTATAGAGAATCTATACAATCGATCAACAGAGAAACTTGATTACACGCTAACATGTTATTAATTTCAGCAAATGCCAGCATTCATTACCGTATTATCATAGAATATCATGTCAATTACACGATTCAATCAATTTAGGTACATTGTCTAATGAATTTATTCAATAAGTTTCATACTCTTCTTGGGTCTCAATACCGTTTCATTTTGCTATCACCGGATTTGTCATCAACGTAAGATGTCTGTTCAGAAATGTACAGAATACTGGCCGGAGGACAGTGTGACCTACGAAGGGATTGAAATCACCGTCACTCAGGTGATACAGGCCAACGACTACAGACTGAGGATCTTCTTTCTTAAGGTGGGCACAATATCTATTAGCAAAGAGCAAGTCGGGGCAGCTTGAGGTAGCAGAGAAAAGATACATGCAGACAATCCAGAACTCTCTCACTCTTTCACTGCGGTTGCTTTGGTGTCATGGTAACCGAAGCCCTAGGCAACACAGCTACAGATGTAAATGAAGAAACTGTTATCGATCCAAATAACCATACACCTCACTAGCAGTTTTTCCACACTGGCACTGTCTCCCTGTGCTTCACCTCTACGTCTGTATTTTATTTTGAACACGTGCCCAGATCTTGTGCTGGATTATCTGCACTTCACTCACACGTGCATGAATGTATGCTTGTGACTGTCTGTTGCGCAGTGCAATGGCGAGGTGCGCAGTCTCAGGCACTACTGGTACACGTCTTGGCCCGACCAGAAGACTCCAGACAAGGCCCCGCCACTACTGGAGCTGGTAGAGAAAGTGGAGAAGGCGCGACAACAGGCCCCTCCCAACAGCGGCCCCACCATCGTCCACTGCAGGTTGTTCTCAAATCCATTTTTGCACTCCATGCAAGACATTTTACTTTTAAACATCCACTTACCGCATGGAAAGCAACTTATATATGAAAATGTTGCCAGCGAGCACTGAAAGACAATAACCTGTGCAAACAGGCAACAATAGGAGCACCTGAACTGAAATATGCCTCCAAGATTGTGTTGTCATAGCTATATAAACACCCCCGCTAACATCAGACTGAAGCAATATTGAAAAAAACTGTAGCACGAAGCCCTAAGTGACCTTCCGTTCCCATTGTCCGCAAGGCAGACACAAGCTACGACGTGGGGGTGTGTTTGAATGGGAGTTTGTGGGTGGAAGCAAGGTCCATCGCCATCGGTCTCATGGTCCGTGCCACAAGGGCAGACACACCTGCTGGGCTCTCCGAGTGCATCTCAGCTCGTGGGCCGAAGCCCCCTTTGACCACCATCTCCCCCACCACCAGAAGGCTGTGCTTTAATTGCACAAGTAGAATGTCTCAGTTGACTCTCTACACCTACTCAAGTCCGCCAGCTGCCCTCGTACTTTGCTTGCTGTGGACGAAAACCATCTAATATTTAGGCTGCCCAATTCTTGCAGATCTTTCATGTACTCCAAATACTTAATCCATAATTTATAATCTAACACTCATCAACCAGGTGGTATGGTGCTGCAGTGGTTAGTACTCTTGCCTCTTCCCATTGGGACCTGGGTTCGAGTCTCTGCTGGAGTTCCATGCGTGTTCAGTTTGCATGTTCTCCATGTGTTTCCTCCTGGTACTCCAGTTTCCCCCCACATGCCATAACATGCTGATGTTAATTGGAGTTGGTAAATTGCCTGTGGGTGGGAATGGTGAGTGTGTGCCCTGCACCTCCTCCTGAGTTTCCTTATGCACAGAGCTTCCAGCATAGGCTCCCAAGACCTTGAATAGGGCACACAGTTACATAAAGTAGATGGGCGATAATTTGTTAACTTTAAATGGTCCGGTTTGGTACAATTTGGTAATCTCTTCAAAATCTCTAAATTCAAGAGAATCAGAATTTTATAAAATATAATCATGGATTGACATAACTGGTACGCAAGCACCTTTAAAAAACAATACGTGCAGCAATTTATTAATGTAACAGCGCAAATACGTACGTATTTTATGTGCATTTGTGCCGATATAACAAGAAATTAACCGCTATACCGCAAATGAAGTATGAATTAGCATATAAAGGATAAAATGCACGAGAATACAGTGGGGCAAAAAAGTATTTAGTCAGCCACCGATTGTGCAAGTTCTCCCACTTAAAATGATGACAGAGGTCAG